>JABMCL010002590.1:1030000-1047500 GCA_018857735.1 Alviniconcha marisindica
CCTCTCTCTCTCTCTCCCCCACCCTCTCTCTCCCACCCTCTCTCTCTCCCTCTTACGTTAACGAGTCGAGATTATGAAATATTCAAAATGATCTTATTGATTTATATGCTACTTACATTTAGAAGTACAGGAGCAATTTTTAAAAACTCTGAACTTTGCTCTTTTTTTTGTCTTCCTTTTCTTTTTAAGGTTTGCGTTCGATGCTACACATACGTGTACGTAGGTTTTATGTTTGTGTATGCGCTAATTTGGTAGATTTGACTCGAGAAAGGGTTTACATAGGAGAAGAGTTTTGAAATGGGCATTCGCTTATAACTGTGTCTGGTCGGTTGACATGACGTTAAAATCCAATAGACGATTTCCGGAAATAACAGACGAAGATAATTTGACAGTGTTTTCGTACTCCGGGAGAGTGAAGTCCCCTGAATGGAGGCGGTAGCGGAGAAGAGCCGATCTGCGACAGTTTTAGATCTTCAGGCATAGACCTATTATAATTTATACTAGACTACTAGCTGGGGGAACCTACTATCCGATCTGCATGTTCCCCACGAACGGTGAGTGCTTGATCGGCATTTCCGATGCTTTTTTTCCCCTTTTGTTTACGGGTATCCGTCATCTTGCCCACGTGCTCACTGTACCCCCAACAAAAGCGTGCCTGCTCTGCGCTACACCCGCAGGCATTGACCTATATATACAGGTCCATGCCCGTAGGCACTTACCGAGTGCAGTCCCTTGGATTTCCGAAGATCGTCTATTACTAACTAACCCCTCAGGAAATTTAAACGTAAGCCACTCGCCCAAAACTCTGTATTACTTTCATGAACATTATTACCTTTGATTATTTTGTTTTCACTTAGAAAATGTTGGAGAGTGTTGTAAAGCGCAGTGAGTTTGTGTACATCAGAAAATAGCGCTATACAAAAGTTATCTATTATCTATTATTCTTATTATCATTAAGATATGCAAGACATTGAAACTAATGTGAGCTCCTAAATGAAATATAATTTTATTACAAGCACTCCGTTCTCCGGTTCATTCGCCCTGATATAACCGCACTGGTTGACTGGGCGTAAAACACCAATTTGTTTACTCTCCGATTCATTTCTGTAGGAAGCCATCGAAAAGGATTCCATCTGGCCCTATCACCCTGTCCTCGCGCGAGGTGACGCGGAGCACGCGCTGAGCACGTGCGGTGATCACGTGGTGCAGGGCGAGTTGCACGTGGAAGCGCAGGAACACTTCTACCTGGAGACCAACGCCTGCGTGGCTTACCCTGGAGAGCCTGGGGAGATGGAGATGGTTTCTGCTACGCAGGCTCCTGGAGAACTGCAGGTCAGCTGAGGCACACACGCACGCGCGCGCGCGCGCGCACACACACACATACACACACACACACACACACACACACACACACACACACACACACACACACACACACACTCACTCACTCACATGCACACAAACACCCACATATTCAAACACCCATACACATTCAAATACACACACACACGCACACACACACGCGCACGCACACACACACATGCCTACACGCACGCACGCACGCACGCACCCACGCACGCCACATTTCTGTCAAGTGATCTTGCGTACCTTTGGATGAAAAATTTCAACTGTGTCTCCATCTTTTGTCGCCATCTTTCGTTCCGCTGTCATCAGCATGAATTGGCCGCGGTATTGGGCGTACCTTCCAGTCAGATCGTCTGCAGAACCAAACGTTTAGGTAGGTGGCTTTTTGAAAACCTTTCCAGCGTTCTCTATTGTCTGATATTTGTTTTGTTGCCTGCCTGTCTTTGTTTCTTTGTTTCTTTGTTGCTGTTGTTGTTCCTTCCGCATTCCCTTGCTTCTTACCATAATTCTTTTCTTCTTCTTTTTTCTTCCTCCATTTTCGTTGCTTTTGTTTGTTTCTTTGTTTTTGAAATACTTGTCTGCCTTTCTTTCTTTCACTGTTCAGGCTTGAGTCATGATTAATAGGTCGACACCAAACTGATAGTCGACAGAGAGGGTGCTTTATCTGGCTTCAAACGTGTGTGTTTCTTTGTTATAAAAATCGCCCTGATATAACCGCAATGGTTGACTGGGCGTAAAATACCAAGTTACTTACTTACTATAAAGATATGCATAGGCTGCTTGCCAAACTCCTAGCACTGGTTTAGGACATGGAGGAAGGTGCCGGAAAGCGATGCTAGGAGTGTGACAAATTACGGTTGGGAGGGAGTGGGGTGGGGGTGGAGGCAGTTATTTCTTCCTCCACAATTAAAGTGGCGTATAATGTATACCAACTTGCGTTGCCGTTGGATGACTAGAGGAGACAATGTATCTGTAAGAGTTATGAATACTGTATCTTATTGTCCGCTTTAATCCAGGTGGCGGTTTCGGTGGGAAAGACTCCCGCTCTTTCCTTGTTGCTCTTCCTGTGGCCATTGCTGCCCACAAGTAAGTGCGTGTGTGTGTGTGCGTGCGTGAGAGCGTGCGTGCGTGCGTTTGTGAATTTTGTGTGAAGTGAGTGGGCGTGCATGAGTGTGTGTGTTTGTGTGTGTGTGTGTGTGTGTGATGTGGGCGTGCGTGCCTGCGTGCGTGTGTGCGTGCGTGCGTGCGTGCGTGCGTGCGTGCGTGTGTGTGTGTTAAGCCTAGTGTATACTAACCAAGATGCAAATGACTCAAACCCACGATCGTGTAAAATCTGTACGGATGCAATCCACATGATACCATATCCCATTCACGTTGTGGGAGAAGGGGTGGATGTGGTACCTATTTATCGTTCGAATCCGCTTCGGCTCTCCTTTCTCTTCAAAAGTTGTGGTCAGTGGACACTGCCTTGTGACTTTGTCCCTCACAATTAATGAAACATTAAAATGGCTCTCATCGCTGCCCACCTTAATGCTGGGGTCATTCTGGTGGTGACAGTGTAGCGATAGGTATATAATCTCCCTCTTCCCCCACCTCCGTACCCCCTTCTCCCGTCCCTAATAAGCCTTATGGTTTCTGTGGACGTTAAGCACCATGTTTACTTACTTACATCCTCCATGGCAGGATGAGAACCACCTTTCTATGATTTGTGCTGTATTAACTTCCGGAATAATGAAAACAGGGTCCAGTGATGACAGCAATAACAGCAGCCGCAGCAGCAACAACAGTAATGGTGACAGTTGCTGTCAAAGGGCAAGTGTTTCCATTAACCTAGCGGCAATCTTACATTTCATCAGGATCTTGTCGAGACTAGTCTCTTACTGGTCATTGTACTCGTGCAGACACGGTAGACCAGTCCGCTGTTCTCTGGACCGTGACGAAGATATGATGATGACCGCTACCAGGCATCCCTACTTTGCCAAGTATAAGGTACAGTCCTTTGTTAAAAAGACGGAAAGGAAAAGAAAAAAAGCGGAACGGTTCGTTGAATACTAAAAATGGCATTTTCCCTCTGTCTTTCTGCCTTTTTGAGTCTGTCCGTCTCTGTCTGTCTGTTTGTCTGTCTGTCTGTCTGTCTGTCTGTCTGTCCCCCTTTGTCTGTCTGTCTCTGTCTTTGTTTATGTGTGTCTGCCTGTCTGTATCTGTTCGTATCTGTCTGTTGTCCTCTCTCTCTCCCTGTCTGTCTCTGTCTTTGTTTCTCTCTGTGTGTGTCTGCCCCTGCTTGCCTGTCTGTCCGTCTGTGTCTGTCTTTCTCCTTCTGTCTTTCTCTGTCTGTTTCTGTCTCTATTTCTGTCTTTCTCTCGGTCTCGGTCTCTCTCTGTCTCTCTTTCCTGCGTGGATGTTTTGTTTTTCATTTTCGCTAAGAGGACGCTGATTCCACATGCAGTCATACGGACGTGATAATGCTGCTGACCACAATCAAAGCTTTTGCAGACAAACGGGAAGGAGCGGTGGGGGAGGGGTGGGGGTGGGGGGGGGGGGGGGGGGGGGGCAACTCACCACCACACAAAACGACAACACTAAACACAACTAAACATCACAAGCAAAACTTGTCGGCTGCTTCACGGTCACTTTTAATCAATACATTTATTTACTTCTGCGTGCAAACAGGCGGGCTTTACGGCAGACGGGAAGCTGGTGGCAGTGGAGATGGACTTGTTCTCCAATGCGGGATGTTCTTCTGACAAATCTTTCTTGGTATGTCTTTTGTTTCCCGCCCCTCACCCCCCCCCCCACCTCCCCCCACCCCTACTGCCACGCTGTAGACTAAAACAACGCACTGATATTAACATATATACAGAAAAGGAAAGGGTGGGGAGAGAGAGAGAGAGAGAGAGAGAGAGAGAGAGAGAGAGAGAGAGAGAGAGAGACAGACAGACAGACAGACAGACAGACAGACAGACAGACAGACAAACAAACAAAGGGAGACAGAGACAGAGAGAGACGCTCGTGTGTGTGTGTGTGTGGGGGGGGGGGGGGGGGGGGGCGTGCGTGTGTGTTATAGTTACATATAAAGTCAATCGCCTGCACAAGAACAACTGTACCATAGTTAGTTTTTTTTTCTTTCTTTTTCTTTCTTCTTCTTCTCAATGTTCTTGCCAACAACTCTTCGCTTACCAACAGGTCCTGGATAAGTCGATGCTGGCCAGTGACAACTGTTACCTGATTCCCAACGCCACACTGCGAGGTCATTGCTGCAAGACCAACCTGCCCTCCAGCACCGGCTTCAGGGGCTTCGGTGGACCGCAGGGCATGCTGGTAATGGAGACGTTGATGTCCCATGTTGCATCGCACCTCGGCCTTGCTCCAGAGAAGGTTTGCTGTGATTTAGACTTCTCCTTCTTCTTCTTCTTCCTCGGCGTTCCAGGATTTTGCCTTGGTCGAGAGGTTTTGCTTACATTAGACTTTTTCTTTCCTACAACGTTTAGTAGTTTTCTTTGCTCCGGATGTTTGCTTAGAGTTCTTCTCTTGCGGCGCTCCAGGATGCTTAATTTTTTTAAATTTTTTTTGTCCAGGTTTGCTTATAATTCTTCTCCTAATGACGTTCCAAGATTTGTCCTTGTTCCAGAGAAGGTTAGCTTTTTTTTCTCCTGTTCCTCGGCGTTCCAGGATATTCCTTGGTCCAGAGGTTTGATTCTTCTTGTTCTTGTTCTTCGGAGTTCCAAGACTGTTCCTTGGTCCAGAGGTTTGCTTAGAATTTCTCTTCGGCGTTTTGGGGACTTTTCCTCAGATGGTATTGATTTATTTGGTTGTCTGCAGCAGGTCTTCTTTGGAGTCTGAGAGCTTTTCTTTAAGCGTGGCTGCCCATTGGGGCCAGTGCTGTCTCCGTCCTTCCTTGTATTGGGCGCAGAATTGCAGAACATGCTCTAGGGTTTGTGGGGCCTGTCACACATGGGCAGTGAGTGGACTGTGTGTGACAGACTTTGATTTGTCCTACCTTATGCTGCAGGTAAGGGAGATCAATCTGTACCGAGAAGGGGACGTTACTGTCTTCCGGCAGACCATGGAGCAGTGCACTATCAGACGATGCTGGGCGGACTGCGTGCAGCAGAGCCAATATCACAGCAGGAAGAAGCAGGTGCAGCAGTTCAACAGGTAACTGGATAAAGAAGACTGGCCTTGTTGCTTTGTCTATTTATGTGTTTGTAGGGGGGGGGAGCTGGGGGGAGGGGGGGAGTCGTGTGTATGTTACGGGGTGTGTGTGTTGGGGGATGTGTATGTGTGTGTGTGTGTGTGTGTGCGTGTGCGTGCGTGCGTGCGTGCGTGCGTGCGTGCGTGTGTTGCTTGCGTGTGTCGCTAGCGTTACTGCGAAGCGCTCAGCGCTCCTACTCAGTATGGAAACAAGGGTCGCTTTATTATGACTATGCCGATTACCACTGACTGACAACTCAGCCAGATCATTCAGCAAGCAGTACCCAACCAGCCCACCAGGGTTCAGGAGCTGTGTGAAAGTCGAGGTGGCCGTCCTGGGCTCCCCGTCCTAACGAGCCTTATGGTTTCCGTGGACGTAAAGCAACATTGAACCATGCTTACGCACTGGTCTCAGTTTGTCCCTAATATGCCAACCCGACATCCGTAGACAATTAAGCTCTACATCATCATCATCTGTGTGTGTCTGTGAGCAGCCAGAACCGATGGCGCAAGAGAGGCCTGGCTGTCGTACCCACCAAGCTGGGCATCTCCTTCTGCAACGCTTCCTTGAACTATGTACGTCAATGCCTGCAACTTGCCACTCAGTCCAGTCAATAAAAAAAGAAAAAAAGAAAGATGTGCCGCTCAGTTCGTTACATAAAAACACTGTAACTACTGAATCCATTCAACGAAACACTGCTGAAAACACTGTGTCACAGACATTCATTCAATGAAAAACAAACAAACAAACAAAACAACAACAACAGTGCCACTGAATCTATTCAACGAAAACACTGCGCGTTAAAAACCAAACGCTTAGTTACTCACAAAGAAACTTTGTATTTATTTTTGAAACTGTGTATTTATTCCGCTACACTCCGTTGTTGTTGTGACTGACTCGTTTGCTGGATGACTGTTTGCCTTCAGGGCGGGGCGTTGTTGTGACTGACTCGTTTGCTGGATGACCGCCTTCAGGGCGGGGCGTTTTTGTGACTGACTCGTTTGCTGGATCACTGCCTTCCGGACGGGGCGTTGTTGTGACTGATCTGTTTGTTGACTGACTGCAGGGCGTTGTTGTGACTGACTCGTTTGCTGGATGACTGCCTTCAGGGCGGGGCGTTGTTGTGACTGACTCGTTTGCTGGATGACTGCATGCCTTCAGGGCGGGGCGTTGTTGTGACTGATCTGTTTGTTGACTGACTGCAGGGCGTTGTTGTGACTGACTCGTTTGCTGGATGACTGCCTTCAGGGCGGGGCGTTGATGTGACTGACTCGTTTTCTGGATGACTGCCTTCAGGGCGGGGCGTTGATGTGACTGACTCGTTTTCTGGATGACTGCCTTCAGGGCGGGGTGTTGATGTGACTGACTTGTTTGCTGGATGACTGCCTTCAGGGCGGGGCGTTGATGTGACTGACTCGTTTGCTGGATGACTGCCTTCAGGGCGGGGCGTTGATGTGACTGACTCGTTTGCTGGATGACTTGTTTTGAATTGTGAAGTACTTTGAGCCAGTCTATATAAGAGTTACGTATTATTATTACGTATTATTCAGGGCGGGGCGTTGATGTGACTGACTCGTTTGCAGGATGACTGCCTTCAGGCGGGGCGTTGATGTGACTGACTCGTTTGTTGGATGACTGCATGCCTTCAGGGCGGGGCGTTGTTGTGACTGACTCGTTTTCTGGATGACTGCCTGCCTTCAGGGCGGGGCGTTGTTGTGACTGATCTGTTTGTTGACTGACTGCAGGGCATTGTTGTGACTGACTCGTTTGCTGGATGACTGCCTTCCGGGCGGGGCGTTGATGTGACTGACTCGTTAGCTGGATGACTGCCTTCCGGGCGGGGCGTTGATGTGACTGACTCGTTTGCTGGATGACTTGTTTTGAATTGAGAAGTGCTTTGAGTCAGTCTAGTTGGATTAGGCGCTATAGAAGAGTTACGTATTATTATTACTTATTATTCAGGGCGGGGCGTTGTTGTGACTGACTCGTTTGCTGGATGACTGCCTTCAGTGCGGGGCGTTGTTGTGATTCATCTGTTTGTTGACTGACTGCAGGGCGTTGTTGTGACTGACTCGTTTGCTGACTGTTTGCCTTGTTGTGACTGACTCGTTTGCTGACTGACTGCCTTGTTGTGACTGACTCGTTTGCTGACTGATTGCCTTGTTGTGACTGACTCGTTTGCTGACTGATTGCCTTGTTGTGACTGACTCGTTCGCTGACTGATTGCCTTGTTGTGACTGACTCGTTTGCTGACTGATTGCCTTGTTGTGACTGACTCGTTTGCTGAATGATTGCCTTGTTGTGACTGACTCGTTTGCTGAATGATTGCCTTGTTGTGACTGATTCGTTTGCTGACTGATTGCCTTCAGGGCGGGGCGCTGGTCAACATCCACTTTGACGGCTCCGTCTTAGTGGCTCACGGAGGGGTGGAGATGGGGCAGGGACTGCACATCAAGATTATTCAGGTGAGGGGTGGAGATGGGGCAGGGACTGCACATCAAGATTATTCAGGTGAGGGGTGGAGATGGGGCAGGGACTGCACATCAAGATTATTCAGGTGAGGGGTGGAGATGGGGCAGGGACTGCACATCAAGATTATTCAGGTGAGGGGTGGAGATGGGGCAGGGACTGCACATCAAGATTATTCAGGTGAGGGGTGGAGATGGGGCAGGGACTGCACATCAGGATTATTCAGGTGAGGGGTGGAGATGGGGCAGGGACTGCACATCAAGATTATTCAGGTGAGGGGTGGAGATGGGGCAGGGACTGCACATCAAGATTATTCAGGTGAGGGGTGGAGATGGGGCAGGGACTGCACATCAGGATTATTCAGGTGAGGGGTGGAGATGGGGCAGGGACTGCACATCAAGATTATTCAGGTGAGGGGTGGAGATGGGGCAGGGACTGCACATCAGATTATTCAGGTGAGGGGTGGAGATGGGGCAGGGACTGCACATCAGATTATTCAGGTGAGGGGTGGAGATGGGGCAGGGACTGCACATCAAGATTATTCAGGTGAGGGGTGGAGATGGGGCAGGGACTGCACATCAAGATTATTCAGGTGAGGGGCGTGAACCGGGGTGGGGGGGGGAGGGATTGGGGGGGGGGGGGTAAAGGTGGTGGGATTGGGCTGATGGGGTGCCTGAGGGGGTGCTGGAGAGGGGAGGGGGACTGACGTCTCCGTGTTAGTGGCTCACGGCGGGGTGGATTTGGGGCAGAGACTGTGTACTAAGATCATTATTCAGGTCAGACCTGCGTTACAGCCCTGTGGGCGGTTTGTGTGTGTGTGTGTGTGTGTGTGTGTGTGTGTGTGTGTGTGTGTGTGTGTGTGTGTGTGTGTGTGCGCGTGTGCGTGCGTGTGTATGCATGCGTGTGTATGTGCGTGCGCGCGTGCGTACATGCGTGTGTGTGTGTGTGTGTGTGTGTGTGTGTGTGTGTGTGTGTGTGTGTATGTGTAGTTGCGTGTGTGTGTGTGTGTGTGTTGTGTGTGTGTGTGTGTATGCGTGTGTGTGTGGTGTGTGTGTGTGGTGTGTGTGTGTGTGTGTGTGTGTGTGTGTTTGTGCGTGTGTATGTGCATGCGTGCGTGTGCGTACATGCGTGCGCGTGCGTACATGCGTGCACGTGCGTACATGCGTGTGTGTGTATGTGTGTGTCTGTGTGCGTGCATGTGTGTGTGTGTGTGTGCGCGTGCGTCTGTATATGGACTCGGACTCACCCGCTGTATCTCTACACTCAAGTACCTCAATTCGCATTCTTCGAGTAGAACTGTTGCCCCATACCCTTTAAGGCACAACTAACACGACAAAACCGTGATCCTTCACGGTAAAAAGCATATCAGCATGCCCGAAACCGTGGACAACCAGACTCATTCTTTCTGATACTGATACTTACCCCTCCCCCAGGTCGCCAGTCGCGCTCTGGATCTGCCAGCCTCCAGAATCAAAGTGGGAGAGACGGCCACCCCCACCACCCCCAACGCCGTTACCACCGCCGCCAGCCTCTCCTCTGACCTGTACGGTGCCGCCGTGTTGGTCAGTTGCCGGTCATATGGTTTAAACAAAGTTTACTTACATTCGTGAAGATATGGACAATCATTGTATGAGCATTAAAAAAAGCTAGGCTTATAGTAAATGCTCACAAACAGAATTTACTAATTAATTCATTTTGCAACAACGGGTATGTATGTTTATATTAAACAACATGAAAACAACAACAAAAATCAATCAAAAATCAAGAGAGAGAGAGAGGGGGGGGGGGGAGAAGAGAGAGAGAGAGAATAATGCTCTTATGCGCTGCCAGTAACTATTTAATTGAGTTTGTCATTCCATGGCAAAACGGCCGGATTGGGTAATGAAGTCTTGGACAGCTTTAATTATTAATGAGTTCATATTGTTTGATATGTTTGCCGGCCATATATGGACGTTTCTGTCTCTCTCTGTCTCTGTTTCTGTCTCTCTCTCTGTGTCTGTCTCTCTCTTTTGTACCATATATATAAAAGTATTTTTTACTCGCCCTGATATGAACGTACTGGTTACCTGGTCGTAACACATCAAGTTACTTAGTTGTCTTTTTTACGTGTGACTTGTGGTGCAGGAGAATGGTTGACTAGCCTTGCATTGTGAATGGTGTGGCTGTTTTGGGCCAGCTGTGTGCTGGTTAATACGTTGCCTGGGCTTTGTGTTTTGCGTGTGTGTGTGTGTGTGTGTTGTGTGTTGTGTGTGTGTTAGTGTGTGTGTGTGTGTGTGTGTGTGTGTGTGTGTGTGTGTGTGTGTGAGTGTAGTGAGTGGGGGGGGGGGGGGGGGCGTATGTGGGTGCGTGCGTATGTGTGTTAATTTGTGCGTGCAAGTATTTACCTGTTTTTTTCTGTTTGCTTTAGATACCTGAATGAGAGAGATAAAGTATATTGTACTGGATGGATGCATGTTAATGAATAAAAGCCCCACAATGATGTTCTTGAGGAAGAGAGAGAGGGGGGGGGGGGCAGAAGAATAACTGACAAAATGTTCGATATCAATAGGCAGTTAATTTTGGCCACTTCTGTGCCAAGTGGTCAGTTATTCGGGCGCTATGATGTAAGCGAATGAAAGACACAAAGACGAAAGAGGAGAAGAGCGAGAAGAAGAAAAACAAAAAGTCAACAACAACACTACCAACCAAAACAGCTGCAGCAGGAACACATGTTTTTTAAAGGCCTAATTCTATCAGTCCTTCTCTCCTTTCTGGTGAGCCGGTTTGGCCTAGCGGTAAGGCGATAGGCTGGTAAGCAGAGGGACCTCGGTTCGAATCCGCTTCGGCTCTCCTTTCTCTTCAAAAGTTGTGGTCTGTGAACACTGTCTCGTGACTTTGTCCCTCACAGTTAGTGAAACATTAAAATGGCTCTCATCGCTGCCCATCTTAATGCAGGAGTCATTCTAATGGTGACAGTGTAGCGATAGGTATATTTTATAATCGCCATCTTCCCCTACCTTCATACTCCCTCCCGCCTCCACTCCCCCCGTCCCTAATAAGCCTTATGGTTTCTGTGGACGTTAAGCATCACGTTTACTTCCTTCCTTTCAGGACGCCTGCAACGTGCTTAATGGACGTCTGAAACCCGTGAGGGACAGTCACCCCGATGCTAGCTGGGAACAACTTGTGAGTAACGGCCCCTGCTTTGCACGCTCGTGGCTTCACTCACAGACGGGCCCAAACTCCAAGCACTGGTTTACGACATCCTTCCTTTGGAGGAAGGTGCCGGAAAGCGATGGTCGGAGTGTGAGAGGGGCCCAGTTAGTAAATATTATGATAACACAGGACCAGGCATAATAATAATGTTACCTCTGATTGGCAATCCGGTGCTACTTCTGGGTATGCATGAGCACTGAGTGAAGGTGACGGTAACGGGAACTTTGATGAAAATCGTAATCAAGAATGACAGATAGGGTTCTAAAACAAGATCCAAACACGTAAAAGATTCAAAAGACCGCTTATTTATTGTGACACAGACGCACAGTCTGCAAATTTTCGGGGTAGGTAATCCCCTTCGTCAAGCTAAAAAAACGACACTTAAACAACAGTTAAACGGTTTTTCGTCGTTTTAAAAACGTTTAACGGTTTTTCGTCTTTTTAAAAACGTTTAACTATTGTTTGAGTGTCATTTTGTATCTTGACGAAAGGGATTACCCCCAAAATTTGCAGACTGTGTGTCTGTGTCACAGTAAATAAACGTTCTTATGAATCTTTTATGTGTTGGGAACTAATGTAATGATACTAACGTGATGGAGAGATCTACAGTTCATCAACTACACTGATCACAACGCGCGTCACAATAGCTATGTTGTACACGGCTAAAATAATAAGTACAATATCAAAAGACGGGGGAGGGGTGGGGGTGGGGGGGCAGGGGCGGCATAGGGGGCGAAGAAGGGGTAAGGGGGCAGGCGGGCGTTGACACAAGCGACAAAAACTAAACGAGCGATTACTATTACGTAAAGAGAGATACGGCCATCAGACACCTAAATTACTAGAGACCAAGGTCTCCTTCGAGCTCCGTTGCTGTCGTCGAGCTGACCATTGTTCAAAACGTGTGATATCGAAGCACATAGAGATTTTTTGTTGGCGTCGTCGTTTGGGGAATTTTGGGTTGTTCGGCTGCATATTGAATTGTGGGTAACAGTGCATTTTCATCGTACGTTTCCCCCCACTGCTTTGCAGATTGCTCTGGCAAGGGCAGAAAGAATCAACCTACAAGCCACTGGATTTTACAAGTAAGCAAATACCAGTCTAAACATTTTAAACTTCTTCCCCTCACAAAAGCACGCTTGATATTTGGTGTTTTTGCATCACATCACTAGGCGTTTGTAATAAAATCATCATATTTACTGCACGTTCCTTGCTCCTAGTTTAGCCGGATACAACACATCTTTTACAACAGAGTACTTCCTATCTGTGAAGCTAGCGCTTCCTCTTTCCACGCCTATCTCCTCCAGGCGATCGATGGTGTGAGGTCATTGGCCGTTTGCGCCCGCAGGTAGTGTTTCAAGCTCCTCAACACTTTAGATCTTCCGAGACGCAAGCCACCCAGTACTGATGGTTGCTTTGCCCGCAGGTCTATCTGCTGGGTCATTTCCCTTCATTCCGACATGTCATGTCCAGGGCAGTACACGAACAGGAGTTTTCGAAGGTGGCTGTCGACCATTGGGACGGTCATTGAAAGGGTTAAGCCCGTTCTTAACTGAGCGCCTAACAGTTCGACGAACTATGATTCGTTTCTTAATTGAACTTTTAGTTCGCCGAACATGTTCGGACAGTTCGACGAACTTTACTTCGTTCTCAACTGGTTTGTAATGAGATGCAAGCTTCGGCCCGAACTTGCGGCAGACGCGCAGCAGACACATGATCGAAGATGTAGGCTAAAGTCAAGTCAATATACGTTAATCATCCCTCACAGGGTAATTCAGCTAACTACTATCTCATTCTGGGTCCCCGAGATAAGGCTGCGCCTCCCACAAGTCAACAAATAAAAAAATCCCTCCGAAGCGAGTGAAGAACCTAGCGACACCGTCATCCATTTTTATTTTTATTTCTTCCTCATCCACAGGAGAGCTCTGCTCTCAGCCAGTCAGAGGCAATGTTCGTCGAATAGGGCGAATGTTCCTAGAACATGTTGAGCGAAGCTTTTTGGACCCCGAATATAGCTTCGTCACAGTTCGACGAATACTCCCAACTAGGTTCGCGAAGCAAAAGTTCGCCCAATTAAGAACCAGCCAGATTCGCCGAATACTCCCAACTAGGTTCGCGAACAAACGTTCGCTCAATTAAGAACCAACCAGGTTCGCCGAATGCTTCCAACTAGGTTCGCGAACAAACATTCGCCCAGTTAAGAACGGGCTTTACGGTCTCTGCTGCGTCTGGTTTCAGAACCCCAGACATAGGCTACGACCTGCTGACCAACACAGGGCGACCCTTCGCTTACTTCACCTTCGGTGTGGCCTGCTCTGAGGTGGAGATCGACTGCCTGACCGGGGATCACCAGGTTAGCAACCTTTTTCATCTTTCCTTTCTCTCTGTCTGTCTGTCTCTGTGTGTGTGTCTCTCTGTGTGTGTCTCTCTGTGTCTCTCTGTCTCTCTCTGTCTCTGTCTCTCTCTGTCTCTCTGTGTCTCTGTCTGTCTGTCTGTCTCTGTCTCTCTGTCTCTGTCTCTCTCTCTCTCTCTCTGTCTGTCTGTCTGTCTGTCTGTCTGTCTGTCTGTCTGTCTCACTCTAGTTGTGCCTATTGTGAATTGTATTACTAGTATTGATGTTCTACCGTTTTGTAATATTATGTGAGTTTTGAAAGTGTCATTAATAATCTTTATATGTGTTGTCTATGTAGTTTAGCAAGGACAGATTGTAAGAATAGGCTATTGCCTGAAATCTCAATCCATGAGTAATAAAGTTCTGAGTTCTCTCTCTCTCTCTCTCTCTCTCTCTCTCTCTCTCTCTCTCTCTCTCTCTCTCTCTCTCTCTCTCTCTCTCTCTCTCTCTCCCTCTCTCTCTCTCGATCTCTCTCTCGATCTCTGTGTTCTTCTTCTTCCCCTGATATAACCGTACTGGTTGACTGGGCGGTAAAACACCAAGTTACTTCTTCCTCTTCTTTTTTTCTGTCCTTTCTCTCCTCTTCTTCTGCGGTTTTCTTCTTCTCTTTCTTTTGTTTCTTTTGTGTCTTTCTGTGTTTTATTGTTTTATTTGTTTGTTTTGGGTGTGGTTTATTTGTATATTGTAGCTGTACCTTTCAACCTGGTCTGACAATCGCGGTGGAATGTGTGAAGCCATTAATCATGTCGTGGATGTATGAGGCCATTGATCGTGTCGTGGATGTATGAGGCCATTAATCGTGTCGTGGATGTATGAAGCCATTAATCGTGTCGTGGATGTAAGAGGCCATTAATCATGTCGTGGATGTGTGAGGTCATTAATCGTGTCGTGGATGTATGAGGCCAATAGTCATGTGGATGTATGAGGCCATTAATGATGTCGTGGATGTGTGAGGCCATTAATCGTGTCGTGGATGTGTGAGGCCATTAATCGTGTCGTGGATGTGTGAGGCCATTAATCGTGTCGTGGATGTATGAGGTAATTAGTCATAACGTGGATGTAATTGTGTGAGGCCATTAATGATGTCGTGGATGTACGAGGCCATTAATCATGACGTGGATGTATGAAGCCATTAGTGATGTCGTGGATGTGTGAGGCCATTAATTGTGTCGGGTGTGTTGCACGTGCAGGTACTGAGGACGGACATCGTCATGGACGTGGGGAAGAGCCTGAATCCAGCCATAGACATCGGGCAGATAGAAGGCGGGTTCATGCAGGTAAGTTAACGTGCTACCGTCACCCTACGACCTAACCTGTTACCATCATCTACGACCTAACATGTTACCATAGCGTATTGCCATCACCCTACGACCTAACATGTTACCATCACCCTACGACCTAACATGTTACCATCACCCTGCGACGTAACATGCTACCATAGCGTGTTGCCATTACCCTACGACCTAACATGTTACCATCACCCTACGACGTAACATGCTGCCATACCGTGTTACCATCACCCTACGACGTAACATGCTGCCATACCGTGTTACCATCACCCTACGACCTAACATGTTACCATCACCCTGCGACGTAACATGCTGCCATACCGTGTTACCATCACCCTACGACGTAACATGTTACCATCACCCTACGACGTAACATGCTGCCATACCGTGTTACAATCACCCTACGACCTAACATGTTACCATCACCCTATGATGTAACATGATACCATAGCGTGTTGCCATCACCCTACGACATAACATGTTACCATCACTCTGCGACGTAACATGCTGCCATACCGTGTTACCATCACCCTACGACCTAACATGTTACCATCACCCTACGACCTAACATGTTACTTTCACCCTACGACCCAGCATGTTACCATCACCCTACAACGTAACATGCTGCCATACCGTGTTACCATCACCCTACGACCTAACATGTTACCATCACCCTACGACCTAACATGTTACTTTCACCCTACGACCCAGCATGTTACCATCACCCTACAACGTAACATGCTGCCATACCGTGTTACCATCACCCTACGACCTAACATGTTACCATCACCCTACGACCTAACATGTTACCATCACCCTTCGACGTAACATGCTGCCATACCGTGTTACCATCACCCTACGACCTAACATGTTACCATCACCCTACGACCTAACATGCTACCATCACCCTACGACCTAACATATTACCATCACCCTTCGACGTAACATGCTGCCATACCGTGTTACTATCACCCTACGACCTAACATGTTACCATCACCCTACGACCTAACATGTTACCATCACCCTTCGACGTAACATGCTGCCATACTGTGTTACCATCACCCTACGACCTAACATGTTACCATCACCCTGCGACGTAACATGCTGCCATACCGTGTTACCATAACCCTTCGACCTAACATGTTACCATCACCCTGCGACGTAACATGTTACCATCACCTTACGACCTAACATGTTACCATCACCCTACGACCTAACATGTTACCATCACCCTACGACCTAACATGTTGCCATCACCCTACGACCTAACATGTTACCATACCGCGTTACCATCACCCTTACCTAACATGTTACCATCACCCTACGACCTAACATGTTACCATACCGTGTTACCATCACCCTTACCTAGCATGTTACCATCATCCTGCGACATAACATGCTGCCATACCGTGTTACCATCACCCTACGACCTAACATGTTACCATCACTCTTCGACGTAACATGCTGCCATACCGTGTTACCATCACCCTACGACCTAACATGCTACCATCACCCTACGACCTAACATGCTACCATAGCGTGTTACCATCACCTTAAGACGTAAACATCCAACCATACCGTGTTGCCATCACCTTGCGACGTAGCATGTTACCATCACTCTGAGACAGTAGCGTGTTACTGTGAAGCGCCCGGTGATGGTGCTGACTCGCTTGCCTGACCAGCGACGAAGTATCAAGACGGCCAAGGAACCTTGACTCAGCTGTTCGTATAGGCTACATGTGTATAGCATGCGTACATAAAATACTGGGTATACGTGTGTAGAGCATGAATACATAAAATACTGGGGTTGTAGTGACTCACTTAACCAGTGACGAGGTATCAAGGTTTCAAGGTTTTATTGAGCTTTTGGCTATTCGTATGCATGTGTATAGCATGCATACATAAAATACTGTGGTGACTCATCTGACCAGCAACGAAGTATGAAAACACCAAGGAACCTGATTCATCTGTTCGTAAACATGTGTACAGCATGCATACATAAAATACTGGGTATACATGTGTAGAGCATACATGCATAAAATGCTGGGGTTGTGATGACTCACTTGATCGGCGACGAGGAACAATGACTCAGCTGTACGTATGCATGTGTGCAGCATACAGATATAACATACTCTCGCTGTGGCGACTCACTTGACCAGCAACAAGGTATGAAGACGGTTAAGAAACCTGATTCATCTGACCAGCAACGAGGTATGAAGACGGTTAAGAAACCTGATTCATCTGACCAGCGACGAGGTATGAGGACGGTTAAGAAACCTGATTCATCTGACCAGCAACGAGGTATGAGGACGGTTAAGAAACCTGATTCATCTGACCAGCAACGAGGTATGAAGACGGTTAAAAAACCTGATTCATCTGACCAGCGACGAGGTATGAAGACGGTTAAAAAACCTGATTCATCTGACCAGCGACGAGGTATGAAGACGGTTAAAAAAAATCTGATTCATCTGATCAGCAACGAGGTATGAAGACGGTTAAGAAACTTGATTCATCTGACCAGCGACGAGGTATGAAGATGTCAAGAAACCTTGACTTAGCTGGTGTATAGCAATCATACATAAAATACTGGGTATACATGT
>JABMCL010002590.1:1052500-1077500 GCA_018857735.1 Alviniconcha marisindica
ACACACACACACACACACACACTGACTGTAGCAGAAACTGGGTACTGATATTAGTTACTATGGAAATACTGTGAGAAGAGGACACACACACACACACACACACAGCACGCACGCACGCACGCACGCACGCACGCACACACACACCAACCAGGTGTATATACAAAAACGAAGAAACTTTATTATGCAACGCGTGTCTTTGACATCGAAAGGCACTTGAATAGTCCACAGTAATTGACCATAAAAAAAAGAAAAAAGCTTGAAGATTTCATATTCATTTGGTATACCAAATGAATATGAAATCTTCAAGCTTTATTTATTTATTTTTTTCATCGATCTACTCTCTACAAAAAAGGGCACTTTTTCACGCAGAAACACGTGTGCATTTTCCAAATATCCACCATTGTTTGCTTTGCCGTGCCTTTCAACTGAGCGGTTTAAAGGCACGAGAGAGACCGAAAACAAAACCCTCATCATTAAGATCGATCCAAACGATTCGATCGATTCATTAACGAGCAAAGAAAAAAAAAAATGTGATCAGTTTGATGCTATTATCATCCCTTGGTGTTAGACATCTGCATTACTCATGGATATTATACACACTGATATATATCCGAATAACACTGATTCGTTTGTGAACAAATTTCAGAATGTTTTTGTGTAACTCCAGAAGAAAACAACGCTTGAGTATGACATTATTTTGCCTTTAAAACATATATATTTAAAATTAAAATACAGTTAAGCGTTTAAGCAACTGAGTATAAGTTGTTTTCAGTTTTTAGGAAAGAATTAATTCTGTTGACGCATCAATACTTCTTAATTCACCCTGTTACAAAATCAAGTCTTTGTAGCATTGTATCTTCAAGTATAATCGAAGGAAAGGTGAGCTCTGCCAAACATATTACACTTGCTGCACTAGCTCCGGTTCTGTGTGTAGACATGCAGACATGTTTACAAGGGTTTGCAGACATGTACACGGTGTGCAGGCATGTACACGGTTCTGCACTTAATTACGTCTTTGAACACAATATGATACACAACTCAAGTCCAACAGCACACACGCAAGAAAGACAGAAACTGATCCCAAACGACCAGACTCTATAAACGAATTTGGACAAACTTTACAAAAGAATCTGCAGACAAATCACTAGTTTGACTATCTCATTAAAACCAATGGGACAAAGACTCACATGGGTGGTTAACCTGCAACGTGACTGCAGACAAATCACTAGTTTGGCTATTTGACTGAAACCAGTGGGACAAAGACTCACATGGGTGGTTAGGTTAACCTGCAACATGACTGCAGACAAATCGCTAGTTTGGCTATTTGATTGAAACCAGTGGGACAAAGACTCACATGGGTGGTTAACCTGCAACATGACTGAGCTTTCTGCAGATTAATCACTAGTTTGGCTATTTGATTGAAACCAGTGGGACAAAGATTCACATGGGTGGTTAACCTGCAACATGACTGCCGACAAATCGCTAGTTTGGCTATTTGACTGAAACCAGTGGGACAAAGACTCACATGGGTGGTTAACCTGCAACGTGACTGCAGACAAATCACTAGTTTGGCTATTTGACTGAAACCAGTGGGACAAAGACTCACATGGATGGTTAGGTTAACCTGCAACATGACTGCAGACAAATCGCTAGTTTGGCTATTTGACTGAAACCAGTGGGACAAAGACTCACATGGGTGGTTAACCTGCAACGTGACTGCAGACAAATCACTAGTTTGGCTATTTGACTGAAACCAGTGGGACAAAGACTCACATGGATGGTTAGGTTAACCTGCAATATGACTGTAGACAAATCGCTAGTTTGGCTATTTGACTGAAACCAGTGGGACATAGACTCACATGACTTGCAACATAACCTGCAACATGACTGAGCTTTCTACAGATTAATCACTAGTTTGGCTATTTGATTGAAACCAGTGGGACAAAGATTCACATGGGTGGTTAACCTGCAACATGACTGCCGACAAATCGCTAGTTTGGCTATTTGACTGAAACCATTGGGACAAATACTCACATGGATGGTTAGGTTAACCTGCAACATGACTGCCGACAAATCGCTAGTTTGGCTATTTGACTGAAACCAGTGGGACAAAGTCTCACATGGGTGGTTAGGTTAACCTGCAACATGACTACAGACAAATCATTAGTTTGGCTATTTGACTGAAACCAGTGGGCCAAAGACTCACATGGGTGGTTAGGTTAACCTGCAACATGACTGAACTTTCTGTAGACAATCGCTAGTTTGGCTATTTGACTGAAACCAGTGGGACAAAGATTCACACGGGTGGTTAACCTGCAACGTGACTGCAGACAAATCACTAGTTTGGCTATTTGACTGAAACCAGTGGGACAAAGACTCACATGTATGTATGGTTAGGTTAACCTGCAACATGACTGCAGACAAATCGCTAGTTTGGCTATTTGACTGAAACCAGTGGGACAAAGACTCACATGGGTGGTTAACCTGCAACGTGTCTGAGCTTTCTAAATGCAGTTGAGCGGATTCAATACGTATGCTAATCAAGATACTGTAGAAAAACAGTTTATCCACCTGTGAAATAAACGAAATGGTTACAAGAACACTGTGATTTGTGATTTTTTTGTTTTGTTTAGTTTTTTGTATGTGTATGCATGTGCCTGCGTCATGTATGTGTACGTGTGAGAAAAAAGAAAATATATGAGAGAGAGAGAGCACCAAAGTCAACAAAATAATACACACCCGTGTCCACTGTATGATGTAAACTATGGTTACGAAGAGACGAACCCCCTTCAAAACAGATCACCAGTAAACCAGCAACAGCAAAACCGCAAACAATTACCTGCCCAAAAACAACAACCTCCCCCACCCAAAGGAAAAGCAACAACAACGAAAACGGTAATACCCAACAACATAATAATTAACTACAAAGCTTTTCGAACAGCAAAATGCACCAATTAAGTGAACACTGCTTCCAATCAACTGACGGAAACAACAAGACAGGTATTTTTGACACAACAGAAATGAAACTGCGAAGAGAATAAAAGCTTATAAATCCAAATGTCAAACCATTCTGCATAGCAAAATTGATTAACAGCCACAGTAAGCAAATGCAAAATGCGTGGAAGAAGTGATTTTATATGCACAGTCAAATACATACAGGTGTGCGTTTTAGAAGCGTGCATAATTATTAAAACCAATGACCAAAGCATACATACACTAACTGTGAATTTGGTCTTCGCGATTCACATTTTCCGTCGTCTAATTTTTTTGTTTTATTTTCTGGTTTTGTAGTTGTTGGTTTTTGTTGTTGTTGTTGTTGTTGTGTGTGCGTGTGCGTGGTGTGTGTGTGTGTGTTTCCATTTCAGGATGCATGCCTGCAAAGGCACCTACTCCCATGGCGGCATGAAAACCGCCTTTAAATGTTATTCCAAAAACTAATAACATTTTAGACTGCAATATGATCCCTATGGCTTCCTGGACATTTATTTCAGATCTGATTTTTTTTTTCAAGAAAGAAAAAGACGATCCCCCCAAAAACAAACAACAACAAAAAAACAACCAACAAGAACAAACAAAAAATGCACAACAAGGTCATAGGCACCACTATGCATAAAAAATGAATAAATCTAGTAACTTTTTTTAAAACTACATCAAGGTAGAAAGTGTTTTATTGATACAATCCTAGGTTTGGGCACATCTCCGATAGTGCACTGAAGTGTTTTCTGGTTTGTGTTGCGAAGAGAAAAGCAATATTTCTTATCTGAACAGCGGATATTGGTATTTACATTTTTTTATGGACACTCGGAGATTTTCGGAGAGAAAATCTGTAAACGCACCTGGGGTCGTAGACAGCTGAACTGCGCATAGCACACACACACACACAAAAAAAAGGCAATCCGCAGTCCGTGTACGTTTATGCCACCAAGCCCTCCCCCACCCCCTTCCTCATAATAGCTGATTTTGATTGGGTAAATTCAAGGTTATAATTATAGTCAGATTCATGAATATTGTAAACAAATCAGACACTCAAAGCTTTTCGTTTATGAAACAATCATTTACACCATCTGTTCGTTTCATAGAAGCAGGAACAGCGACCCGACCCAGAGAATGCAGTATATGCATATTCTGAGATTGTATTGCTCCGGTATCCAACAAACGAAACCCCACATCATCTGATGCATTGCTGGCTGTATCAAACAAAACCCCACATCATCTGATGCATTGCTCCTGTATCTATCAAACAAACAAAACCCCACATCATCTGAGGCATTGCTCCTGTATCTATCAAACAAACAAAACCCCACACCATCTGATGTACTGCTCCTGTATCCAACAAACAAAACCCCACATCATCTGATACATTGCTCCTGTATCCAACAAACAAAATCCCCACATCATCTGATACATTGCTCCTGTATCCAACAAACAAAACCCCACATCATCTGATACATTGCTCCTGTATACAACAACAACAACAACAACAACAACAAAAACCCACATCATCTGATACATTGCTCCTGTATCCAACAAACAAAACTCCACTCCTGCATCAAATTAACAAAACCCCACATCATCTGATGCATTGCTCCTGTATCAAAAACCAAAACCCCACATAATCTGATGTACTGCTCCTGCATCAAACTAACAAAACCCCACATCATCTGATGCATTGCTCCTGTATCAAAAACCAAAACCCCACATAATCTGATGTACTGTCCTGCATCAAACTAACAAAACCCCACATCATCTGATGCATTGCTCCTGTATCAAAAACCAAAACCCCACATAATCTGATGTACTGTGACTGCATCAAACTAACAAAAACCCACATCATCTGATGCATTGCTCCTGTATCAAAAACCCAAACCCCACATAATCTGATGTACTGTGACTGCATCAAACTAACAAAAACCCACATCATCTAATGCATTGTTCCTGTATCTATGAAACAAAACCCCACATCATCTGAGGCATTGCTCCTGCAAACAAAACAAACAAAACCCCACATCATCTGATGTACTGCTCCTGCATCAAACAAACAAAACCCCACATCATCTAATGCATTGCTCCTGTATCTATGAAACAAACAAAAACCTACATCATCTGAGGCATTGCTCCTGCAAACAAAACAAACAAAACCCCACATCATCTGATGTACTGCTCCTGCATCAAACTAACAAAACCCCACATCATCTGATGCATTGCTCCTGTATCTATGAAACAAACAAAACCCTCATCATCTGAGGCATTGCTCCTGCAAACAAACAAAACCCCACATCATCTGATGTACTGTTCCTGCATCAAACAAACAAAACCCCACATCATCTAATGCATTGCTCCTGTATCTATGAAACAAACAAAACCCCACATCATCTGAGGCATTGCTCCTGCAAACAAAAAAAACAAAACCCCACATCATCTGATGAGTGTCCTGCCAGACCACGTAGTCCGAGCCCACACTCTTCCAGGGGGCAAGAAGGATGAACCAGTCCGTAAGAACAATGGTGGGCTGCAGGACAAAATACTTCACTGGTTAGACATAAGTGGCACTGAAAGAGTGCTAGGCTACCCAGCGACGCTTTCCGGCGATTGAACGCAGAGCTATAAACGCAGTTTTCAAGACGTGTTTTGAATGAGCGTGTTTTTTTTTTTACACGGTAGCGTGCATATACAATGCACAGGCCGTGTTAGCAGCTAGACCACCAAGAGTCCTAAAGCGAGTAAGCAACGATCGCGTCGTCTTCCTCGAAGTGATAATATAGTCAGCGAAGGCCTACAAGACGTTGGCTTTATAAAGTCGTCGTGTCCTTCCGAAGACGGGCGGCCATGGGTACCATCTTCCTGCCCTTTTCGGGTACAGAACCAAACTCATCTTTTTAAGCGTCAAAAGCTGCTCTGTACAAACTGTCCATATTCATCGGTACAGAACTACACGTCTCTTTTTGAGCACCAAACACTGCTCTGTAAAAAATAAAATAAAAAACGTCCATAGCCATCGGTACAGAAGCAACTCATCTTTCCGAGCGTCAAAAGTTGCTCTGTAAAAATATGTCCATAGGCCTATACATCGATACAAAACCAAGCTCATCACTGGGAGCATCAAAAGCTGCTCTGTAAAAACTGTCCGTATTCAGCGGCAGCAGAACCAACTCATCTTTTCGAGAATGAAAAGCTGCTCTGTCAAAAAAAAAAAACTGTCCATATTCGTCGGCACAGAACAACTCATCTTTCCGAGCATCAGAAGTTGCTCTGTAAAACAAAAGTCCACTTTCATCGGCACAGAACCGGCTCATCTTTGCCAACATCAAAAGCTGCTCTATAAAAACAACACAAAAGCTGCTCTGTAAAAAGAAGAAGAAAAACGTCCATATTCATCGGTACAGAGCCAAGCTCCTCTTAACTGCTCTGTAAAACAAAGTCTGTATTCATCGGCACAGAACCAAACTCATTTTTCGAGCATCAAAAGCTGCTCTTTAAAAGTAGTCCACATTCATCACGACCAGTTCGTCGGTAAGCTGGCTTTTGTTCTGTATACCACCACTTGTACGTATCGCAAAAAAAGAATTGGTCAAGAAAACAACGACGACGACAACCTTACACAGGAGAACCCACCAAGAGTTTTAACACCCCGACAGTCGTCTCGCTGCTCTCGGTGAGCGTCGTGGCGGAACTCAACAAGAAGTTCCACGGGGTTGTCGTACTCGTAACACGTTTCCCACAGAACCCCGCGCTCTTGCCTCAAGGTTTCTCGGCACTCGAAAACCTCCACGCGATTGTCCTTGTCCTCGTCGTCCTCGCCGTTGTCGTCGCACGCCTCCCATTGCTGCACGAGATTCACCCGGCTGTCGTACCGCTCCAGACACCCCGCGGCGAAGACCCCGCCACGAACACCGTCAGCAGGCGCCATCTTCTCAAAGCGAACCAGCTGCACGTTCTCTGCAGGGTTGTGGAGAGTGCGGTCAGGGCAGGACCCAATCCTGTTGCCGCAGAGCTGCAGCGAAAACCCGGAGCAGGCTGCGTCCTTCAGGCCTGCGGCGCTCTGAGGTCGCCAGCATCTGTGCTGGAGGCCACAGCACTTCCATTCTCCAACAGGTCCTGAGGCCGCGCCGGGCCGTTTTTTGTCCTGGTGGTGCACAGTGAGGATCTGGGGGGACAGTTAGTTAGTTAGTTAGTTGGTGGTTTAAGCCTAGTCAGCCACATAGGGTTATATCAGGGGTAAGGGACGCGGGAATAGGTCTTGTGCTGATCTGCCAGAAATCTGCATCATCGTCTTTATCAAAAAAGAAAAGAAACTGCAAATGAAAAAATAAGCACACACACGCACGCACGCACGCACGCACGCACGCACACACGCACGCAAGCACTCACACACACACACACACACACACACACAACACACACACACACACACACACACACACACACACACACATACACACACAAACACACACACACTCGCCAAACCAACAACAACAAACAGCAAGCAAGTAATTGATTGTTGAATCATTTATCTCGGATTAAATATGATAGGTAAAAGACGAAAGAAGAAGAAAACAAGAACTGTTCTTACATGTTCACTCCCAGTGACAGGAAAGGGAAGAAAGAAAAAGGAAACAAAAACTGTTCGTACATGTTCACACGGAATGACAGGAAAAAGAAGAAAGAAGAAGAAAACAAGAACTCTTCGTACATGCTCACTCCGAACGACAGGAAAAGGAAGAAAGAAGCAGGAAACAAGAACTCTTCGTACATGTTCACTCCGAATGACGGGAACAGGAAGAAGAAAAAACAAAGGGGAAAAAAACAAAAAAACAAAAAAAACTGTTTTCGCTTCGACCGATAGGAAAAGTAAGCAAGAAGAAGGAAGCAAGAACTGTTCTTACATGTTCACTCCGTACGCTTTGTTCTCAAAGGCCGTGTCCATTGTCGACTTCCTGCGCATGCGCCTCCAGACGATGAAGGCGACGGGCAACAGGAAGGAGAGCACAACGATGACAGCGCACGTGGCTAACAGCGGGATCAACGGCACGTCTGACGACCCTGACGAGGAGAGGACGCAAAACATGTAACAAGGTTTTAAGGTTTCTATTGAGCTTTTTGCCCCTGGGGGCTAGAAAGCAAAGTTACATTCACACCATACATTCCTTATAAATAAGTGAATAAGTATACTAATAATACATTAGTCCAGCACTTTACACATTAGACAAGAACAAGCGCTCAGACACAAATCAAAGTTTTTGTGAATAACTAAGGCGCACATTAAAAAAAAAGAAAAAGGAATCGTTGTCTGCTGCCGTTGCTGTTGGCCTGATCAGACAGTCAGTAATTGTTAAATTCAGTTATGATTGGCATCATGTCGTGCATTAAACCATCAAACAACAACGGCATTAAAACACTTCCCCGTGAAAGATGAATCCCCTTTGCTTCCCTGCTGGGCGACCTAGTTAGTGACTGCAACCCCAAGCCACACAACATAACAATAATATTCCAACCAAAACCCCTCTCTTTCCTTCTCTCCAAGTAGTCCGCGAGAGCAGCTGAACTTTTCAAAATAGCGGAGTGAATGCTTGCTTCACTCTGATCTGATCAGCACTCTCGACTGGCGAGCCGCTATATCTACGTACTTCCAGATCAGAGCATTCAGCGGGGATACGAACCTTCGGCCACAGTGACGAAGTGCAGGGGCAGCGTCGTTATCAATGTACCGTTGACAAGAAGGACCGCGAACTTGCTGACGTAAGCAGTTCCCGACGCCAGCCCCACCAGGTTCACGTACGACGCACGGGGGTCAAGGTCGTGGGAAGTAACGTCATCGGCGTTCTGACTTTTGCGGTACCGGATCTGCAGCTTGCTGATGGCGGATGTGACGTCACTGGTGAGTGCCGTCCAGCTGATGGTGACTGAAGTGAGGCCCAACGAAACGCGCACAGGCTCAAAGGTCAACGCTTCGGTCAGTACTGGAAGAAAGACAACAAAATAAACGTGCATGACCGCTGCTGAGTGTGCGGAGTCTTGCAAGGTCCTTTCGTCCAGGCGACAAGCATGTAGGAACAGAAAATACGATAAGAACGCACTGAATAACTATTACATCTAGCGGATTCAACGGTGTCAAATAGCACATTCAATAGACGGTGGACAGAAGTTTACATTTGAGCCGATTTTTTAAATATATATTTCGATTCCCAATGTTCAAGCTGACTGTGTGTGCGTGTGTGTGTGTGTGTGGTGTGGTGTGTGTGGTGTGGTGTGGTGTGGTGTGGTGTGGTGTGGTGTGGTGTGGTGTGGTGCGGTGTGGTGGTGGTGGTGGTGGTGGTGGTGGTGGTGGTGGTGGTGTGTGTGTGTGTGTGTGTGTGTGTGTGGTGTGTGTGTGTGTGTGAGTGTGTGTGTGTGTAGAAGTGATGAGAAAGACGTAGAATGAAGCGTTAGTGTATCTCTTGATGTAATTCGTTGGGCTTGATTACTTTGCTCCTTTTTCTCTATACTTCAGTCGACCCTGTTGTTGACCTGGCTCACGTTAGGTGTAGACACAGCATAAATATCCTTTTACATGACACGACACGACATTACAGTACACTCACTCTCGCGGCTCTTCGTGGTGAACTGCGTTACGGATGACATTGCATGACATGACATGACATGAAATGACGTTACACTCACCTTCGTGGCTCTTCGTGATGAACTGCATTACGGATGACACTGCATGACATGACATGACATGACATGAAACGACGTTACACTCACCTTCGTGGCTCTTCGTGATGAACTGCATTACGGATGACATTGCATGACATGACATGACATGACATGAAATGACGTTACACTCACCTTCGTGGCTCTTCGTGATGAACTGCACTACGGACAGCGACACGCGCGGTGCTGACGTCGAGTTCGTCAGCGCCACGAGGCGTGCCTTGTACTGCCGCGACGCGGACAGAGACGTCACTGTGTGACGTGTGGTGGCAGGGTGCAGCGTCATGCTCTGCTTCCAGTAGCGTGACGTCGTTTCGCGGTACTGTATGACGAGGCCGATGACGTAGGTGAGGGAGTTGGGAGCGAGGCTGGGCCAGGCGAAGGTGGCGGAGTCGTGAGAGCTGTTGACCAGCGTCATGGACACGTTGTGGCGTGGCGCTGACTTTGGCGGCGGAGAGAGGTATTCCGGCACTGCAACACAAAATGCGCGTACAAACAGCGACACGCTCGCTGCATTTTCGTGGGCGGAGAGAGAGAGAGAGAGAGAGAGAGAGAGAGAGAGAGAGAGAGAGAGAGAGAGAGAGAGAGAGAGAGAGAGAGAGAGAGAGAGAGAGAGAGAGAGAGAGAGAGAGAGAGAGAGAGAGAGAAGAGAAGAGAGAGAGAGAGAGAGAGAGACAGACAGACAGACAGACAGACAGACAGACAGACAGAGACAGACAGACAGACAGACAGACAGATCAAGCAAGCAAGCAAACAAAAAGACAAACGCTCAGCTTCGATTACCCGGTTATGCAGCCATCAAAGTCAACAAACCTTTCACCCACTCATTTACTCATTCATCATTCACTCGTTTATCCTATCCATCCATCCACCAACTCATACACCCACCATCCATCCACCAACCCATCCATCAACCTATTCATCCATCCACCCGTCCACCAACCTATCAATCCATTTATATGCCGCAGGCATACAGTGTGACCCAGTAAATGTATCCAGCCATTACGGAGTGAACACGTATCCAGCCATCCACCTACCGATTCATCAAGTAATCCATCCATCTATTCATCTCCACGCCGCACGCATTAATTGTGACCCAGTAAGATCAAATCTATCCACCCAATCCACCCACCTGTAATCCATCCATTTATCCACCCATCCACCCATTCACTTACCGCAAGCGTTGTGACTGAAAACGAATCCATTCTCGCAGTCAAAGCTGATCCCAAAGGCAAGAAAGTTTCCCGATGAAGTCATGTTCTGTCCGTCCTTCAGGAACAGCCAGATGTCCCCGGATGAGAACATGGCGGACAAAGCGCTTCCGGTGACGTCTAGGGACACGCGCGTCTTGCTAACCGGATACGAATCCCTGTCGACAAAACAAAAAAGAAAGGATGACCGGCTCCCGTAGCGTAGTGGTTAACGCGTCGGACTGCGGGTCGCAAGGTCTTGGGTTCGAATCCCATCAGAGTCACGCGGTATTTTTCAGCCTTTGCTGGTTTCTACCCAGAGCTGGGAGTGCTATGGGCCCAGTGGGAAAGCTGGAACCACACAGCCGAGCTTCATCCACTTCACGGACGTCTGTCTCTCTCCCTATCTCTGAATGTGTGAGTCAATGAGCTTGTGCCCTTGTGTGTGTGTGTGTGTGTGTGTGTGTGTGTGTGTGTGGTGTGTGTGTGTGTGTGTGTGTGTGTGTGTGTGTGTGTGTGTGTGTGTGTGTGTGTGTGTGTGAAGAATTTAAACAACTAGCTGCTATATATTCACCAAACAGCTGATTAGTTTAAAGACGTCGATCACATGATTGATTTAAAAAGATCAAGCGATCAAGCGCGCGCCGCGCGCGCGCACACACACACACACACAACACACACACACCACACACACCACACACAGCACGACGCAGCACGCGCGCACACACACACACACACACACACCAACACACACCACGACCACACACACACAGCAGCGCACACCACACACGCCGCACGCCACACGCACGCACGCACGCACACACACGCACACACGCACACACAAACAAACAAGGAAACAAACAAGCAAACAACAAAAACTCGTTGCACGTACGTGATGTTCGCGGCCACAACGCCAACAACCTCGACCTCCGTCGTTTGCCGCCGTCTTCTGTAGGCGTCCAGAAGAGGACACGTGACCACAACGTCCTTGACCCAGCACTGGACGAAGTAAGGGGACTCCGGGTCAGCGCAGGGCAGCTGGCCGACCAACCGATTTTCAAAGGCCCTCCTGATCAAGGCCTTGGAATTGTCCTGGTCCGGACAGGACCCTCGGAACCCAACTCGAGTAGCCAAGGACATACTCACTGGTGGTTTGCTTTCTGTTGGGAAGACGAAAATTATATATATATATATAAAAATCACCTTTACTTTTACGAGAATTTATTTATGTGGGTATGGTATATGCATACTGACTCAATACAATACAATAATAGTTTATTAATCTTTTAAAAGAAAATTCAGTGTTAAGATCCTTGTTACGGTTAACAGACCGAACGAGACACTTCTAAAGACACAACCAAAACCAGATACAAATTGTCTACATTTCATTTTTAAGGGTTTAACAGTTGTTTAAGTGTTGTGTTGCAGCTTGAATTGGGGGCTTACCCCGAAATTCGCACGTTGTGTTTTGTCATGTTAAACAAACGTTCATCTTCTTCTTCTTCTTTTAACCTTTCATGTGTTTGGATCATGTTTCAGAACGCTAGCAGTCATCCTCGCTTGAGATATTTCACTTTGGAGAAAGTTAGTGACTGAATGGACGGTTCTCCAATTTCACTATGTTGTGTATCATATTTACGCATTATGTTGTCATGTCATGCAGACGATAGGCCAATTTTCTATGGCCACACACACGGACAATGAAGATTCTGTATTCTGTAAGAATCCACTAACCTATCGGACACATCCACACTGGGCAGCAGGACCCCGTCACGTTGGTCAGCACGCAGCGCGCGCGCGGAGCGGGGGACGCCGGAAGACACACCGGAGTGCACGTGACCGTGCCATCAGTGCACCTGCACTTACGGTCGCACGACCCTTCGTAGACTAGCTCGCCGTTCTTCAGCATGGTGTCGCCGTGGACGCAGCCGCCCTCTGTAAATAATGTACATCATTATTTATGACCAGTTTATGGAGTCTGACAGGGCCTAAAGTGACTCAGTCAATGCAAATGCCAAGTAAACTCGATCAGACACGGGCGCGCGGGCACACACACACACACACACACACACACACACACACACACACACACACACACACACACACACACATAGACACACACACACGCTCACACAACACACACACACACACACACACACACGCTCACACATACTACACACACACACAACACACACACACACACACACACACACACACACACACACACACACACACACACACACACACATCACACACACACACACACACACACACACACACACACACACACACACACATACACACACACACACACGCGCACCAAAACCACACATTACCAGTGACAGCTGTTGCTACGGGTCGCAATGGGAAAGAAGTACCGTATGTACTGCTCCAGCTACATGGGCAAAAAGGTTAACGAACGAACTATGACGCTTCTCAGAGTTTCAAAGGACACTAAACACTTGCTGAAAGCGTGTGGCTAGTAGCCTGCGGTTGAGACTGGCCCGGAAAGGCTTGGACAAGCAAAGAGACCTTCGGGGAAGCATTTCCACGTTTTGCAGCAGGCGTGCTCGGTGGGCACGAGCAGCGGCCGAGGACAGGCAGGTGAAGGCGCCATGATGACCTTTTCCTCTGCGCATGCGCTCTCGCAGCTCACGTGACCAGCGCTGCACTTGCAAACCTCCCCGCAGTTTTTCGGCACTATGGCCCCGTCTTCGTATACCACGTCATTCACTCGGCAAGTTAAATCTGAAGAAAACCAAGCAGCGATGGTGTCCATCAGTTAAAGACAAAACAAAACAGCACACACTACACACAGACACACACACGACACAGACACACACACAGACACACACATTACACACACTACACACACACACACATTACACACACTATACACACACACACAACACACACACACACACACACACACACACACACACACACACACACACACGGCCCCACGCCAAGACTGAATCCGGAAGAGTCTAATAAATTAGAACGGACGAGAGCTTAACCAGCAAAATACTAACTCCACAGATCGACCATCCACCACACCAAAGATTATAAATATAATATTTGTATGTGTGTACAGCTCAGCTCATGGGTACATTCACTACCTACTTACTACAACATGACAAAGAGCTGCCAAATAAGCAGACAAAAGCCTGTCCCTGATCATTTTTCAATAAAGCAATGGACAAAGGACCTGTTGCTTGCAGATATTTTTTTCCAGTAGAATGACATTTCTGACCTTTACAACTTTTTTGTCAAAAATGGCTGGCATTTTGCATGTATAATCTTTGACCACACTACGTTCACTACACTACACTACACTTTTGGGCAGTTCAGTAAAGCTGATTTGCACGAGTGAATGCCCTTTGTAATCTTTCGCGCAAGAAGTCGCGAGAGGTCGCAGCGTCACTTCCGGGCCGATTTCTGAGTAGGCGTTGCTTCACGCTGTGTATAACAATGGAAGTTGAACCTAGAATTGCGAAGCAGTACAAATGCCAGCACTGTTGCAGTTGCAAAATTACCGGGGAAAGGGATGGAGGGTAGAAAAAAAGTGTCTTTGCGTCATTTTTTGCTGACCAGAAGATCGCGAGTTTGTGGAAAAAATGCGTTTTGGGGCATCCTATAGCACGAGCAAGAAGTTATTGCTGGTTGCCAGAGACATTCTGACTACGGGCCTCCAAAAATGTCTTTAAAGTTGGCGGTGTCAAATTCGCAAATTCACTGTCACTGCCTTCCATTGTGAAGAAAGTACGCACCGGAAGTAAAAACAACCAGGGGAGTCAAGGGAGTTAACAACCCCGCCTGAATCGCCCAATACCCACCTCGCCCCAAGGTCCTGGCCACGATGAAGCCGACCAGCGTGGCGTTGCCGCCTTGCACGGGCGGGAGGTTCGCCGTGGTCACGCCCATGTCCCGCTTGACCAGCGGCTGCACGCGCACGTAGTAGGTGGTGTTGGGGCTCAGGCCGCCCAGCGTGATGTACACGCGCTCGTCCACGCGCACGGCGGCGTCCTGGTGCAGCAGGTCCCACGGGGACGACGCGTTGTCGTCCGCGTCCACCGTCGCTGCCGTGTACGTCCTGCTCGCCCACGAGCTGGCGTCGCCGCCCCGGTCTGACGTCATCACCTCGTAGCGGTCCTGCGTCACGGGGTCCGGCGACGAGGCGGCGGCTGGCCCCACGTCGAAGCTGATGGTCAGGGAGCTGGGCCCGAAGGAGATGGCCATCAGACGGCTCATCAGAGTCTGGGGGTCTGGGGGTGAGTAAGCAGGTAAGTAAGTAAGTAAGTAAGTAAGTAAACGTGGTGTTTAACGTCCACAGAAACCATAAGGCTGATACAGGACAGGGAGAAGGGGGAGGGGGTATAGAGTTGTGTGTGTGGGGGGGCGGGGGGGAATAATGGTCTGGGGGCGGGGACAGACATGATAAACAATTATGCCCGTGGAACACGTGAGGGTTAACTCCTCCCCCCCCCCCCACCCCTCTCAATCCCCCCCTCTCCCGACACACACACGCCAGCTGAACTCTGCAGTTCACGCCAGAGTAACTTCATCGCGAGCTAGACCCGAAGGAAATGGCCATCAGACGACACATCGGGCGGTCTGGGGGTTAAGTAAGTAAACATGGTGCTTAACGTCCACAGAAACCATAAGGCTTATTAGGGACGATGAGAAGGGGGGAGGGGGAAGGGGGTATGGAGGTGGGGGGAGAAGTAGGGGTAGGGGTCTGGGGACTAAATTCATATACGCCACAATAACTCCGAGTAAAACCTGCGTATGCGAAAATAATTCGCGTGAGGGAAGTCATTCTGGTTTGCCCGTGAAAAGTCAAACTGGCGTACGCGAAAGATTTTGTCTCAGTCTCGCAAGCGCAGCACAAGAACTAGTAACAGCCCACTGACCTATATTCTCCTCCCTGCAAAACACCGTGTCACAACAGCCATCGTGCCGCACGTGCGGGAAAGGACAGAGGATGCTGGGCACCGGAAGCTCTGTCGGGGGGCAGCTGTTGAAGGAGCAGTTGACGCTGTTGCCGTGGACACACATGCACAGCGAGCAGTCCCTGGTGAAGGTGTCGCCGATGCGGTAGACGGTGCCGTTGTATTTGCACTCCTCCTCGCCTTCCACCGGCCCTGAGGAGGGGGGAAAAAACAGTTTAAAAACAAATTTAAAAAACAACAACCCCCCCCCCCCCCCCCCCCCAACGCACAGTAAAAAAAAAAAAAAAAAAAAAGGCAAAGGAAAACAAGAGGATAGTAGCTCGATTGTAGCGCATGCGCAGCGTCTAGGCGGCGAATCTGTGTCACGATCTAAAAATAACGGAGGTAAAAGTAGATTATTTCCCTTTCCGGGCACAGGCTGGAGACAGCTAGGAATGCACCTGGAGTGACCTGCTCTTCAATAACCCTTTGGGAATTTTGTTGTCAACATATCAGATAAGCAGCCTAGTCATCTTTGAAAACTCGTTCTGACAGTGGAGTCAGTGAAGTCGTTGCGGTTGAAGTGATGTTAAAATCCAAGAACTATCTTTGCAAACAATGGACTATCAAGAATTAAAGTATTTTCTTTTCTCTAAAATGAAAGTGATGTTACAGCCATGTAACAACCCAAAAGCGCTGAAAGTACACCAGTTAGGTGGATCTTCAAAACGCGCTATAAAAAGCTACAGTCTCTCATAATATTACCGTCCCTAATAAGCCTTATGGTTTCTGTGGACGTTAAGCACCATGGTTACATAATATAATACAGTGCGCCGGTTTGGCCTAGCGGTAAGGCGTTAGGTTGGTAAGCAGAGGGACCACCTCGGTTCGAATCTGCTTCGGCTCTCCTTTGTCTTCAAAAGTTGTGGTCTGTGGACATCGTCTTGTGACTTTGTCCCTCACAATTATGAAACATTAAAATGGCTCTCATCGCTGCCCACCTTAATGCAGAAGTCATTCTGGTGGTGACAGTGTAGCGATAGGTATATAATCTCCCTCTTCCCCCACCTCCATACCCCCTTCCCCCCCTTCCCTAATAAGCCTTATGGTTTCTGTGGACGTTAAGCACCATGTTTACTTCAGTACGTACTATAATACAGAATCACACTATGCGACAAGGCTCGAGAGCGGAAAATAGCGCTATAATATAAAAGTGATCATCAGTCAATCAATCCTAGCTCCATACATTGCACCACCAAAGGGAAAGTGTAGGATCTCACCGGTGGAGTCGCACACGATGACCTGACAACAACCGGAACTGTCGGTCCGTCGCACGGGGTTCACACAACCTTCCGGCTCCACGGGCTCCTCGCACGTGACCTCGCAACTCACGTGACCGGCCTCGCACGTGCAGCTCGAGCACTCATCGCTGTCTGTCCAGTAGGCTCCGTCAGCGTAGGTGTTCCCTTTGTACTGGCACCCTTCGGTTGCTGGAGTGGTGGTGCTGGGGATATCTGAGTTGATAAATGTGGAGTCTTCAGATAACGTCAATGAAGTTTTTATTTTTAATTTGTTGTTGTTGTTGTTGAAAGATCAACACAAAAGGGAGTTAATTAGCGCGCGAAAAATGTCACACAAACACAATAACAAAGACCTGAGTCGTCTACGGTAACTCTCATCTGGCATGCAAGTAAAGAAGAAGAAGAAGAAGAAAAGAAGAAGAAGAAGAAAACAACCCCAGAACGAATGCAAGAAACTGCATGAAAAATGAGGAGGAGGAGAAAAGGTGGTGTCTGGAACATTTCAAAGTATCTGATATATCTGAAGCTGTTTATGTGTTTATCCGTCACTCAAGGTCAGCGTGTCGGACGAGGCTGACGCTACAAGTACAAGATCAGCACATAACCAAGTGCATGGTGCTTGCAATTTGTCTTAAAATTCCCCACCAGCTGAAAACTAAGCAGATCAGATTTTGTTCCTATGATATCATCACTTGTTAATGTGTTATCTGTCTGTCCGCCGTTAAAAAAGAAATGTTTTAACTGAAAATTTGCGCATATTTTGTATTGTCTAATTAAAATAGCGGTTCTTTTTTAACATTTTGTGTTATCTTTTGTGTGTATTGTTTTACTTCAGAATGCTGGCAGCAAACTTTTGTTCAGATCATCTCCGCCCCACCCCCATGCATAAAGCATTGTGTGAATAGAACGCTGGCAGTCTACTTTATTTCATTTTTTTAACCTTAAATGTTGTTCATGGGCTAAACTGGCCCTCGGGAAAGTTCCTTGTTATTCAAGAATAAAGAATCAAGAATATTTATTTGTCCTCTGTAAAGACAGGAAATTTGAATTACGGTCACGAGCAAAATAAACGTAAGTAATATATAGTGTAGGCTTACTGTATTAATTGTTTATTTCACACACACACACACACACACACACACACACACACACACACACACACACACACACACACACACACACTCCATACAAATATACACACATTTTGCTAAATGTGCAAGTCAGATTAGACACGGATTAAAAATGAAACTAGAACACGCACCTGACATCTATCTTTCTCATTACAACACATAAACACACGCCACCCATACCATTCCCCCCCCCACCTCCCTCCCCCCCCCACTTCTCCCCACCTCACCACCCCTCCCCCCACCTCTCCCCCCCTTCCCCCCCCCACTCCCCCCCTTCTCCCCCCACCTTCTCCCCCCCTTCTCCCCCCACCCTTCCCCCCCTCTCCCCCACCTTCTCCCCCCCCACCTTCTCCCCCCCACCTTCTCCCCCCCCCCTTCTCCCCCCCACCTTCTCCCCCCCACCTCCCCCCCCTCCTCCCACAAAGCCTACACTGACCTCCACATGTCCACATAGGACAGCAGCCCCCGTCAGGATCAGGTGTGGCCGTGGGGTGGGGACACTCCTCCGATGGCCTCGAGTACTTCGCACTCTTCCGGGTAGATGCAGGACATGGTACCCCGGGTGCAGCGGCACGAACGACAACCCAGTGTGACCGTGGACCCGGCCTCATACTCGTCGCCTTCGAACTCGCATGGAGCTAACGTAAGACAAAGTAGAAAAAAGGAAGGCAGAAATTAAAAGAAAGGTTTAATATAAAATCTAAACGATTCTGTAGGCTATAACCCCCCCACAACAACAACAACAACAACAACAAACAACAACAACAACAACAACAAAACAAACAAACAACAACAACAAACAACACACAAACAACAACACAACACACACACACGACACGCACACAACACACACTCACACACACACACACACACACACACACACACACACACACACACACACACACACACACACGCAACCACCACTACTACAACAACCAAAACGACTCCCTGCACTACACAAATTCAGACGACAGACGTGCAAACAAACAAACAACAAAGATTTAACAACAAGAACAGAAGAGAGAGAGAGAGACACACACACACACACACAGATCCCTAAACAAAACCGATTCTAATACTTCCGATTCTATTCTTTCACGACACAAAATGAACGATGCACGTGCAGCTCGCTAGCTAGCTAACAAAAGTTCACCTTCTCCGTCGGGACACTCCTCAGTGGCGTTGCACGAGCACTCCTCCTCGTAGACGAGGGAGCACCCTTCCCGCACTTCCGGTAGCTCCGACTCCGGGCAGAGGGGAGTGCAGTCCATTCGGCCCGTGGCCAGGCAAGTGCAACGGTCCTCGCAGTTCTCCGTCACCTGACCCACCCGGAACTCCTCCCCGCTGTGGCTGCAGTGCGACACCGCTGCACGTGTCACACGGTAAACAACGTCACGGTTATCTTAACGTCACTGTGCACTGCAAAGTGTTTGCACGTGCATCACGCTAGATTGTCTGGTGTCTGGGAGCCACTCTCCTCTTACACCTTCATGACCACCCAGTCCCCTCCACCCCCGTGCGTGCATGTGTGTGTGTGTGTGTGTGTTTAGACACGGATTGAAAAGACACACGCACACCTATACATCCATCTCTTTCTCTCACTTACACACCCACATAACAACCACGCCCCCCTCCCCCCACCAGCTCCTCCCCCTCTCCTCCCCCACGGTTCTATTAGTTTAACGTCACGGTTATATTAGTTTAACGTCACGGTTATATTAGTTAGTTCTCGAGGTTTAACGTCACGGTTAGTTAGCGCTCGAACTTTAACGTCACGGTTAGTTATAGTTCTCGAACTTTAACGTCACGGTTAGTTATAGTTCTCGGAGTTTAACGTCACGGTTAGTTATAGCACTCGGAGTTTAACGTCACGGTTAGTTATAGTTCTCGGAGTTTAACGTCACGGTTAGTTATAGCACTCAGAGTTTAGCGTCACGGTTAGTTATAGTTCTGGGACTTTAACGTCACCGTTAGTTAGTTCTGGGACTTTAACGTCACGGTTAGTTATAGTTCTCGGACTTTAACGTCAGGGTTAGTTAGTTGTCGGAGTTAAACGTCACGGTTAGTTAGTTTTCGGAATTTAACGTCACGGTTAGTTAGTCTTCGGAGTTTAACGTCACGGTTAATTAGTTCGGAGTTTAAGTTTAACCTCCCGTCAGCCGCATAGGATCACCGTAGGATGAGTCACAACGTCATATATATATATATATATATATATATATATATATATATATATATATATATATAGAGAGAGAGAGAGAGAGAGAGAGAGAGAGAGAGAGAGAGAGAGAGAGAGAGGACGTACCGTACTTCTACATACAGATGTACAGGAAAAATGCAAGAAAAGAGATGTGCATGCAAAAAATTTATCCCTAGCTGGGGGTGAGGTTTTTCATTAGTTCTAGACGGTATGACAAAACTAAATAAACAGAAGAAGAAGAAGAAGAAGAAGAAGAAGAAGAAGAAGAAGAAGAAGAAGAAGAAGAAGAAGAAGAAGAAGAAGAAGAAAAAACAACAACAACAACAACAACAACAACAACAACAACAACAACAACAACAACAAAAACTACACTTAAATCAAGACTAGTCTTCCCTTTGACACTGCATACAGTTAGGCTCACATTGTGACTTTTTAGCTTAAAAACAAACAGATAACCAACCAAACCAACCAACCAACAAAAACAAAAAGCAAAACAAAAGACCCCCCCCCCCCCCCTCCATCCCCACCTCTGTCTCCATGCTGGTTTGTCACTGGTCTTCACTACAGGTTATGAGGTCTGCCTACTATCCTGATGCACGTGTGTGTGTGTGTGTGTGTGTGTGTGTGTGTGTGTGTGTGTGTGTGTGTGTGTGTGTGTGTGTGTGTGATGCGTGTACGTGCGTGCGCCAGTGTTTAACGTTTAACGTATCTGCCTATGAATGTGCGTGCACGTGTGTAAAGTGTATGTGTGTGAGTGCGTGCGTGCGTGCGTGAGTGTCTGTGCATGCGTGTCCCTGTTTGCCTGAATGCATGCTGTGCACCTGTGTGTGAGTGCACGCTCGCGGCGCGCGCGCGCATGTATGAATGCGTGTGTAGGCTATATGCACGCACGCACACGAGCACCACATGAAAGGACCTCGTGTGTTTACTCACACAGCGTGGTCACCCAGTAAGCTTCAGAGAGGTTCCCAAGCACGGTTGCACGTGCATCTGCCCACACAGCCAGGCGCATGAAGTAGAGCGTGCCGGCAGCGAGCTTGGTCACAGTGTAGTAAGGCTGGGTGCCGATCTGCACACAAACGAATCAGAGCTCAGGAGCTGTGTGAAAGTCGAGTTGGCCGTCCTGGGCTCCCCGTCCCTGTGGTCTCTGTGGACGTAAAGCAACATTAGAAGAAGCGGAGCCTCAGAGCTCAGGAGCTGTGTGAAAGTCCAGGTGGCCGTCCTGGGATCCAAGTGGTGACCAGTTCAGTGTTGCTTTACGTATGTTGCTAGTTCAACTTCAGTGTTGTTTTGCTTAGACCGTACGGACTAATAGGGACGTCCCTAGCAGTCCTTACTGTCCCTAGCAGTCCTTACTGTCTCTGTGGACGTAAAGCAACATTAGAAGAAGCTAGTTAGTCAGAGCTCAGGAGCTATGTAGAAGTCGAGGTGGCCATCCAGGGCTCCCCGTCCCTAATAGTCCGTAGTGTCTCCGTGGATGTAAAGCAACATTAGAAGGAGAAGAAGCAAGTTAGTCAAAGCCCAGGAGCTGGGTGAAAGTCGAGGTGGCCATCCCGTCCCTAATAGTCCGTACGGTCTAAGCAAAACAACACTGAAGTTGACGAAGCAACATACGTAAAGCAACACTGAACTGGTCACCACTTGGCAGAACTCGGGAGCTGTGTGAAAGTCGAGGCGGACGTCCTGTGCCTCCGTCCCTAATAAGCCTGATGGCTTCTGTGGACGTAAAGCAGCGCTAAAAACAAACGAAAGCAATCGGCTTTCATCACGTCCGTCACTGACAGCGCTGGTTTTTTTGTTGTTGTTGTTTTTCCTCTTTTTTTCCAGTTCAGTTCAAGCTGGTATCTAGGGGCTCAGAAAAGCCCATATGCGCTCCACCCCGTCTCCGGCTCAGACGTTTCCTCATCATTGCCTTTGAACCAGTTCCAACGTTTGTCTGATTGACTATGGCCCTCTCTCGTCATTTCAAGAACTGGAAGGTCGTCTCGTGCTTCCTCTTTCCACGCCTTAGCTTTTCACGTTGTAACAGTGAGTTAGACAGACTTGTGATTTAGTGATTTGTGTTTTGAGCTGGCATAGAAGAATTCTGAATGTATGATTCGTTCTTAGGTGACCCTGTGTGGTTGACGGGACGTTAAAATCCAAGAACTAACTGCTGTCACGGCTCCATTTGTGAAAAAATCGAAATATAATATTAGGCTGTTAATAACAATTACAAGAGTTTTTACAAGTTTGATTTTTAATTCTCAGATCAGATAAATTATATTAAAAAATTATTTTAAAAAAGAAAAAGAAAAAAGAAGAAAAAGGAATCTTAAACCTGAATCTTGAATCATAAATCGTCGGTTTCTAAAAGCAGTGTGAAATCAAGATGTTTTCAAGTGTAGCTTCCCTTCCCCACCCCCACCCGCCACCGCCACCACATATCTTCCAGATTATGCGATTTGCTTTGACTAGTTCGAAACACGAGCCTACAAACCACACATGATCACTACCCGTGGCGCACTTCTGTCAGTCAGACGCTTGAATGAACCTTCCTGAGTACACAACGTTGTAACAGATTACAACAGAACCTTGTTGTGCTGTAGCAGCCGAGTTTTGTTCCTGGGATTTGAGGATGTACCTCTGATGGAGTTTATATACCTTGCATATATACCTTATATATGGAGTTTATATACCAGGTGAAAGTTGCCATAGGCGACTCAGGTCTTTGCTGAAGACGCCGTCAGTGCGTGACGTCTTTTGAGCGCTAATTAACTCCTTCTTGGTCGATTCTGGGATTTGATCTAAGGGTACAATGCTTACGTCCAGGAGTTCCCAGGTGGAGGTGTTATCGTCGTAGTTTCTTTGGGACTACAACAGAACCTTGTTGTACTGTAGCCGCCGAGTTAGTTTCTGGGATTTGATCCAAGGGTACAATACTTACGTCCAGGTGGAGATGTTTTCGTCGTAGTTTCTTTGGGACTACAACAGCACCTTGTTGTACTGTAGCAGCCGAGTTAGTTTCTGGAATTTGATCCAAGGGTACAATACTTACGTCCAGGTGGAAGTGTTTTCGTTGTAGTTTCGTTGGGATTACAACAGCACCTTGTTGTACTGTAGCAGCCGAGTTAGTTTCTGGAATTTGATCCAAGGGTACAATACTTACGTCCAAGAGTTCCCAGGTGGAGGTGTCTTCGTCGTAGGTGCCTTGGCGATAGAGGAGGACGTACTCAAAGCGGTAGCCTTCCGGTTTGAAGTCGTTCCACTCCAACGACACGCTGGTCGTCTGGACGTCCGTGGAGTGAACGTTGTAGCGACCTGCAACGACAGCAACACGGTCACTGAGTTGGTTACAAGTAACGTCCGTTTACTAAATAGGAAGCCAGCCATTTTCCGAAAATCATCTCCTTGCAGCTGCTGCGTTGTGTGTGTGTGTGTGTGTGTGTGTGTGTGTGTGTGTGTGTGTGTGTGTGTGTGTGTGTGTGTGTGTGTGTGTGTGTGTGCGCGCGCGCGCGCGCGCGCAGTTTTGGGAGAGTGCAATGTGACAGCTATTTCCATTGCTCAAAAGGTGTCACCACTGGCTTCAAATCTCGGCTTCGGCCCCTGTTTCTCACGGATGAGGTAGAAGAAGAAGAAGAAGAAGAAGAAGAAGTGAAAGAAGGATGAAGACCAAAGGTCGAGGCAGGGTGAGGGACGGACTGTTTATAAGTTGTTCCAAGTCCGGTACCGCTCGAACAGACTCGTCAGTGTCTATCTGAGAACGGTATCACAGGAGACCACCACTGGTGTGTTTGTGGTGTGTGACAGAGAGGACAACATCGCCGATAATTCACAGAAAATTGACATGCAGTATTCCCCGGTTCTGAACTAAAAAGTAAACAAAATAAAAACCTTTTAGAGTATTAGAATAGGGAAATGCCGCCCCCACCTTAAAATAATGTGTAAGGAAAGGAAACAAATTGACCTGTTAATTTTACAATATGCGTATACACATACACTCACGCGCACGCACATTCACACGCACGCACGCACATCCACACGTCCGTACGCACGCACGCACACACACACACACACACACACACACACACACACACACCCACAACGCACCGACGCCAGCACGCACCACGCACCACGCAGCACACACACAAGCACACACACACACACAACAGCACACACACACACACACACACACACACACACACACACACACACACACACACACACACACACACACACACAAGCACAAGCAAAGCCCATCTTGTAACTGAATCAGTGGTGCACACCACACACACACACAACACACACACACACACACACACACACACACACACACACACACACACACACACACACACACACACACACACACACACACACACACACACACACACACACACAAGCAAACTAAGCTCATCGTGGAAAGTGTCTGGTGACAACTGTGAACAACGTAAGCAGCTGAGCACTTCGTACCATGAACCGTTGATGGGTATCGAGACCGGGTAGTTTGCCTACCCCTTCAAATGAATGAGTGTTTGCAGCACAGGAGCCAGGCAGACGCGGGATTAAAGAAGACGTA
>JABMCL010002590.1:1087500-1095000 GCA_018857735.1 Alviniconcha marisindica
CAAAACGATGGAGCACAAAGGTGTCACTGAGGAGGAGTGGGTGAAGAAGGGAGAGGAGGAGGAGGAATAGGAGGCAGGACAAAACGATGGAGCACAAAGGTGTCACTGAGGAGGAGTGGGTGGAGAAGGGAGAGGAGGAGGAGGAATAGGAGATAGGAGGGCGAGGACAAAACGATGGAGCACAAAGGTTTTTCACTGAGGAGGAGTGGGTGGAGAAGGGAGAGGAGGAGGAGGAGTAGGAGACAGGAGGCAGGAGAGGAGAGGGTGTCGCGCGACAAAACGATGGAGCCCAAAGGTGTCACTGAGGAGGAGTGGGAAGACAAGGAAGAGGAGGAGGAGGAGTAGGAGACAGGAGGCAGGAGAGGAGAGGGTGTCGCGCGACAAAACGATGGAGCCCAAAGGTGTCACTGAGGAGGAGTGGGAAGACAAGGAAGAGGAGGAGGAGGAATAGGAGACAGGAGGCAGGAGAGGAGAGGGTGTCGGGCGACAAAACGATGGAGCACAAAGGTGTCACTGAGGAGGAGTGGGTGGAGAAGGGAGAGGAGGAGGAGGAATAGGAGGCAGGACAAAACGATGGAGCACAAAGGTGTCACTGAGGAGGAGTGGGTGGAGAAGGAGAGGAGGAGGAGGAATAGGAGGCAGGACAAAACGATGGAGCACAAAGGTGTCACTGAGGAGGAGTGGGTGAAGAAGGGAGAGGAGGAGGAGGAATAGGAGGCAGGACAAAACGATGGAGCACAAAGGTGTCACTGAGGAGGAGTGGGTGAAGAAGGGAGAGGAGGAGGAGGAATAGGAGGCAGGACAAAACGATGGAGCACAAAGGTGTCACTGAGGAGGAGTGGGTGGAGAAGGGAGAGGAGGAGGAGGAATAGGAGGCAGGACAAAACGATGGAGCACAAAGGTGTCACTGAGGAGGAGTGGGTGGAGAAGGGAGAGGAGGAGGAGGAATAGGAGATAGGAGGCAGGACAAAACGATGGAGCACAAAGGTACATATGTCACTGAGGAGGAGTGGGTGGAGAAGGGAGAGGAGGAGGAGGAGGAGTAGGAGACAGGAGGCAGGAGAGGAGAGGGTGTCGCGCGACAAAACGATGGAGCCCAAAGGTGTCACTGAGGAGGAGTGGGTGGAGAAGGGAGAGGAGGAGGAGGAGTAGGAGACAGGAGGCAGGAGAGGAGAGGGTGTCGCGCGACAAAACGATGGAGCCCAAAGGTGTCACTGAGGAGGAGTGGGAAGACAAGGAAGAGGAGGAGGAGGAATAGGAGACAGGAGGCAGGAGAGGAGAGGGTGTCGGGCGACAAAACGATGGAGCACAAAGGTGTCACTGAGGAGGAGTGGGTGGAGAAGGGAGAGGAGGAGGAGGAGTAGGAGACAGGAGGCAGGAGAGGAGAGGGTGTCGTGCGACAAAACGATGGAGCACAAAGGTGTCACTGAGGAGGAGTGGGTGAAGAAGGGAGAGGAGGAGGAGGAATAGGAGGCAGGACAAAACGATGGAGCACAAAGGTGTCACTGAGGAGGAGTGGGTGGAGAAGGGAGAGGAGGAGGAGGAATAGGAGGCAGGACAAAACGATGGAGCACAAAGGTGTCACTGAGGAGGAGTGGGTGAAGAAGGGAGAGGAGGAGGAGGAATAGGAGGCAGGACAAAACGATGGAGCACAAAGGTGTCACTGAGGAGGAGTGGGTGAAGAAGGGAGAGGAGGAGGAGGAATAGGAGGCAGGACAAAACGATGGAGCACAAAGGCGTCACTGAGGAGGAGTGGGTGGAAAAGGGAGAGGAGGAGGAGGAATAGGAGGCAGGACAAAACGATGGAGCACAAAGGTGTCACTGAGGAGGAGTGGGTGGAGAAGGGAGAGGAGGAGGAGGAATAGGAGATAGGAGGCAGGACAAAACGATGGAGCACAAAGGTACATATGTCACTGAGGAGGAGTGGGTGGAGAAGGGAGAGGAGGAGGAGGAGGAGTAGGAGACAGGAGGCAGGAGAGGAGAGGGTGTCGCGCGACAAAACGATGGAGCACAAAGGTGTCACTGAGGAGGAGTGGGTGGAGAAGGGAGAGGAGGAGGAGGAGTAGGAGACAGGAGGCAGGAGAGGAGAGGGTGTCGCGCGACAAAACGATGGAGCACAAAGGTGTCACTGAGGAGGAGTGGGAAGACAAGGAAGAGGAGGAGGAGGAATAGGAGACAGGAGGCAGGAGAGGAGAGGGTGTCGGGCGACAAAACGATGGAGCAAAAGGTGTCACTGGGGGAGGTGGAAGGGAAAGAGAGGAGTAAGACAGACAAAGGAAGGGTGCTATCTTCACTGGGGAGACAGGAAAGAATAGGAGGCAGGACAAAACATGGAACAGTGCACTGAGGAAGTGGGTGAAGGGGGAGGAGGAGGGGAATAGGAGGCAGGAAAAACATGGAGCACAAAGGTGTCACGAAGATAAGGGAGGGGAAATAGGAGAGGAAAAACGATGGAGCAAAAGGTGTCACTGAGAGAGTGGTAAGAAGGGGAGGAGGAGGAGGAATAGGAGGCAGGACAAAACGATGGAGCACAAAGGCGTCACTGAGGAGGAGTGGGTGGAAAGGGAGAGGAGGAGGAGGAATAGGAGGCAGGACAAAACGATGGAGCACAAAGGTGTCACTGAGGAGGAGTGGGTGGAGAAGGGAGAGGAGGAGGAGGAATAGGAGATAGGAGGCAGGACAAAACGATGGAGCACAAAGGTACATATGTCACTGAGGAGGAGTGGGTGGAGAAGGGAGAGGAGGAGGAGGAGGAGTAGGAGACAGGAGGCAGGAGAGGAGAGGGTGTCGTGCGACAAAACGATGGAGCACAAAGGTGTCACTGAGGAGGAGTGGGTGGAGAAGGGAGAGGAGGAGGAGGAGTAGATAGGAAGCAGGAGAGGAGAGGGTGTCACGCGACAAAACTATGGAGCACAAAGGTGTCACTGATGGCTAACGCAGAGACACTACGTGCGGGCCACAAAGCCAAGGGCATCACACCACCAATCACCTCTGCCTGCACAGAGAGAGAGAGAGAGAGAGAGAGAGAGAGAGAGAGAGAGAGAGAGAGAGAGAGAGAGAGAGAGAGAGAGAACTCAGAACTCAGTACTCAGAACTTTATTACACAATGATTAAGATTTTAGGCAGTTGCCTATTCTTACAATCTGTCCCTGCTAATCTACGTGCCAATAGGCTACACATAAAACAATAAGGACAACACTGACTACTGAAGTAATGATGAAAGAGATGATAATGTCGGGGGGCAGGAAGAGGGGGAAAAAAGAAGAAGAAAAAAAGAAAGTAAAAAAAAGAGAGAGATGATAATTTTAAAATCAGAGCCAAAACTTGACAACAGGGGAAAAAAATAAAAAAATAAAATAATGATGATGATGATGATAAAAAATGTGGTTCAGAGAGAGAGAGAGCATAGAAAGAGAGAGCCAGCGCTCGACGATTTTCGTTCTCTGAGAGGACGAGACAGAGCCGGGCCATCGTCGATCAGACGAACACTGGAACTGTTTCAAAGGTAACGTTGGTGGAAACTTCTGAGAGACGTGCTGGAGTGCATACGGGCTTTCCCGAGCACAGAAATACCGTCTGGAACTGAACTGAACTGAATTGAATTGCACAGACCAAGATAGCTGTGGTTGCTCTTCTGCGAGTGAGACCATTCGGTAATTGAAAGTGTTGCCTGAATAAAATTTAGTTTAATGGTGACTGTCAAGGGTGGACAAGCCTCAACATGCACAAATTTGCACGCAACTACTACATGCACATCACCACCACCCACCACTCCCCCTTCCCCTTCCCCCCTCCTCCGCAGCTGAAGATAGTTAAGACAAATTTGGTATAATCAACTTTTTAAGTATTAACTTACAAGCATTTTACCGGCTTGATCCGACTTGGTGTGGGCTGTGTCGCAATACACTGCAGTGATGACGCCAGCAAAAAGCACCACGGCTACATTCAAATGTTATGCGCTGCACAGTTCTTGCAAAATAAAAGTTTCCGAGTTCGAGTTCGAGTTCAAGTTCTCTCTCTCTCTTTCTCTCTCAGTCAGTCAGTCAGTCTGTCTGTCTGTCTGTCTGTCTGTCTGTCTGTCTGTCTGTCTGTCTGTCTCCCTCTCTATGTCTGCTGTCTGTCTCTGTCTCTGTCTCTGTCTCTCTCTCTCTCTTAGTCCGGGTATCTCTCTCTGTCTCTCTGTTCCCCCTCTCCTTCTCCAGGATATTAAATCACTTATTAGCTGTTTGACAAAGTCGTCACTTTGCCACACCCCGGGTTACCGTCAACACAATCTCACCTCGCCTTCAAAAGGAACGCGCGTCACGTTTCACATACCTTTTCTGCACATCCTTCTTAGCAAAATATACATTTGTTTGGTCACGCCATCAGTGCATTTCTCTCACGTCGATCGTGTTCCTAACTGGGTACAGTGTGGTGTAGTGGCGTAATGGGTGCTAGGCACACTTCATGCAAGTAAAGTCTGACTCCCATCGTCCGTCAGCCGGTTTGGCCCAGCGGTAAGGCGTTAGGCTGGTAAGCAGAGGGACCTCGGTTCGAATCCGTTTCGGCTCTCCTTTCTCTTCAAAAGTTGTGGTCTGCGGACACTGTCTAGTGACTTTATCCCTCACAATTAATGAAGCATTAAAATGGCTCTCATCGCTGCCGATCTGAATGCAGGAATCATTCTAGTGGTGACAACGTAACGATAGGTATATAATATCTCACTCTTCCCCCAACTCCCTACTCTCTTCCGCCTCTCCCCCCCCCCCCCCTCCTTCTCCCCGTCCCTAATTAGCCTTATGGTTTATGTGGATGTTAAGCACCATGTTTACTTACTATTCCCATCGTCTAGTTTAGCAAATGTGTACGTAGAAGCCAGTATAATGATGATGATATTGATGAAGATGTGTACTGTGCGTATGTATATGTCCACGGAGAAATCTGGTTGGGTGCTGGTTTGGTTAGACTTGTTTTAACGCCAAGTTGTCCGGTGCCGGACTATGTCACTGGCGAGGATCAAGTCCCGGGGATGTGGGAGAAAGAGCGAACCTGTACTTAACCCCTTCACTGCCCCAGCTTGTAAACTTTCCAGGCTGAAAAGTGCATGCATACACGCCTGCAAACAGCGTATTTGACGGTACTTCAACAAATCTACTCTCAATACTGTGCAGTTTGATAAAAATCGTTTCATGTGCTCGTGCGAAGGGGGCAAAAAAGCCTTCATGATTTCAAATTTGGCACTTTCATTGGTCGTTTTAAAGCTGGGCTGTATCAACTAGGTTCAAGGGGAGGTAGTTTAAAAAGAAGAAGAAGAAGAGCCAGGCAAACTGGGAACCACTCAGTGTGAAGTTGGTCCCAACCTGCCTGGTCAAGTGGGTGCCCCACTGGAACACACTGTACACCACCAAAACCTCACAAACTGGCCAAGCAACTTCCAGTCTGCAGTGTCCACTTGACCCGTCTACTTCCGGGTGGCTCTTACTTCTATTTCTATACATCCCTGATGGGGCCTCGCTATCCAACTGCTGCACGTTGGAACAAACAATTCTAAGGCCAACGAGAGACAGCGCGGCAAGCGTGGCAGTGAAAGGGTTAATGCTGCATTGTCTTTGTCTGATGGACTCCGTTAAGATGGGCACGCAGCGACGTCATCCCTTGTTCACAGTTTCATTTTGTTAGCAGTCCTCGGCTAAAACGCTGAGGTTCACCCATGGGTGAGAAGGTAGTGTGTGCAACCGTTTCCCTGCACCTGTACGTACGTAGTGTTCTTACATAATCTTCATTATGATGGATGAAGGAGGTCACTCTACGGGAAGAAGAAGAAGAAGAAGAAGAAGAAGAAGAAGAAGAAGAATGCATTATTAAATTAGGTTGTGTATTGTTGTAATGTTTGCTGTATAGCGCTTTAAGCCTCATACATGTATAGTCATAGAGGGATTCTGAGTGTCAGAAATGCATTTATTATTATTATTATTAGAATAAGAAGACGCAGAAGAAGAAGATACTGTCGCATATAATACAAGTGTAGTGTTGCCCGCCACTCCGGCATCTGCGCTCCAGGTTCGTGGGTTTCAGTAAGGGAGTTTGTCATGTCACGAAGATTACCATAGCTGAAAGTAATCCTGACCACGGGGCCCTTAACACAGCAAATATTCTGCGTTAGCCCCAACGTTGTGGCTAGACAGAGACAATACGATGCCAGCAATGCCAGTGTCAACACACTCTGATCGGGGCCGCTCTGTTTCGCCAATACACTTCGAAGGGCAAAGTCACTAAGACAGTGTCCATGACCCTTGACTGTCATTACTGTCATAGCTGACTACCTGTGGTTATGGGCGCGCGCGCGCGCGCGCGTGTGTGTGTGTGGGGGGTGTGTGTGTACGTGTGTTCTTTATTTACATTTTGTCATATGCGCGCAATCTTATGTGCGTGCGTGCGTTCGTGCGTGCATGCGTGCGTGCGTGTGTGTGTGTGTGTTGTTTCATAATGTTTACTAATGTCTTTTGTTTGTTTATCTACTATTCATTTGTATATGAGTATGTGCGTTGCATGTTTTTCTTTAATTAAGTTGTAAAACGCTTGGTGTCTCTGAAAACGCTCTATAAATTCCCTATTGCTATTGTTATTAATATCATTATTATTATTTTTATTATTATTATATACACCCTCACCACCAGACTCATTCTGCCCCCAGGCTCTTACGAGATGGAGCGCAATAGTCAATCTATAACTATCACTATTATTAACTACACTTGATTTTTTTTTTAAATACGAGCGAACTGACAGCAGAGCAAAAACTGGAGTACCCGGACCCCCACCACCTTCCCCCATCCCGACCCCACCGACCCCAAACACCTACACCACTCGATAATAAACTCGAAAGTAAGTAAGGAACTCGTTTTTTTGTTGTTGTTTTTTTTACACCAGTCAACCGGGACGGCTATATGAGGGCAACCAAGTGGAAAATCGGTATACAGTGAGCCGGTTTGGCCCAGCGTTAAGGCGTTAGGTTGGTAAAAAGAAGGACCTCGGCTCGATTCCGCTTCGGCTCTCCTTTCGCTTCAAAAAGGTCGTGGTTTGTGAACACTGTATTGTGACTTTGTCCATCACTTCCTACTGAAACATTAAAATGGCTCTCACCGCTGCCCACCTTAATGCAGGAATCATTCTGGTGGTGACAGTGTAGCGATAGGTATATATTCCTCCTTCTTCCCCCACCTCCATACCCCCTCCCCTTCTCTCCGTCCCTAATAAGCCTTATGGTTTCTGTGGACGTTAAGCAGTATGTTTACTTACTTACTAAAATCGGTATACAAATCAGAACTACCCAAAATACTAATACATAGCCTTTCTTCTCTTGTTCTCATCGGACAGTGTCCGTAGACTCCCAAACCGATCAAACCAAACTAACCCCCCCTCCCTATCCCCCCCCCCCCCAAAAAAAAAAAAAGCACGAAGAGCTGCTGGCTGTTGCCTCTGACACCAACACTACCACCTACCACTACCACCACCACGACT
>JABMCL010002590.1:1105000-1117500 GCA_018857735.1 Alviniconcha marisindica
ATCGATCCCCAACTGATCAAGTTCAGTCAGTAACAGCTGACGTTTTTGTTGAGATCCGATATGACGTGAAAACACCGAACACCATCAGTTCAGTAACATCCTCAGTCTGTATTCTCGGACGATCCTCAGTCACGTTCAATCAGTAACAGCTGACCCCACAGGAAGTGAAAACAACAACAAAAACAACAACAGAATCGATCACATCAGTTCAGTCACACCCACTGTGCTCTCGGACGATCCTCAATCACGTTCAATCAGTAACAGCTGACCTGACAGAAAGTGAAGACACCGATCACCACCAGTTCGAGTCACACCCTCTGTACTCTCGGACGATCCCCAATCAAGTTTAGTAACAGCTGATTCATCAGAACGTGAAGACACCGGTTTAACACCATGAGCTCATTCACGTCCTCTGTACTGTCGGACGATCGATCCCCAGTCAAGTTAAGTAACAGCTGACCCGCTAGAACGTGAAAACACCGATCACCATCAGTTCAGTCACACGCGTAGAACGGCGGTTAAATCCAAGCGAATTGGAACGGTAGAGCGTACGTATCATCTGCAGTGAATCATCACACCGGAACAGCACGCCGGTAGCAAAACGCAAAGTCTCCAATGATCGGTCTTGAGCGTGAAATGGCCAGCGGCAGCGGCTGTCGTGTAGCCGTGGTTCAGGAGTCTTCATTCAACATTAACATTCCACAATATGTCTAGGAAAGATCTCACCACTACCACCACTACCACCACCACCACCACCCCACACGCACACACACACACACATATATATATATATAATACACACACGCCAGCGCATCAACACCCTCGTCTGATCACAGGCCGCGGCGATACTGTAATGACCTGGCAGCCGCTGAAAGAGAGAACAACCTGACGAGCCAAGACGTTTCACACGTGAGACGAAACGAGCCGAGAAAGAAAAGCACACAGAGAGAGATGAGGGTGAGTGAGAGTGAGGGTGAGGGTGAGGGAGGGAGAGAGAGAGAGAGGGGGGGGGGAGAGAAAGAGAGAGAGAGAGAGACAAGCGGGAAAGCGGCGAACCTCTCCGAGACCCGTTAATATGTAGCTAAGCTCCGGAGGGCTAACATACATATACTGCCAGAACGGTGCTCAACCGTCCGACTGAGAGAGCCAGGTAGTCCCACGCTGTTTTCTTCAGTTCTCCTCCTCCCCACCCCACCCCCTCTCTTCGTGGCTGTCAAGCCGCAAGGAGACCCATTTCCCTGGCTCCTGTTTGCTTCTACTCCCCCCCCCCCCCCCCCCCCCCCCCCTCCCCCCCCCCCCCCCCCCCCCCCCCCCCCCCCCCCCCCCCCCACCTCTCTCTCTCTCTCTCTCTCACCCTGTCCCTTTTCTTTTCCTGTCCCAGGACGAAGTGGGCCTCGATCTGCCTATGGGCCAGGCCTGTGTCACGGCAAATGAAGGAAACAGATCATGTGGTGGTGTCAGTTAGGATCAGGGGGCGGGACTGTAATAAATACAGCGCTCCGTTCACGCCGTCCACTCTCACATGGACGTGTCCCCGTGGTTTCTGCACACGTTGTTTAAAAAAAAAAAAAAAATCTTTTAACACCGCTACCACGAAAACAACCATTCATACATCCGTTCACGCCGTCACTCTCTCAGCTGTGGTTTTTGCACGTGTTTTTTTTTCGTTTTTCCAACACCACTACCACGAAAACAACAAACCATCCATCCGTTCACGCCGTCCACTCTCACATGCTCTCTCAGCTGGGTTGAGTAGAAGTCCCCGTTTTTGTTGCACACGTTTTTGTTGTTGTTGTTGTTGTTTTGTTTTGTTTTTGGCTGTTGTTTTTCAACACCACTACCACGAAAACAACCAACCATCCATCCGTTCACGCCGTCGACTCTCACGTGCTCTCTCACCTGGGTTGAAGATGTGTCCCGTGGTTTCTGCACACGTTTTTTTTTTGTTGTTGTTGTTGCTGTTGTTGTTTTGTTTTGTTTTTGGTGTTGTTTTTCAACACCACTACCACAAAAACAACCAACCATCCATCCGTTCACGCCGTCGACTCTCACGTGCTCTCTCACCTGGGTTGAAGATGTGTCCCCGTGGTTTCTGCACACGTTTTTGTTGTTGTTGTTGCTTTGTTTTGTTTTTGGCTGTTGTTTTGTTTTTGGTTGTTGTTTTTCAACACCACTACCACAAAAACAACCAACCATCCATCCGTTCACGCCGTCCACTCTCACATGCTCTGTCAGCTGGGCTGAGGACGTGCTCTCGTGGTTTCTGCACACGTTTTTGTTTGCCAAGTTTTGTTTTCAGCACCACTACCACAAAAACAAGCAACCATCCATCCATTCACGCCGGCGTCGGAATTGACGTCACATGCTCTCTTAGCCCGCCAAAATTCTACAGATTTCCAAGTCTTTTTCGATTAAGCCTGCTGCTGGCATCCACCAATGAAAATATTGTGAGAAATTTGTTAGTGTGTTTGTGCAAAGCTTTTAAAGTTTTTGCGTAGCGTTTTAAGTTTTTAATTCAAAGCACACTGTAATTTTTGGAGTACCTAGTTCAAGCACATTGTCACTGGTTTGTTGGCTGTCTTGTTCATATGCATAATTATAGGGTGTGCTGATGTCATTTACTTGCACCTCTTCGTGAGGGGCAATGGCCTAAATGAATAAATTTTCCGTATCCGTATACGTATGAGCTGGGTTCAGTACGTGTGCCCGTGATTTCTGCACATTTCTTTTTTAACACCACTATCACAAAAACAACCAACCATCCAACCTCTCTCTCTGTCTGTCTGTCTGTCTGTCTGTCTCTGTCTGTCTGTCTCTCTCTCTCTCTAACTCACCCACACACTCAAACACACACACACAAAGGACGGGGGAGGGGAAGAGGGGAGAGGAGAGAGGGGAAGCGAATAGAGAGAATAAGAGACGAGAGAGAGAAACCGAGAGAGAGAGCGTTTAGTTAATCAGGTGTGATTGTGTCAGTGTTTGTTGGCTGCTCGCCTGAAAAAACGCCGACGATGCTCGGAAGGGATTTGAACGGAATCCATTTGGCCCGGCCGCCCACCAGCAGTGAGCTGGATCAAAGTCTGCGGTTTGGTTCAGTTACGTACAGCCGTAGGAAGTCCGCGTCAGTGGCGTGTTTACGTCACAGACTGATGTTGGGCATCCCACACTGCCGCACTCATAGTCAGAGCGTTTGGGTCTCCCACACTGCCGCACTTATAGTCACTGCCGTTGGGCCTCCCACACTGGCACACTTATAGTCACAGCAGTTGGGCCTCCCACACTAGCACACTTATAGTCACGGACCGATGTTAGACCTCCCACACTGGTACACTTATAGTCAAAGCCGTTGGGCCTCCCACACTGCCGCACTCATAGTCACTGCCGATGGGCCTCCCACACTGCCGCACTCATAGTCACGGACCGATGTTAGGCCTCCCACACTACCACACTCATAGTCACAGCCGTTGGACCCCCCACACTGCCGCACTCATAGTCATTGCAGTTGGGCCTCCCACAATGCCCCACTCATAGTCAGAGCGTTTGGGCCTCTCACACTGGCACACTCATAGTCAGAGCGTTTGGGCCTCTCACACTGGCACACTCATAGTCAGAGCGTTTGGGCCTCTCACACTGGCACACTCATAGTCAGAGCGTTTGGGCCTCTCACACTGGCACACTCATAGTCAGAGCGTTTGGGCCTCTCACACTGGCACACTCATAGTCACAGACTGATGTTGGGCCTTCCCAAAACTGCCGCACTCATAGTCACAGCGTTTGGGCCTCCCCCACTGGCACACTCATAGTCAGAGCGTTTGGGCCTCTCACACTGGCACACTCATAGTCACAGACTGATGTTGGGCCTCCAACACTGCCGCACTCATAGTCACAGCGTTTGGGCCTCCACACTGGCACACTCATAGTCAGAGCGTTTGGGCCTCTCACACTGGCACACTCATAGTCACAGACTGATGTTGGGCCTCCAACACTGCCGCACTCATAGTCATTGCAGTTGGGCCTCCCACAATGCCCCACTCATAGTCAGAGCGTTTGGGCCTCTCACACTGGCACACTCATAGTCAGAGCGTTTGGGCCTCCCAAAACTGCCCCACTCATAGTCAGACCCGTTGGGCCTCCACACTGTCGCACTCATAGTCAGAGCGTTTGGGCCTCCCACACTGGTACACTCATAGTCACAGCCGCTGGGCCTGCCACACTGCCGCACTCATAGTCATTGCAGTTGGGCCTCCCACACTGCCGCACTCATAGTCACTGCCGATCGGCCTCCCACATTGCCGCACTCATAGTCACAGACTGATGTTGGGTCTCCAACACTGCCACACTCATAGTCATAACGTTTGGGCCCCCCACACGGGTCGCACTCATAGTCAGAGCGTTTGGGCCCCCCACACTGTCGCACTCATAGTCATAGCGTTTGGGCCCCCCTACACGGGTCGCACTCATAGTCACACCCGTTGGGCCTCCACACTGTCGCACTCATAGTCATTGCTTTTGGGCCCCCCTACACTGGCACTCATAGTCACTGCCGCTGGGCCTGCCACATTGCCGCACTCATAGTCATTGCAGTTGGGCCTCCCACACTGCCGCACTCATAGTCACTGCCGATCGGCCTCCCACATTGCCGCACTCATAGTCACGGACCGATGCTGGGCCTCCTACACTGGTACACTTATAGTCACTGCAGTTGGGCCGCCCAGGCTGCCGCACTCATAGTCACTGCCGACGGGCCTCCCACACTGGCACACTTATAGTCACAGCCGTTGGGCCTCTCATACTGACACACTCATAGTCACAGACTGATTGTTGGGCCTCCCACACGGGCACACTCATAGTCACAGTGGTTTGGGCCTCCCACACTGATACACTCAGTCATGGGTTTTTGGGCCTCCCACCTTGTACACTCATAGTCACACCCGGTTGGGCCTCCCACACTGCCGCAGTCATGGGTTTCCACCACTTTGTACCCGTTTGGGCCACCCACCTTGTACACTCATAGTCACAGCCGTTGGGCCTCCCACACTGGTACACTCATAGTCACAGCCGTTGGGCCTCCCACACTGGTACACTCATAGTCACAGCCGTTGGGCTTCCCACACTGGCACATTCATAGTCACAGACTGATGTTGGGCCTCCCACACTGGCACATTCATAGTCACAGACGTTGGGCCTCCCACACCGCCGTTGGAGGCCGTTGGGTTTCCACAACCATCTTTCGTTAACCCCTTCGATGCCAGAAGATGATCGATTCAATGATGACACTGCCCAAACATTCGTGATATGTACTTCAAACATCGTCAAGAGTATTATGCAGGGTGTGTAAAACATACACGCACGCGCGCGTGTGTGTGTACGCGCGCGCGCGTACACACACGCACACACACACACACACACACACACACACACACACACACACACACACACACACACACACACACACACACACACACACACACACATACATTAACTCGTACACATACTCGATCACTTACTCGGCCCACATGAATTTAGTCAGTATTCAAGATTCGAGCTTACTAGTTTAAATGGCGGACCCTAAATCTTCTAAATAATTTTCACAATTCTTCCCCTGTTATCACCAGAGAAAACTTGTCCCCGAGTCAGTATTATTAACAATAACATACCTATTATCACCACAGAAAACGTCTCTCCCAGTCAGTACTATTATCACACAGAAATCCCCCCCCCCCCCCCCCCCCCCCCCCCCCCCCCCCCCCTCCCCCCAGTACTACTGTCACACCTATTATCACCACAGAAAACCTCATTACCAAAGGTATCACACTTATTATTACCCACGCCCCCACCCCCAGTCAGTACTACTGTTACGCCTATTATCACACCTATTATCACCACAGAAAACGTCTCCCCCAGTCAGAGTTATCTTTCTCCACTGACTAAAGGGGGGGAGGGGGGGGGGGGGGGGGGGGGGGGGGGGGGGGGGCGCACTCCGGAACGGAACCAATACAAAAGGAGGCGCCCAGTTAGTGTAGGACGGCTATATGGGATCCCTCGAAACTCACAAGGCAGAGCGCCCTAAAGTAAACGCCGTGTCCAGCACAGGTAAACTCTCACAGGTGAGAAGTTTCTCAGCGGCTGCCCCTTCCCCCCTCCCCTTCCCCCCTTTTCCCCTCCCACCAGCTGCCCCCTCCCTATCTTTCCCTCTGACGCCGTCAGACGCACGCACACACACCACACACACACACACACACACACACACACACACACACACACACACACACACAAGCACGCACGTACGCACGCACGTACGCACGCACGCACGCACACGCACGCACACACACACGCACGCACGCACGCACGCACGCACGCACACACACACACACTCCTTCACTCGCGCGCGCGCACCCACGCGTTCTCTCTCTTTCCATTTCTGTCTGTCTGTCTCTGTCTCTCTCACACACGCACGCACACACAGGCAGAGAGAGAGAGAGAGAGAGAGAGAGAGAGAGAGAGAGAGAGAGAGAGAGGAATGCCCTCTTCCTCTTTCCCTGTCTGTCTGTCTGTCTGTCTGTCTCCCTCACACACACACACACACACACACACACACACACACACACACACACACACACACACACACACACACACACCGCACGCACGCACGCACGCACGCACGCACGCACGCACGCACGCACGCACGCACACGCCTGCAGACTAACCTCGTCCATTATGATAGCTGAAGAATACTGGATTAGCTATTCTTGGATAGAGCAAACTCAGTGCCAGACTGTACTGACACTGCGCTCCCCCTGTCAGTTCTGGTTTGCCCTAGAACAGGTACGAAACTGCGAAGCGTGGTAGTAAGGGAGGGGAGGGACGGGAGGGGGGAGGGGGGGGAGAACCCGGGGGCGGGGGGGGGGGGGGGGGGGGGCTGGTAAGCGGAGGAAAAGAAGGGGGGGAAAAGACATAATACTGTGGGTGTGTTGTGAGGGAGGAAAACCCGACAAGGCGAAGACAACATAAGACGAGACAAAGGAGCCAGACAGAGAGAGAGAGAGAGAGAGAGAGGCGGGAAGAGAGAGAGAGAGAGAGGGGGGGAGAGAGAGAGAGAGAGAGAGAGAGAGAGGAGAGAGAGAGAGAGAGAGAGAGAGAGAGAGAGGCGCATGCAACAAGATTTTGTTGTTGTTGTTGTTGTTCATTCATCTGAAAGTTCGGTCTGGTGCAATGACCTCCAACTTTCTCAATCAGTTTTTAACTAGAAAAGTAGAAGATAGGGTCTGTTCTGCCCGCAAACTGCCCAGGGCTTTTCTCCGAACTTAGGCCTGTGGGCTACATTCTTTCTTTCGCTTTTTTTTCTCTTCTTCTCTCTCCCCCCCCCCCCCCCCCCCTTTTTTTTCCTTCTTTTTTTCTTCTCCCTTCTTCTTCTTCTCTTTTTCTTTCTTCTGACGATTGTTTTTACAACAGTAACACAAGTTAAACACAGACAAAATTTGACATTGATACAAAAGCGAAACAAAACGGACGACCAGCTGTCAACACAATATCACCACCACCACCACACAAAACCAGACGAGACTCGTCGGGATTTCCACACTGCAGTTAATAAATACTGCCTGAGAGGAGATGGTGCACGCGGACAGTGCCCTAACCACTGCGCCACCGCTGGCGGCATTGTGCACTCGACTGTCGTCTTCATTTTTCATTGATGTATTTGGAGATTACCTGTGTACACATGACTGTTTTGCGGAGCTTCTCAAGGCGTTAGCCGGATTTGCCGAGGCCACACGTAGACTGACGGTGTGAGGAAAGGGGGGTGAGAGTGGGGTGCGGGGGGGGGGAGGGGGAGGGGGCACAGGGGAGGGGGGGGGCTTTTTAATTCACTCAGTCGTGATGGATGCACGCAAGAATGCCAAACGGAAGCTCGTCAGTTTCAGTCTTGAATGTTCGCTTACGCTTCACCCCCCCCTCCCCCCACACCCCTTTCTCTCTCTTTTCAGTAGCCTGCTACCCAACCCTTTTCCATTCTCGGTGCAGAACCTCTCGCCGAGACTACTGGTAACTTAGAATCTGAACTGAATAAGAAGGGGCGGTGGATTTTCGCTGCCTCACAGAGCTCAGGAGCTGTGTGAAAGTGGAGGTGGCCGTCCTGGGCTCCCCGTCCCTAATAATCCGTACAGTCTCTGTGGACGTAAAGCAACCGTGAACTTAATGAACCCTGACGTTCAGAGCCCAAGGGCTGTATTGTGAAAGTCGAGGTGGACGTTCTGGGTTCCCCGTCCCTAATAAGCCTGATGATTTCTGTGGACGTAAAGCAACACTGAAACGAAACGCCGCGTTCTCTGGCTAGACGGTTTGGCCAAGCGGTCAGGCGTTGTGCTGGTAGTAAGCAGAAGGACCTCCAAGGTTCGATTCCGCACCGGCTCTCCTCTCTCTTCAAAAGTTGTGGTCTGTGGACATTGTGTTTGTGACTTTGTCCTACACAATAGTTAATGAAACATTAAAATGGCTCTCATTGCTGCCCATCTTAATGCAGGAGTCATTCTGGTGGTAAAAAGTAAACATGGTGCTTGACGTCCACAGAAACCGCAAGGCTTATTAGGGACGAGCTTCTGGTGGTGACAGTGTAGCGTTAGGTATAGTCTCCCCCTTCCCCCACTTCCTGGGTTCTCGGTCCTCGCCAGTAAGCCTACCTCTTCGGAGACCGCTCGGCTTTAACCCCTTCACTGCCCCAGCCTGTGAAATTTCCGGGCAGAAAAGTGCACACATACACGCCTGCAAACAGTATATCTGATGGTCCTGTAACAAACCCACTTTCATTGTCCCTAATATGCTTTTAGCATCTGAGGACATTAAGCAAAAACACAACAACAAACCCACTTTCAATACTGTGCATTTTGACAGAAATCCTTTCGTGTGGCCACGTGCTGGGGGGAAAAGCCTTAATGATTTCAAATCTGGCATTTTTATTGGTCGTTCATGCTCCGAGTGATGGCGCGGTAAGCATGGCAGTGAAAGAGTTAAGCACGTTTAACCAAACGCCGAGTCTACTTTCGCCGCTTGTAATGTTTGTTCATCAAGCGGTGACTTTTGCCGACCCATACTTTTACACATGTGGAGGGACAAGTTTGTTTTGCTGTTTTTGGGGTTTGTTTTTTCTTCCCGGGCCAATAACTATTTTCTGAGAAGCGCTGTCTCGTGTATTTCTGTTTGAGAAAAACAGAGAGAGAGGGACGGGGGTATTTGGGGGGGGGGAGGGGGGGGGGGGGAGGGGTGAAAAAAATATGCCAGTATATTGCGGTCACTGTTCAGTCACTAGACAGACAGACAGACAGAGTTATGAAATTTTGCTTTTGTCGGTGCACGGCGAAGTAGTTTGCCTGCGAACCGCCCCCCCCCCCCCCCAAAAGAAAACAACAACAACAACAACAACAAAAAACTAACAACAACAACAAACAAACAAACAGATTTTTACTTGTTGAACCATATTCTGTATTTCACCCTCCTCTGTTCACGGGCGTTTTTTTTGTTTTTGTTGTTGTTTTTGTTGATGTTTTGTTTTGTTTTTTGAGTGTGTGTGTGTGTGTGCGTGCGTGCGTGCGTGCGTGCGTGCGTGTGTGTGTGTTGTGTGTGTGTGTGTGTTATTTTTAAAATTGTTTTGATTTAGCAATAATTTGCTATTTTCAAATTGTTTCTAAAATTTTCCTGTTCTGTAGTTTTTCCTACGCGCTTGACTGCGATTTAAATATTGAATAACCTTCAAATGTCACCATACACTCCAGGTCAGTGGCTGTCCTCTTTCAATGTTGTGGATCCCCTATTCCTCTGCCCCCCCCCCCCCCCCCCCACCACATCATCCACCGCCCCCCCACCCACCCACCACCACACCCCCTCGCCTTATTTTCAGGATTCTCAATCCACTGACAAAGTCGGGAGAGACAAGGCAAGAAAGACGACTGAAAACGCACACACTAAAAGAATTACACAGTTACACAGAAGAATTCAACAAATCGAATGGCGTTTCGAGCAAGGGGGGCTTCCGAAGGGTCCAGTCATCACTCTCCAGGAAGGAGGCTGACATAAGGAACCGCTAACACTCGCACTGGCCCAGCAAAGGTTATGGGGCCAGTTAGAACAGGCTACAGAGGCCTGCACTGTACGAGGATGAGAGGATTCTCTCCACGTTGTAGAAATATTTTGCTGGCGTGTTAGCCTGTTCCACCGACCCATTATTAAAGCTCTGGCCTGGGCAGCAAGCACTGTTATTTTGTGTGTTTCGCCCGTCAGGAATGATTGTAGCTTACTTTATTATCTCGCTAGAAAAATTAAGCTCGTGGCTAAACATATACCACGTCACAATAAATGAAGATTACAAGTTGTATTTTTAGAACCCAAGGAGCAACAGTCATAAACAGTGACACGTAAAATAAATTAAGCTCGTAATTCAGAGTGATGGTATACGTTTGCATAAACACACACACACACACACACACACACACACACACACACACACATACACACACACACACACACACAACACACACACACCCCACACACACACACACACACACACACACACACACACACACACACACACACACACGACACCACACACACACACACACACCCACACACACACACACACACACACACCACACGCACACGCACGCATCACGCACCCCGCAGCTCAGCAGCACGAACCCCAACAACAACAACAACACACATCAAGCAATTTATGAGAAGAGAGAGAGAGAGAGGAGAGGAGAGAGAGAGAGAGAGAGGAGAGGGGAGAGAAAAGGGGAGAGAGAGAGAGAGAGAGAGAGAGAGAGAGAGAGAGAGAGAGAGAGAAGACAACATGTAATGTTTGCACGAGAACATTGAGATCATTCCACCTCATTTCAAATCCTGCAGAGTAAATAACGCTGATCAAAAAACGATTGATTCGAAGGCTATCACGTTGAAGTCAGGCACCTAACTTACACCCTTTGTTTTCACACTCTGATTGTCTCCCCTGTCCACATGCACAGCTTCCCAAGAATATCACGATGCATTCTCACAAGTTTGTGGACACAGTCTGACTGAGCGTTATTATTATCATTGATCGCTTTTATACCGCGCTGTTCTCTGCTCTCGAGCAGACTCACTGTGCTCTTGTCGCATGCGATTCTGAATGAGTGACAGTAGCCTTTTAGCCTATAGCGCGTTTTATTAATCCTTTCACTGCCATATCACTTGAAAACAACCAATAAAAGTATGAAATTTGAAGCCGTTAAGCATTTTTTTTTTTTTTTCCTTTTCTTTCTTTTCCCCCGCATTAGCACGTGAAAGGATTTTCATCAAAACACGCAATATTGAAATTAGATTTGTCATAGGACCGGAAAATATACTGTTAGCAGGCGCGTGTGTTCAATTTTCAGCCCGGAAATATTACAGGATAGGGCAGTGACGGGGTTAATATCCACAGACATGGTGTACTGACAGCGCTATTTGGTCGTTAGATGACTGGTCCCACGTGAAATCGCTGCCGCCTCGGAGCACGTTCTGTGTACACCATTTAAACCATGCACAAGTTTACAGCGTCACTTCATGCAAAGCCACATGCGTAACGTGCATGTGTGTTTAGCTGTAACTTGCGACCAGCACTTTTGGCAGAATGACCGGGATATTTTGCGTGCTACTGCGGTAACACGGGGGTGGAACGGATACCGAAATAAGAGTCAGCACTGAAAGTTGACCCTGGAGGAGAAAATTCTCCCGCCGCTCCTGCCGCCGGGACTCGAACCCGGGACCTTTCGATCACGAGTCGAGCGCTCTACCATACAGCTATCCCCGCCGTTGCTTTTATTGTCAGTTTATGACCCTAGTTGCGGTAATGACAGTTAGCGGGACTCGCTATAAAAAAATAAAAAATAAAAAAAACCCCACTCAGTCAAATGTTTAAGCTGGCCGAATGGCTACCCGCAGCCGTTGTCACCTTGTTTCTTCGGTGACGTGGGCACGCAACTTTCGTGTCTAATATGAAACTGAGAGTCAGTGCGTGCAGCACGAGACGACTGGGACACTTGTCAGTGTTGTGTGTAGCCAGTCCTGCCATCCGTCACTGACGATTCTTCTAACTGAGTAAAAAAAAAAAAAATCATGAAAATGTATTGAAAACAAAAATCTGTGATTTAATTATTTTATTTTGATCTTTTTACCTGATGGACCAAACTTGTTTTGTGACGACTAGTTCCTTAAACATAACTTTCTGTGTGCTAAAGTTTCTTTTACTAGTCGAATTTTTCTTTCTTTCTTTCTTTTCTTCCTTTTTTAACACATTTTCCTTGCAGAATGTGTGAAAAACAAAGCTGGTGGGCTTTGCGTTTGGGACTACCCGCAAAACAACGATAACGGCTCACCTCAGCCAATCACAGCCGCAGACGCGTAGGGCACTAACTGGGTCTTTACACAGAATAGCCTTGAGGGCTGGGTGTAACAGGCTACTTGCCTGGTCCCTCGCTCTTCTGACATTACAG
>JABMCL010003826.1:0-57500 GCA_018857735.1 Alviniconcha marisindica
TTTAAACATGTTTTGAACATTTATATTGTCAGTATTTGTGAGTATGATATTTAGATATGTATATTATGCATACATGCATGCTCTTCATTTTACTCTCTGTCTGTGTCTGTCGTCTGTTGTCGTTGTCTGCCCGTCTTGTCTCGTCTCTGTCTCTGTCTCTGTCTCTGTTCTCTCCCCTCTCTCTCTCTCTCTTCCTTTCTCTCTCTCTCTCTCTCTCTCTCAATAGTTAATTGAATTTTTGAGTTTATATTATTTTGTTTTGTGTTGTTGTTGGTTTTTGCCCGAGGGCTGGATGAAAAAAAGTATATTGTACTTATTCCTTACCCTCGTAAATAAAAATTCGTTCGTTCGTTTCGTTTTTCCCCTTCCCAGCCCCCTCCCCCCCTCCACCCCCCACCCCGATTAATCACTAATGAAAACGTTCGCAGCCAATGAAACACACACACACACACACACACACACACACACACACACACAGAGTAACTCAGTGTAGGCAGAAGTAAAGAGCTTTGTTTAAATGTGAAAACAGCGATGTTGGATGTGAGGAAAAAGCCAGGTTGCACCAGACGAGAGGAGCCTGAACAGAGAACGACCAGTAACCAAAGCCCCTGAGTTTCCACCTTAGCACAGGAAAGAGTGTTTCCATCGGAACCCAAACGGAGAGTAAGAGATGAAGTGTATACAGAGAGACAGGATGACAAGGATGGTGGCAGGGTACCGTAAAACAAAAAAACAACAGCGGATAGCAAAGGCGACTATCTTTAAACAAAATAAATCTGACTGGCAGCCTGTGAAGCGTTTTGAGAAGTATCTTTATGTGTACTTTTGCGGAAAAATAAACAACGCAAAAAAACTTTAGCTGCATGGTTTCGTTTTTTCCCCCCCAGCCTGTAGGTCTTTACAGTTGATCACAGTTGGTTCAAACATTTTTTTTTTTTTTTTTTTTATTGATGAAAGCATACCAACAGACAATAACAGAATTGTTTTGGGGGCGTCAAACAAGTAAACTTATATACTTATATGAGACGCTCAAAATGACAAATATATAATGTGGTGGGTATAAAGCTAACATTAGATTTTTAAACAAGAGATTTTCAGAGAGAGAGAGATAAGGAGAGAGAGAGAGAGAGAGAGAGAGAGAGAGAGAGAGAGAGAGAGAGAACTCGAACTCGAAAACTTTATTTTCCAAGGATTGTAGTTTAGGTTCATTTAGACCTGTCTAACAACTAGTCCTTGCTAAACTACTGAATAAGTGAAAAATGGAGAGAGAAAAAATATTTAAATAAATAAATAAAAACTTTACAAACTCAATTAATATTTAAACAGGATAAACAATATACAAACAAATAAAATATAATATCACCACTATTAATAGTAATAAACATACAGGAACAGCAAAATCATTGAAAATACTTTGAAATGACAATGAATAAATAAGACGTATACATAGCAAGAATGGTGTTTACATATCTCGCAATTATTTGTAAATCACGAAAACATAACATGGCTCAGTGGTACTGGGGGGAAAAGCGGAGGGGGGTGGGGGGGGGGACAACAACAACAACAAAAAGCATGTAGATCAGACCATAAATCACAGTAGGCAATGCTGCATTCACTCACACACAGATACACACACACACACACACACACACACACACACACACACACACACACACACACACACACACACACACACGCACTCACGCACGCAGCGCGGTAGCAACAGTAAATCCCTTTTCAGTGATATGATAAACGATGATACCGGCATCTGTATAGCAAGAACTGGTCTACAGAGTAAAATGATCGGGGGGGGGATTATAAGCTGTCTTATACGGTTGTATTAAGGTGCTCACGGAGGTTTTTGCTTGAAGGAGCTGAGTGAGTGACATGATCTGAGGTGCACTGGAAGACTATTCCAAAACAGGGCACAGAAAAGGCCATGCTTGTTTTGAATAAATCTGTTCTTGGCTTTGGTAACTGAAGGTAGTTGTTTCTGGAGCTAGAGTGAGGAGCTTTTGTACAAGCTAGATATGTACACTGGCGCATTGTTGGTAAGTGCCCTATACATAAAAACACCCTTGTTGTAGTCCAGTTGTTTGTGAAGGCTCAATATTCCTATCTTATTCAGTTTCTGGTCAGTGGTTAGATTTTTATCTGGAAGGATTAGCTTTCCGGCTCTTCTTAGTAGAGAATTTAATCGTTTTTTGAGAGCATCACTACAGCCGCCCCACACTACGGATGCGTAGTCAATGTGGGATTTAATGTGGGCATTGAAGAAAAGCTTTAAAGTATCAGTGTCAACAATGCACTTTAGTTTAGATAGAAGGAAGACACGCTTAGAGAGTGTTTTGCACAGTGTGTCAGTATGTGTATCCCACCGAAGTTTGTTGTCTATAATTATTCCTAAAAGTCGGTGTTCTGCCACTTGTTCAACTTTCACTCCATTTAGTAACAGATCAAGCGATCAAGGTAACAGCTGATGTAATCTTGTAGCGATTGTCATAGAGTGGGTTTTCGTTGGATTGATTACCATAGAATTATTGTCGCACCAACATGAAACCTGGTCTAAGCTTTCCTGTAAGGTGTGTTCTACCTGCATAATATCTTTTCCGGATGTGTAGAGTGTTGTGCCATCTGCTAACATGTCGTAAGCAACAGAAATATTCGTTAGCAGATGACCAACATTCGATATGCCTGGTACGGAATGCGGGTTGCATCCATGTGGAGCAGCCTAAACCACAACTTTACAGACTTTACGAAATAGTTTTTAGTTTTAAAGGATGTCTGCCTAGTTCGCTGTACACCATCTTGTTAGGCGTACGTGCTGCAACTTTCCGAAACCTTCTACATGCATAGAGATGCACCTTTTTTGTTGGATCATTGTCTACCAAGAGAGAGAGAGAGAGAAGGGGGTTAGTGGAATGAAAGGTGGGAAGTAGAAAGAGAAGGAGTGTAGAAGAGGCATAGGGTTTTGGTTACGGCAAACGACTGAGAACAAAAGAACATTGTGCCGTGTGTGTGTGTGTGTGTGTGTGTGTGTGTGTGTGTGTGTGTGTGTGTGTGTGTGTGTGTGTGTGTGTGTGTGCATTTTGAGTACTCGCACTGGGTGTATATCTGCCTACTCCAAGATCCTAATTTAAACCTACGTTGTAATTTTGTGTCAGTGACACCAAGGTTTTTGGATGAGAGGACAGGGGTGTGTCGGGTGTCGAGAGGGGGGGGGGGGGGGGTGCTATGCCGGATTTGCTGTTACTCTGTGTGTGTGTGTGTGTGGTGTGTGTGTGTGTGTGTGTGTGTGTGTGTGTGTGTGTGTGTGTGTGTGTGTGTGTGTGTGTGTGTGTGTGTGTGTGTGTGTGTGTGTGTTTGTCGGGGTGGGGAGTGGCGCGGGAAAGCGAGTAAGTAAATAAACATGGTGCTTAACGTCCACAGAAACCATAAGGCTTATAATGGACGGGGAGAAGGGGGTATGGAAGTGGGGGAAGAGGTAGATTATATACCTATCGCTACACTGACACCACCAGAATGACTCCTGCATAAAGATGGGCAGCGATGAGAGCCATTTTAATGTTTCCACAGAAAAAGGAGAGCCGAAGTGGATTCGAACCGAGGTCCCTCTGCTTACCGGCCTAACGCCTTACCGCTAGACCAAACCGGCTCACCAGAGAGAGAGAGAGAGAGAAAGAGAGATTTGTATGCAGCCCCTATGAATAGCAGTTGAGGACCTTTTAAAACTGATCTAGCTGATGCGCCAAAGACCTTGAATTAAAAAAAAAAACAAAATTATGCGCATGTTCTGTATGAACAATGTGACACGATCGGGACTCTGACTTGACACATGGTGGTAAACATGTAGCTCTGAGGGAGGAATGCCGTGTCACTTGCTGGGACATTGTTATAGCTCAGCTACAAAAATGTCTTTAATAATAATAAGGATGATAATAATATCAATAAAGTATTTCTGTGGCGCAAAATCTTGTTCTGCAAGACTATTCTAAGCGCATGCACGCACAGACAGGCACCCGCACACACTAGTGTATGTATACACTATACGCAATTTACAACCAACTTAAACAGACAGCAAACAGGGACTCACGGCGGAGGAAGATATCAACACGAAGTGGAGAGGGGGAAGAAGAGAAAAAGACTGTTGTGATTGTTTGTTTGTTTGTTTTCAAAAAGAAATGTCGTAAAGTTAGATCCGAATAAGCCCAGAGAGGTTTTTTTAGAGAGAGAAAAGCACACGGGAAGGTCATTCCATGTGGAGGGGCCAAAGACAGGAAGGACACGAGAACCAACAGTGGAGAGTGGTACGAGGAATTTGAGGGTATCCGAAGCAGCGCGGAGAGTACAGGAGGGTGTGTGGAATTGAAGCCACACACAGGGATAAGACACAGCAGGGTGCATAATACATTTATAGCAGAGAATATTTGTCTTGCACTGAATTCTTTCTGAATTCACTGGGAGCCAGTGGACAGGCTGAAACAGAGGACTGAGTGATAATGGTCAGTTTTACGTGTGTGTGTTTTTTGTTGTTGTTGTTGTTGTTTTTCAGGATGAGGCGAGCAGCACAGTTTTGAATTGTACATGAATACACTAGTTGTAGTACGTGAATACACTAATTGTAGCGCAGTTCGCCGGGGTCGGGGTAAGAGTAGCCTCATATATTTGGATTTCAATCGACGGACAATGAATGTTGGCGTTGCAAGTGAAAATCATGAAGACAAGAATATGTGGAGTTCAGTCAACTGCCAATAAAAATGTGGACTAGGGTATTTGGAGTTCAGTCGACTGCTAATGAAAATCAGCGTTTCAAGTGGATGTGTAGACAAGAGTAGTTGGAGTCCAATCGACTGCCATTCAAACATGGGCGTAGCATGTTCGACTGCCGAAAAGGTCGGCGTTGCAAGCGTACATATGGACAAGAGTATTTAGAGTTCAATCGACTGCCAGTGAAAATCAGCATAGGAAATGGATTGACTGCCACACACATACACACACACATACACACACACACACACACACACACACACACACACACACACACACACACACACACACACACAGACACACACGCACGCACGCACGCACGCACGCACGCACGCACGCACGCACGCACGCACGCACGCACGCACGCACGCACGCACGCACGCACGCACACACACACACACACACACACACACACACACACACACACACCAGAGAAGTCAGTTAAAATTAATAATAAGTTGGAGATGATAGAAAGTTTGCTAGCAGTGACCCAAATTCGTGACGTCACGAGCAGCAGCTCTTAATATTCTCCAGCATTGTCTCAACCAGAACTCTACTTCAGCTTCAAATTCTGTAAATCACAGCAGCTGCTGTAATACGACTCGAAGAGGGGGTCGATCTCCATGCTGCGCCATTATATGACAGACGGTCTCAACGTTAAAGATGATGTTCGGTCCGAGCTGCTGGCAGACCATAGATGCGACGGTTACATTTTCTGTCTTCCGCACTCTGTGGTTTTCACTAGTATCGCGCTGTTTTCATTTTGGTCTGGTGCTGGCGGAATTGTGTAATCAGCTTTGGGCTGGCCTACTTTGATTTAAACTTACACCCAGTCCTCTGACCGTCATGTCACCTGGTAGTCAAAACTGCCTAAGATGTACTGGAAATATGTTGGCAAAATTACCCACTAGAGCTGGAGGGTTTGACGAGGGTTTTACTTCATGGTAAGTTATCGTTATGTATTTGCGGTTAGAGAACGATTTTGGTTTCTAAACTTATCATGTCACATGTTCGCAGACATAGATGCGTCCTTAGTTAAACACGCACGCACGCACGCACGCACGCACGCACGCACACACACACACACAAAACCGCTTGGAGCAGAGTTTAAGTGTTACAGTTTAGGAGCAGAGCACATCAGTGTTACAGTTTAGGAGCAGAGCACATCTATATGTAAAACACTGAGCTGGCGAAAACGGCTATACATTTTTTGGGGGGCCTATCATATTACTCACTCGCCAGCATTGACAAATCCACTCAACACACAGGGCTGCAGACGCCCTTATGCCTGGATTGATTGATTCATGGTGCTTTACGTCCACGGAGGCGAGATGGCCTGGATACTTGGCGTTTGGCATTTGTAGTCATGTGAAAGCCGGGACCCCCCCCCCCCCCCCCCCCCGTCCCCCCATTGGCTTATGCCATTTGTTTGGTCTGTTAATGATTGCTCTACAGCGGAATCGGTATCAGCATGACAATTAGCTAGCTGTGCCGACAAAATAGGAGTTATTGGATAAAAACACATACAGAAAGTTTGAACGTAGATTGTATGAGGAAACTCAAATATATCTTTGCTAAGCTTTTTATCTATTATATAATTTGTTTTGTTTGCAGTGATAACTCCATCAGTTTCTATCTCAATGGCAAGCAACATACCGGTGAGTTACTACGCACACACACACACACACGCACACACACACACACACACACACACACACACACACACACACACACACACACACACACACACACACACACACACACACACACACACACTACACACACACACACACACACACACACACACACACACACACACACACACACACACACACACCACACACACACACACACACACACACACACACACACACACACACAACACACACACACACTACACACTACACACACACACTACACACACACACACACACACACACACACACAACACAGGCACACACACTCTCTCTCTCTCTCTTTGCGTTTCAATGCCAGTAGGCATAGTGCGTCTGCTGGTGAAGTAAACACTTGTGTTAACTGCGTTTTCTCTGTGCCGACTTGTGGAAGGGGAAGTACAGGCCCGTTACGTCTCCAGGTGACGTACTATGCGTGTTCACCGTGGCGGTGTTTTAGTGCCTCTGGTGGCAGAAAGAAATTAACCCATTACGTGTTCCGGTAACGTCTTATGTTGTGTTCGCCGCGGTGTTTCAGCGCCTCTGGTGGCGAAAAGAAACCCGTTAGAACCCCCCCCCACCCCCCCACCCCCCCAGCTCCGCGTGATGTACTATGTTGTGTTCACTGTGGGTTTGTATTTAGTGCCACTGGTGGGGGGGGGGGGGGGGACCGGTTATGTTTCCCGGTGACGTACTATGTTGTATTCACCGTGGTGTTTTAGTGCCTCTGGTGGCGAAAAGAAACCCGTTACGTCTCTCGGTGATGTACTGTGTTGTGTTCACCGTTGTTGTTTTTTGTTTGTTTTTGTTTTTTAATTTAGTGCCACTGGTGGTAAAAGGAAACCAGTTACGTCTCCCGGTGACATACTACGGTGTATTCACTGTGTGTTTTTTTGTTTTTGTTTTTTTAATTTAGTGCCACTGGTGGGGAAATACAAACCCATTACGTCTCCGCGTGAAGTACTATGGTGTGTTAATTCACTGTGATGAAAAAAAGAAAGGAAAAGAAAAAAAGAAGAAAGAAAGCTTTTCAGTGTCACTGGTGGGGGATTACAAGCCCTTGTGTTCACCGTGTTTTCAGTGCCACTGGTGGGGAAGTACCGGCCCGCTACCTCCCTCAACGACTACATCCGAGATGAGGCGGGGCTGTCGGGCACCAAGGTGATGTGTCGGGAAGCGGGCTGTGGCTGTTGCGCTATCTCCGTCACCACGGACGACCCGTTGGGGACCGGACAGAAGACACAGACCATCAACTCGGTAAGCGGGATGAAGAATGGGACAGAACCTGGGAGTGTAGAGATAAGAAACAGAGCATCAACTCGGTAGGTGGATGAAGAATGGGACAGAACCTGGGGGTGTAGAAATAGGACACAGAGCATCAACTCGGTAGTTGGATGAAAAATGGGACAGAACTTGGGTGTAGAAATAGGACACAGAGCATCAGCTATGTAGGTGGATGAAGAATGGGACAAAACCTTGGGTGTAGAGATGGATAAGACACAGAGTATCAACATGGTAAGCTGGATGAAGAACTAAACAGAATCTGGGGTGCTGAGATAGAGAATTAAAGCACAGCATCAGCTCTGAAGGCTGGCTGAAGAATGGGACAGAACCTGCGATGTAGAGATGGAAAAGACACTGAGCATCAGCTCGGTAGGCAGGATGCTAAATAGGACAGAAACAGGGGTGTGGAGGTGAAGAAGAAGAAAGAAGACCCGGGACATCAGATCGACAAGGAGGACGAAGGAGCCAGATACCAAACTGGGATGTCAAAGAGTTAGCTACTTAGTGACTGGATTTTAACGGCCTGTCAGCTGCATGGGTCCATCTCAGGACTAGGGACAAAACAGGAAGAGGAAGAAAGTCGCGGAAACTCACTCACACTGACACACACACACACACACACCACACGCACGCACGCACGCACGCACGCACGCACGCACAGACACGCACACACAACACACACACACACACACACACACACACACACACACACACACACACACACACACACACACACACACACACACACACACACACACGCACGCACACACGCACGCACGCACGCACGCACGTACCGTACATGTACACACCCACACGCACGCACGCACGCACTGACGCACGCGTGCACGCACGCGACATTAAAAAAAAGGGTATGGGAAGAAAGGACTTAAGATGGTAACGGAGGTAACAGAAAAACTGGAAGTATTCCTTTCACGCAAGCGACGTAGACAAGAGACGACGTTTTCTGTTTGTTTTTATACCATGGCCCACCCTAGAGACTTCATTCTCTTCAGCTAAATTTAGTGACACTTTATTGCTCCCACAAAGATCAATTCCGTCAGACGGGCTCATAAAAATAAGCATTTAAAACAACGATAATACAAGGCGAAATACAAACACACAGATAATTTATAGCACTGCTCATAGAGTTATAACTTACAGCAGCAACCATTTATCACATGGAGATGCAAGAAAAGGCTGCCACCACAACGCGAACGATGATGATAATATTTATCAAATCAGTCCACACACAGACACACACGCACGCACGCACGCACGCACGCACGCGCGCACGCACGCGCGCGCGCACAAACACACATACACACACTGCTTGAATCACTATAGTTGCAAAGAGTCCTGTTTATGTTTCCTTCCCAACAAAATTATATTTCCTTCCCTTCGTGGACTCGTCATCAAAAGGCCGCAGGTTCGATTCCCGGCTGGTCAGAGCTCAGGAGCTGCGTGAAAGTCGAGGTGGCCGTCCTGGGCTCCCGGCCCTAATAGTCCGTACGGTCTCTGAGGACGTAAAGAACACTTTAACAAATCCCCGGCTGGAAAATTTTCGTCTCCAGGGTTAACTTTTTGTTCTGACTCATTTCGGTATCCGTTATACTCCCATGTTACCAGGGTTCACGGAAAAGTCCTGGTCAGTCAGCCAAAAGTGAAGGTGGTAGGTTATACTATACACAATAAATAACAATGTAAACTAGTGTATGGTAGTCTGGTGTACACAGAGCGTGCCTCGAGACGGCGACAGTGTTACGTGTTACCAGCTATGTAACAAGCAAACAGTCAGAACACGCTGTGTAAACTTCACTGAGCCACCACTCGTTCAGTCTCAAGCGACTATAGTCATTAGAGCGCAGTGAGTCTACTCGGAAGCCGAAAACCGCGCTATATCAAATGATAATCAGCCTTGGCACCAGAAAGCAGGAACGTTTTGCTTCGTCATTGTCATTCGATGGGTGATAAACAGGGGCAGTCATTTAAAGTGCACTTGTCCCTAACATGTCAGTCCGGCATCTGAGGACATTAAAGCCCACATCATCTTACAGTGTACTGAATCTCTGGGTCGGTGATACGTGAGCCGGTTTGGCCAAGCGGTAAGGCGTTAGGCTGGTAAGCGGAAGCGCCTGGGGTCGATTCCGCTTTGGCTCTGATCCTTTCTCTTCAAAAAGGTTGTGGTTTGTGGACACTGGCTTGTGACTTTGTCCCTCACAATTAATGAAACATTAAACTGGCTCTCATCGCACACACAACACACACACAACCCCCCCCCCCCCCCCCCCCCCCCCCTCCACACACACACACACACACTGACGTGTCGACACACGTGTCTGCTTCAGGGACTTTGAGAAGACAGCTCACGGATACAAGAAAAACAACACACTGCGACGTTTTGACGGATGTGTCTTCGTCAGGGACTTTGAGCGTATAAACTACATGGAGTCCCACAGATACAAGAAAAGAAAAAGAAAAAAAATCACTCCGACGTTTCGACAGACGTGTCTTAGTCAGGGACTTTGAGCGTATAAACTACATGGAGTCCCACATCATCCAGAGACTGGGTACTATGTCACCCGCCGGCATATCCCGTCGCTTTCGACGATGTGTCTCGACTGGAGAAATAGAAAGTGTGTGTGTGCGTGCGTGCGTGCGTGCGTGCGTGCGTGCGTGCGTGCGTGCGTGCGTGCGTGCTGTGTGTGTGTGTGTGTGTGTGTGTGTGTGTGTGTGTGTGTGTATGTGTGTGTGTACGTGCATGTTGGTACGTCAGCGTGTGTGTGAGTTTGTGTTCTGTTTGCGAGTGATTGTGTTAAGAGTGTTCAACCTCATCAAACCATATCAATAATCAAACGTATCCACAGGACATAAAACACGATCATTCAGTCTCTGTATAATCGTATTGGACGCAGCTCATAGAGCTACAAGCAGCAATAGCCTTGCGGTCTACTCAAAGCAACACAGATGTCAGTTTAACACTGAATGACGCGGGGATAATACAACACAACACACACGCACACATACATACACATGCACGCACCGACGCACGCACACAAACACACACACACACACACACACACACACACACGCACGCACACATGCACACACGCACGCGCGTGCACACATACACACGTACATCGAGGAAAAAAGAAAGATAATAGTGGTGTTGGAGGAAGGGTGACAAAACGTGCAGCGAGTGAACTTTTCGGCACGTTTTGTCTGTCAGCAAGAGTGAGTGTGTTTGGTTGTTTTAGCTTTTGAGAGCCTACGTGTGTGCATCTTGCGCCGTGAACACGCAATGTTTTGTATGGAAGTTATAATGTGCCATATGTGCATTTTCATCCATTTATTCATTCAAACAGGAATGTTGCCCAAACTACTGAGATTTCCACAGTATAATGAAGAAGAAGAAGGGAACAGGGACTTGGTGGAGGAAGATAGCAGCGCGTAGCGGAAAACGTGGCAGCCAGGTCAATTGCCTTGAAAAAGAAAAAAAACATCATGAAAGCTAGTCCAAGGGAGAGAGATAGGCATATCAGGAAAACGTCTTCTCTAAAGAGGGTGATGGTCTTTGGTAAGTGGTTCGTTTAGAAGAAAGTCTAAAGGGAGACATGTGAAGAAGAAAAAAGTGTTCTTTAAACTGTGGTGGTTCTAAGTACTGCTTTCATTTACATGGGAATATACAAGGAAAGGTATCAGTAAGTAACTTCGGGTTTTACGCCCATTCAGCCTTTATGGTTATATCAGGGCGAGAAAGGTATCAGAAAAAATGGTCTCCAAGGTGGGTTGTGGGCCTTGGTAAGTGTTTCATCTGGAGGGAAATATGTGGGAGAGAAAAAAAAGGTGATCTTTTAACAGTGTGGTGGTTTTTAGTTAGGAGGGTTCATTTACACGGGAGTAGCGTTGTTGTAGCGTTCCCCAGCTAAACACTATGCTGATCACCCGGTATATGCAACAGTACATTGACAAATGCGTTCCATATGGTGAGGGGATTGCGTATGTGACCATTTTTATTACCCAGCCTCATGGGCAGCCACACACAGTCTTCGGAGGAACATGGGAGTATAAAGGGGAGAGAGTCAGAAAAAAGCGGTTTTCAAAGGGGGAGGAGTGTTTCTTGGTAAGGGATCTCTACATAGAAGTATGAAGAGAAAGTTGTCAGACAACGTGGTCCACAGATAAGTTGGTCTCTCCTCAGGAAATCCCATGTATCTTGGTAAGGAAACTCTACATAAAAGTATGAAGAGAAAGTTATCAGGCAACGTGGTCCACAGAGAAGCTGGTCTTTCCTCAGGAAATCCCATGTATCTTGGTAAAGGAACTCTACACAGAAGTATAAAGAGAAAGTCATCAGACAAGGTAATCAACAGAAAAGCTGATCTCTCCTCAGGAAATCCCATGTATCTGCATTTCAGTGCTTGTGTCCACTGATCAGCGCGGACGGATGGCAGATCACGACGATAGAGGGACTGGGGAGCGAGAAGGAGGGGTACCACCCCATCCAGAAACGTATCGCCAGCTTCAACGGCACCCAGTGTGGGTACTGCACCCCCGGCATGGTCATGTCCATGTATGGGTAAGCGACAGCCTTGGGATGTTCTCCTTCCTGTTTCATTTCATTCACCTTGCTTGACTGCACTGGGAGACCAGTAGGATGGTGAACTTGGCTGTCTCCTGTAGACCACCTCCAGCTCTGTACAGCTTGCTGAGGTGTTGAATCGTTATTTACACCTTGCTGAGGTGTTGAATCGTTATTTACACCTTGCTGAGGTGTTGAATCGTTATTTACACTTTGCTGAGGTGTTGAATCGTTATTTACACCTTGCTGAGATGTTGAATCGTTATTGTTTCAGTCCAGGTGAAAGCTTCTTGATAAAAAGCCTGTAGAAGAGACATTTTTTCCTTCTGCTTTTCTGTAATATTAAATGGCAGGACGCACCTCTTCAGTTCCCCTTTAACTTCTCTTCGATTCCTGTTTAACTTGTTTTCAGCTCTATTCACAAAAGACAACCATAATAGCATTACAGATCATTTGGCAAGGAAAGGGTTTGAAAGGCTCTTCCGGACTTTAAACATATTTGATAAATCCCACGTGGGAAATTTTGCTTGCCTTGCTTGGGTAACCACAAGAGCAGAGCTACCCATTCCTACTGGTGTGTGCAGGGAGATTTTGGGGTGTCCAAACAGTGGAATGTCTGTCAGTATTTGGGAAATTTTTTATGTGCATGTTAACGCATGCTATTACACACGGGGCCTGTACAGACACCTTAAGAGAGTCTGCACTGGAAGCTGATGTGGGGAGAAAAATCCCATACCACACGGGGTACTCGAACCCTCGTCAGGATTAGCTATCCCGTTGACGGAGTGATGGAGTGACTGCGATGTGTATGTCCACCCACAGGTTGCTGCACGAGAATCCCCGGCCCAGCGAGCAAGAAGTGGAGGACAACTTTGACGGGAACATCTGTCGCTGCACTGGCTACCGCTCCATCCTGGATTCCATGAAATCTTTTGCTGCCAACACCAGCATCTCTGGCGGAGGGGTCATCGACATTGAGGTATGCTGAACTGTAGTCCCTGCTCGGGAGCTTGTGTAGAGTTAGCAAAGATGGTATAGCAACAGCTGTACAAACGGTACTGACAAACAGCACATGAGTTTTTTAGGAACGGGGTACTTTCAGCCTATCTCCCTCATGTGAATGGGGGACGCAGGCCAGAGATCAGCACTTGAAGTGTAGCAGGGTACTTTCAGCCAATCTCCCTCATGTGAATGGGGGACGCAGGCCAGAGATCAGCACTTGAAGTGTAGCAGGGTACTTTCAGCCAATCTCCCTCATGTGAACGGAGGATGCAGGCCAGAGAGATCAGCACCTGAACTATGGAGCATGGGTTATTTATGTGGCATACTTGGGAAGTAGACTTTCTGCCTGGAAGGTTTGTTACAGTGACGAACAGTATAAAAGCATCTCTAGGTGACAGGTATCGACATCGAGGTACAGATGTACTTAAACGCTGATATGTTGCATGGACGAACTGTAAAGGAACACTTTGCAGCTAGGAGTCATAGGTATATGTAAAGAGGACCTACCATGCAGGTAAACGTTTCTGAATGAATAGAGTTACCTTCAGGCTATCTTTGGACATTAATTTTTTTGCAGTTATTTCTGCCGCTTTTAGAATAAGAAAGTGGTGTACTGAATTTCCACTTTGAGAGCAACTTCCATGCATCAAAAACTCTGACTTGCAAATCAAATATATCACTTTCAAATCGAGAAACACACCTGTGTGTTTTCAGCGCTCTGAGCTCTGTTTTTATGCTGTAGGTTCGCACTTTGTAAATGTTTCATTATCAGGCCTACTATTATTACATCATTATTGATGAGTGCAGCCTATATGTAACAGAAAACAGTAACTTTACTTTTACAAAATAATATAATGCCTTTTATGCCTTTGTGTTCAGGATCTGAACAAAAAGCTATGTCCTCGCACTGGCCAGCCATGCAGTGACGACCACTCAGCAGCCAGTGGCAAGGCTGTAAAAGCTGTAAATGGCGATTATGCTGGGCTTCACGTGCAGTGCGGCTCCAGTCAGTGGTACCGACCCACCTCCCTTCCAGAGCTTGGCGGTGTCATGCGAAACTGCAAGGACAGCAAAGTGCGTCTGCTGTTTGGTAACACCTCATCAGGTACTGTCTGCAAGAGAACTCAGGCACCCTAAGCAAAGAAGCACCAGGAGCCTGGTTTGATAGGAACAGACTAAAAAACACACACTCACAGCAGTTTTTCAGCCAGTTTATTGTCTCATTTGCTTACAAAAAAATCTTTTAACTACTTTTGCATGTCAAGATATTACGTGCACATCTGTGTGTGTGTGTGTGTGTGTGTGTGTGTGTGTGTGTGTGTGTGTGGTGTGTGTGTGTGTGTGTGTGTGTGTGTGTGTGTGTGTGTTGTGTGTGTGTGTGTGTGTGTGTGTGTGTGTGTGTGAACAAGGTCAACAAGTGTGGTACAGTGTCTACTACATGATGAGCCTGCATAATTGTAGTTACTGTTGCTAGCTGGTGTGGTTTTTGCTGTCATTACTTTTATATATATTTTTGTTTCCCCAGGCTTTCCGTGAGAAAGCAATTGCCCATGAAGAAAATCAATTTGAAATATGGTATAAAATATTTAGCAAATTAATGTGGAAAGAGCCTCATGGAATGGATTTTGATCACTTACAGACTGTTGTTGTTCATCTCAGGAATCTTCAAAGATGAGGGGCCTTTTGACGTCTACATCGATCTTCGTGAGGTCAAGGATCTATATGAAATTAAGGTATGTACATGCACAGTATTAGCCTAAGTAAGAAAGTTCACACACACACACACACACACACACACACACACACACACACACACACACACACACACACACACACACACACACACACACACACACACACACACACACACACACACACACACACACACACACACACACACACACACATGCATGCGCATGCGAGCACACATATAAATACATCCATGTACACACACACATAGACATGTGTTTAAATCAGTGAAATTCTGCTTCAAGGCCTAATTTGGGAAGTTCACATGCATACACACACTGCACACACCGCAGGCACATGCACACGCACGCACGCATGCACGTATGCACGCACACACACACACACACACACACACACACACACACATGTTTAAATTGGTGAAGTTCTTCTTCAAGACTTGGTCCAAGTGCAACACTTAGTGGGCATAATCGTGCCTTCTTTTAGGTAACCTATTGGACAATTAAGTAAGGAGGGCTTCGTCAGGTTTTCAGCTGACCTTGTTCTTCTCAGGAGTCAGAGATGGGGTTGAAGATTGGTGCCAACACATCCCTGTCAACCCTGATCAAGACGCTCAAGTCACTGAAGGACAGCAATCCAGGGTTCCAGTACTTTGGGGCTCTTGTGAGACACCTCAAACTGGTTGGCAACGTACTCATGAGAAATGTAAGTTCAATCTGGTAATTGCCTGCCTGTTTGCATCTGTTGGTACAGACCCACTGACTGTGTGTGTGTACACAGCAAAACAATATATCTGCAGCAAATTCTGCCAATACCCTAGCCTGGATTAGACAGAAACAAAGCTGGTCCAAATCCTGCTTGTGGCTGTAGCACTACATTACATGGAGATGCTATGGATTATAGTTGAGTGCTATATATTTGTCTCTACAGTGCAGGTCTGTAACATTGTTCTGCTTTTGCATGTGCTCAGGGCTCTGTACATATATATATTTATACAGGATATTATAGTGTGATTGCTGTTATTATTACTATGATGATTATGATTAACTCTTTGCAGGCGGCCAGTGTGGCTGGCAACCTGATGATCAAACACGCTCACCATGACTTCCCTTCTGATGTCTTTACCATCACAGAGGCAGCTGGTGGCAAGGTGGAGGTGTATGGTATGTCTGCACGTTAATCACACTCTGAGCATCGCTTTCTGGCACCTTCCTCTAAATGCTGCCAGAATTGGTTGCACCCCTGAAGAGGCACTCTTTATGTCAACACAGCTGTTCACCAACCCTGTCAGCACCCTCCGAAAGGTTTGGATACAAATAAGACTGTGGAAAAAGCACAGTGGCAAAACAGGCACAAAAACATGAGGTGCCTCTGCCCCAGGTTAAAAATGAGTTCCATCTCAATTGAAATGATTTTGGTTTTAATTCTGTTGGTGTAAACAACATGGGCAGTTATAAAGGAACTGCCTGATATAATTTGAATTATATATTGTTACAAATTGCCATCTCGGCACCAGGTAAAAACTCTGTTAGCTGACAGTTTTCTAAGACCTGTGGTGTAACCAGTTACTGTATTGGTTGGAGGAAGTATGTTGTGAACTAGCACTTGGAGTTTTCATGTTAATATGACACTGTATAGTGCAAACCCTGAAGAAAGACAGCTGCTTTTTGAAAACAACTTTTTCTGAAATGTTTTTCTTCCACTTCCCAGTGTAAATGAGCCCCTGCCAAAAGACTGCCCATCTATTGAGACAATTTAGTGGACCAATTTTCTGCTTGTTTTTTTAGGATGGTCTTCCACTGCACCATAAAGCAAAAGAGTAAATCACGGTTCATGGCTGGAATTTTAGACTGAAAACAGAGTATGTGCATGGACTGTTGTAAATAACATGCCTTCCATGCTGTGTATTCCTCTGTTCATACTGCTTATTCTTCAATAAAAAAATTCTTACCATTTTGTTATGCTCAAAGGGATGTCAGCTTACAAGAGTATTAAACCATCACTCACAATCTCTCCCTTGCTCCCTCTCCCCCTCTCTCTCTCTCTCCCCTTCCCCCTCTACCCCCTTTCCCCTCCACCACTCTCTCTCTCTCTCTCTCTCACCCCAGACTCTTGGAGGAAGGGTGAAGACAAAGAGTGCTGCCAACCCCCTGGTCACTAAATGTGTTCTTCTCTCCCCAGACTCTAAGGATGGGGCTCAGAAGACATACACTGTTCAGGACTTTGTCAGGAAGGTCGATATGAAGGGCAAGGTACTTGTCTCCCTGGAGCTACCAGCCCTCGCTGTGCTTGATCAGTTCCGCTCCTTCAAGATCACGCCGCGATCACAGGTAACTCGCATCACCAGGTCTCATGAACCAGACAAAGTGTGTTGAATACTGAATGCGTTATGAACAAGACATTGAGTTGACTGCTAGCATTTTGAAAGAAGACCCAACCACACAAAAAGGCCAAAAAAGGAAAAGGAAAACAGTAACACTGATTTTTTATAAGACAACACAAAATGTGTGCAAATTTTCACTTGACTTGTTATGTCTTTTTCTCTAGAATGCCCACGCTTACGTCAACGCTGCTTTCAAGTTCAAGGTTTCCAATGGAAAACAGATTCTTGGCAAACCATCCATTGTCATTGGTGGAATCAATGAAAGATTTGTAAGTGTCGCAATTTCCTAATAATGATAATAATAAAAATATTTCTGCAGTGCAAATCATTTTTAGAGAGACTACTGTAAGTGCCTGCACGTGCACACAGTCACCCACACACATGAGTGTATACACAATTTACAACCAGCTTAAACAGACATTGAACAGGGACTTATGGTGGAGGAAGGTAGCAGCATGGAGTGGAAAACATGGCAGGTCTATTATTTTGGTTAAAAGAAATGTCTTGGGGTTAGATTTGAGTGAGTCCAGAGAGGGTTTCATAACAGAACTCTATATTAATTTGTTTACAGACAAGCATGCCATGCAGAATCTGAAGACATTGATTGAAGCCATGATTGACAGAAGATTTAATTCAAATGTTGTTCACTGTCACGGATGTTTTTCTCCTCCTTTCTGTTTCATAGTTTCATGCTGAACGAACAGAGGACTATCTGACTGGAAAAGAAATCAAAAATGAGGTTGTTAAAGGTAAACCGGATTGCCAACATTTTTGCTGCTACGGTTGAGATTCCATTTGTAGAGATACAAATACAAGAACATAAAGAAATGTCAATAGCAAGCAAGTATAAAATGATCATGGCTACTTTTGTTTGTAAAGAAACCGATGCAGAAACAGCATTGGGTTACAGAAGTGACATGGACTGGGGGCATGACTGACCCCACAGAGGTTTCTCTATCCATGCAAATGGAATCTCATCTTTACAGTGCTGATACTTTCAGCCTGTTACCTTTGCTGTATTTCAGAGGAGACTGTAAACTGAAAGATGATAGCAAATGAGCAGGTTTGAATCAAACCGTATTAATCTTGCAATTGTGTGCATTGTTGGAATGCAGACATGCTTGCAGTAAATTCTACAGACTTTTTGAATCCGTTCAGCTCTGTGTGGACATTCTAGAAGTGTAATGTGGTTGTGTGTGTTTTGCTCAGAGGCCCTGGCCATGCTGAAGGGAGAGCTGAAACCCTCGCAGGACCCTGTGTTGGCCCCTCCAGAATACAGACGTGACCTCGCTGTCAACCTTCTCTACAAGGTACAGTGGCATCCCTGCCTGTCTGCCCACCTGCCTGTCTGCCTACCACTTTGTCTGTCCATCTGCCTGTCTGCCACTTTGTCTGTCTGTCACTCTGTGCATCTACCTGCCTGTCCGTCTGTCACTCCATCTGTCCACCTGTCTGCCCATTTGTATGTCTGCCAGTCTGTCACTGCTTCTGTTCACCCACCTGTACATCTGTCTGTCAGTCTGTCTGTCCACCTGCCTGCCCATCTGTCCGTCACTCTATCTGTCCACCTGCCTGCCCATCTGTCTGTCATTCTACCTGTCCACCTGCCTGCCCATATGTCTATGATTCTGTCTGTCCACATGCCTGATCATTTGTCTGTCACTCTGTCCACCTGCCTGCCCGTATGTCTGTCACTCTGTCTGTCCACCTGCCTGCCCACCTGTTTGTCACTCTGTCTGTCCACCTGCCTTCCCATACGTCTGTCACTCTGTCTGTCCATCTATGTTATGTCTGTCTCTCCATCTGTCCACCTGCCTGCCCATCTGTCTGACACCCCATCTGTCCACCTGTCTGACCATTTGTCTATCCACCTGTCTGTTTGCCTTCCCATGTGATTATCATTCTGTCTGTCCACCTGCCTGCCCATATATCTGTCACTCCATCTGTCCAACTGCCTGACCATATGTCTATGATTCCATTGGTCCACCTGCCTGACCATTTGTTTGTCTGTCCACTTGCCTGCCCATCTGTCTGTCACCCCATCTGTCCACCCATCTGGCCATTTGTCCATCTGTCCACCTGCCTGCCCATCTGTCACCCCATCTGTCCATCTATCTGGCCATTTGTCTGACTGTCCGCCTGCCTGCCCATCTGTCTGTCATTCGATCTGTCCACCTACCTGCCCATATGTCTATTACTCTAGCTTTTGAACTATCTTCCAGTCTCTGTTTCCTTTATATTGCAAGCATTTGTGCCTCAGTGTGATATGGATGTCAGTATTCTGTGCCAGATGTTGTGTTTGAAGCTATCTTCAATCCCCTGTAGGATTTTCTGACATAATTATATGCATTGGCTGTTCTGTCTGCCCTGCAGAATGTCAACTGAGAATTCTTAGCATTGAAATCTTGTTAAAAGTTTTTAAATGGTATTTAGTAGTTTGCAGTCTGTCACATACTGTATGTCAATACATGCAAGTTTGTAAGGTTTACCATGCAGAAAAGATGCATGGGAATAGAAACAAAATTGGTGTCAACCGATGTGACATGTCCTCCAACAGACGCTGCTGGGAATCACCAGTCCAGCTGACACCAAGCTGACTTCCGGAAGCAGCAACATCGAGCGCCCCCTGTCGTCAGGCCTGCAAACATGGCAGGATAAGAAGGATGAGTGGCCGCTTAAACAGCCTCTGCCCAAGAAGACTGCTCTGCTTCAGGTGAGTACAACACACTCATGCAAGGAAGTAACCTGATGTGTTAGCCCCAGTCAACCAATACAGTTATATCAGAGCGACAACATACTCAGACTAAAGACTGAAAGACTAATAAGACAGACTGGTAGGAGCAGTTTTGTAGCATCCCAGCAGGGGCGCTACTCTGTACCTAAGAAATAGCCCGTGGCACAAATGGCTGCTGGTCACGTGCTGGTGTCACTGGCTGGAACCACTGGTCAGCTAAGTCAAGCAAGAATTTTGTCCTGGTCCCTCCCCCAACCCCTACATACCTTGTGCACCTGCATAATTACAATAGGGTGCTTGTTCAAAGTGTGGCTTGCCATACCAGGGGTTACTCTCACCTCATTGTCAAGTTTTGTCCAGGGGTGAGTCAACACCACACATTTCAGCCTCGGAGCAATGCACTTTACAGATAGCATCAAAACCTGAAGGGTACCTTACATTGTAAATATGACCTACTGAGCATGAAACCAAAGCTGAATTGTCCTTAATAACCTAGTCTTCACTGGAAAAATCCTACGTCCCTTCATCCTTACAAGGTTTGGGCTGGAGTAGCTGGCAGTTCAGGTTCCTTGGGCTCTACCAAGCTTGATATTGATTGATGTCAGTGCATACTTGAACGACCTTGACATAATTGTAACTGCATGTCCATGTCTTGTTGTCCATTCTCTTAACCATGGTGTATGTACATCAGTAGGCTACTATGGCATTAAGTTGTCCTGAGGTGACCCTGTGCAGTTGAGAGGACATTAAAATCCAATAACTATGGCATTAAGGTGGTTACAACCCCAAATGAAAAGTGTCAACTGATTAACCCATTCACTGCCATGCTTGCTGCTCCATCACTCTGAAAAGGACTAATAAAAGTGGCCAACTTGAAACCATTAAGGCTTTCCCCCCCCTGTGCATGAGTACGTGAGAGGATTTCTATTAAAATTCACAGTATTGAAAATAGATTTGTTGTAGGACCATCAAATACACTGTGTGCAGGCGTGTGTGTGAGCACTTTTCAGCCCAGAAATTGTACCAGCTGTGGAAGTGAAGGGGTTAAAGCTCTTATGTCATCAGGGGAGATCACTGGGGAACATTTTTAGTCTCTAGAATAACTGGTACAAACGTTTTGTACAATCTAATTTGGTTGCACAGCTTAGTGTGCTGAATACTAAATAATAAACAAATGTCACACCTTGTGTCCTACAGCAGCAATGTCTGTGTCTGAGCTGTTTCATGTGATGAATATGGGGGTTGACAATTAGGGTAATGCTCAGCCAGCATAAATAGAGATAAATTTTGCTCACACTAATGATGACCAAAGATATGCCCCTGCCCACACTCAGACGAAAGACATGCCACGAACATCCTGGCCATCTGCTCTCTCTCTCACTGTCTAAGAGTGGTGTCATTTGGTGTGTCATGTTGCAAAGTGTCAGGAAGTTCAAATGATTGTGCTACTTGAGATGCCACCATTGCTTGGGTGTCAAGTAAGCACACCGTGACAGGAACTAGATCAAGGGGGTGGGGTGGATGGTAGGCTTTGCGACTGATGAATTGTGTCTAGTTACAACTGTTCTTTCTCTTAATAGTAGACTTCTGCAGAAGTGACATGTGAATGACACACCCAAGTACAAGCACAGTTTGTGTGGGTCATGATACAGTGAACATTGAGATGAAGCCAGGAAAGCAGATCTACCACACCGACAATGGTTCAGTGATGAATATAGTTACAGTGGTACACAGATAATTAGATAATTATGTCCAGTAATGATATGTGCGCATCTTGCAGGCCGCTGGAGAAGCAGAGTATGTGAATGACATCCCAAAGTACAAGCAGGAGCTGTGTGGATCGATGGTACTGAGCAGCGTGGGCAACGCCACCATCGACTCCATTGACCCATCTCCTGCTCTGGTCAGCTCTGCTTTTCATTCATCATTTAGTCTAATTCTAGAGTCTGTATGCCTGTGCTTACACACACACACACATGCACATGCACACACACACACACACATGCACACACACACACACACACAAGCACACACTCACACACACACACACACACATACACATGCACACACACCACACACACACACACAGGCACATGCACACACACACACACACACCACACATGCACGCACGCATGCGCGCATACACGCACAATGCATACACGCATGTGCACATGCATAAGGGATTTGGAATTGTAGTTTCCAAGGTCTGTCTGTGTCTGATATTTACGAGCATATCTGCTGGTGAAAATTTCTGAGAGATGCAGAGGAGCGTGTATGTGCTCTCCTGAGCATGTAGATATTACCACCTTGCTGAACTGAACTAAATGAGCCTTTCCTTGCTCCGCTAGGCCATCCCAGGTGTTGAGCAGTTCATTTCAGCATCCGACATTCCTGAGGGGGGTCTGAACAACGCGTACGCCAGGTACACGACATGGCCAATGCCCCCAGAAGAGGTAACAATGAGTAGACATGTCTTTTGAGTCTTTTATGTTGCCGATGCATTTTGGAGAGAGTATTAAAATGCACCTTTACCTGCAATGAGTGTGAATCTTTGTTTTGCCATGGGTGATACAAACATTCCATGAAATGTGACATAGTTTTGTTCATTTTATATGCATATTTTGCAGATAATTATTAGTCGGACTATATCTAATGTAGAGACAAAGAGACACACATTGACGTGACCTCGCTGATATCAGATACTGTTTATAAGGTCAGCTGAACAAAAATTGCACTGAATTTTATTTTTGTGATATACTTATTGATGCATATAGACATTGATGCATATGTGCAAACATTAACTTTACAAACATGACATGTAAAAGACAACTCTGGTATTTAGTAATTTGGGACGTACAAACTGGCAGACCTTTTCTGGGGACTGCATTCTTTAATCCTTGTACATTAATTTTGTTTTCAAATGCATGTTTGTTTTGCACTAGATTTTTGAGAGTTCATAATATCAGGTTAAGCACAGGTGTAAATATTTGCAGGTGTTTTGCTCAGGCAAGGTGGAATATGCAGGGCAGGCAGTTGGCATGATTCTTGCAGGTATCTCATGTAATGCTTTTTTAATTCCGTACATTATTATTATTGATCACTTTTATATAGTGCTATTCGCCGCTCTCGAGCAGACTCACTGCACTCGCATGTGATTCTACATGAGTGAATAGCTTTTTATAGTGCGTTTTTTTAATATCCACCGAAGTGGTGTACTTACTGCGCTGGCATGGCTGGTGCCACAAGAAACTGCTGCCATCTCGGCGTGTTCTGTGTACACCATACAACCATGCACCATATCACTTCATGCAAAACCACATGCGTAAGGCATATGCGTGTTTAGCTGTAACCTGCCACCTGCGCTTTTGGCAGAATGACTGGGGTCTTTTATGTGCTACTGCGGTAACACAGGGGTGGAAGGATACCGAAATAAGAGTCAGCACAGAAAGTTGACCCTGGAGAAGAAAATTCTCCCACGCTCCAGCAGGGATTCGAACCCGTGACCTTTCGATCAAGAGTCTGGCACTCTAACCACTGAGCTATCCCCGCCATCCCCAAGTCAAATCAAATATTTTTTATCATAGCCCCACCTACAGTTAACATGTTATCCAACTCTGAGTGACAAAGGTGATTAGCCATTCAGCATGCACAGATGAGACACACCACTTTCGACATCCTACAGCACACGGTCATTGCTTTCCGTCATCAAAGAACAAATTATGTGGCTTGACAGAACAATTTGCAGTGAAGCAACTGCATCATGTTTATTAAATTATGTGGTGAATAATAAATGATAACTACCCATTATTCTTAAGCAGTCATTATATTCAGTCAGTGACAAGATGTACCCAGCTTCACAAGGGCAAAAAGCATCCAATGCAGTCTGCTTTGTAGAATCAAACATGATGTTGATTGTGACAGCCCCCCCCCCCCCCAGCCCCTCCCCCCAAAAACAACAACAAACAAACAACAACAGATTTTTTTATTTTTTTCAAAATCCTTTTGGAAATTCTTCACCTTATTTAAATGTTCCCAACTCTTAGATTTAGATTGTGATTGTTCCAGTGAACAAGTCCGTGTGAAAAATAGACTTTCAGACCCCAAAACCTTTTGCCCAAAGCATGATCAAAATGAGAATCATGTTAATGTACAAAGTGTGTCTGCACGCTGGATATTGGAGTTGTTGCTTGTATGACAAAATAAACATGACAGAGACCCGCATCACATATGATAACTGTCACAACAACAAAAATCCACCAAAGTCACATCCTGAAACTGTAGTTATAATATTTCAGAGACCCAAACGCTGGCTGATGAAGCAGCCAAAAAGGTGGTGGTCAAGTACAAGGACATTCAGAAGCCCATCCTGACCATTGATGAGGCCATTGAGGCCAACAGCTTCCACCAGTGCTTCTTTGGGACAGCTACTGTGGGAACCCCCGACGGTGAGTGTTGTCATCTATTCCTTTGGGAAGAAGCAAACGTTTGTCAGGATGGTAGCCCAGATTCAAATCCAAACCTCTGGCAGAGTGTTGTCAGTTATTTATTTGTGAATGTTTGTCAGGGAAGTCAGAAGTTCAGAGCCATATGGTTTATGGAAAATATATATGGTTGTTTGTTGACAGCAAATAATGGTTTGTTTGTTTTTAAACATCAGTTTGTATTGGTGCAACTTGCTGATACATGTTGTTAGCACAACAGTTGTAAGATCAGTCTAATATCATTTATGTGAGAAGACGTTAAATAAAAAAGGAAGAAGAAGAAGACTACTTGCGATGTGGCAGGGACTCCACATTACTATGCAGCATATAACAACAATTGATTTAGCCTTGGTGGGTCTTTGATCTGAACTGGAGGAATATAGGGAAGGGAGACTTCCCCTTTATCCTGCTGACCTGTTAGAATTGGATTGTCAAATCATGAGTTCAAAATTCACCCTGATATAACTGCAATGGTTGACTGGGCGTAAAACACCAAATTACTTACTTATTTGTTCACTACTTTAGAAGTCCTTCCTTCCTTCATTTCACTGTGTGTGTCAGCACACAAAAAACAACATCACAGTAGCTTATTTGTGTTCTCTGTCTCAGAGGCTCTGGCAGAGTGCGCTAAATCAATTGAGGGTGAAGTGAGGATTGGACAGCAGTATCATTTCTACATGGAAACAGTCGTGAGTGCATTTTGAGCTGCTAATTGTGACTTTTTACCATGTATACATTAGTGTATGCTTTTTTTATTTTTTAAACAGTCTTGATGTGGGCAGAAATAAAAACATCAGAGTTTGTCATCAGCGATATGTACCAGATAAACACATTAAAGGTTTAAAAGAACACTATTAGGACAAAACACAACTTGCACATTTTGGGGGTAATCCCCTTTATCAAGCTACAAAACAACACTTAAACAACAGCTAAACAGTGAAAAATTATGAAAAATGGGATGGAGAGCTAAGCCTCTGATCTGATTTTTGTTGAGCTATGTTTTTTGTTTTTGTTTTTGGAGCTATGTTGTTTTCGTGTGTTTGTAGTGTCTGCTGTTTATGCCTTCCTGCTTCTTCTATCCTACATCAACAAATTGATTTCTCCTTATGTGCGCGCATTGTGAACAGTCTTGGTGTGGACACAAACAAAAGTATCAGAGTTTGTCATCAGCAATGTTCATGCACCTACAGAGCATTCTCTGTGTGTATTTGCAGTGCTCGCTATGTGTGCCGACTGAGGAAGGCATGGAGGTGTTCTTGACCACGCAGGGATCCGACCTTGCTCAAGTGGGAATCGCTGGCATCCTCAATAAGCCTCAGAACTAGTGAGTGGGCCAGTGTTGTTCACTGCAGTGTTCACTGCTTTTCTGCAAGTTTATTTACACCACTGGCAGGTATAGTCTGCTCAAAAATGGTTTGTTTGTTCTTGGATTTTTTAATATTTTTTACGTCCCTTCAACTGTACAGGGTGACCTCAGGATAAACTACACAGTCAGCTTTTTTCACATCAGGTTCAAACGCAATTAAGTCACCAAAACACAAGTAAAAAGATTGCTCACAGTTCTACGCATAACACAATCAGCAATAGCAATAGCCTATGTATATGTATGAAATTATTTATATCTGTACATATAGAAAAGAGAAAATACAGCATACAGAAAATGGTATTGTGTTGTGAAATTAATTTGTCTTTAGACAGGATATTAAAAACAACAGTTACATCACATCAGTAATAACTCATAATTCAACATTGTTTTGACTTTCCTTCAATAGCCTTTATACTCCGTCCACTCCTCTATTTGCAAGAGTCTTCAATACAATATCTTTTGTGTTGCAGCGTGAACCTGCACGTGCCGCGACTGGGTGGCGCCTTTGGAGGCAAGTTCTTTGCCGCCAGCCACGTGGGTCTGGCCACGGCTGTGGCAGCCTATGCCACTGGCAGGTATGGTTTGCTCAAAAATGGTTTGTTAGTTCTTGGATTTAAAAAAAAATGACGTCCCATCAACTGCACAGAGTCACCTCAGGATGAACTACAGTCACAGTTTTTCCTCATCAGGTCCAGTGCAAGTCACCAAAACACAAATAAAAAGATGGCTCACAGTTCTGTACACACAACACAATCAGCAATCGCAAACACAATTAAGGCAATTTTGAAAAAGGTCAGTAATTAGCACATCTCGATATTCACATTTCACTTATATATTTATCACAGCTGACCAGATTGATTAAGTAAGTAACTTGGTGTTTCACAACTGACCAGATTGAGGGCTGAAAAAAATGTAGTTGAGGACAACACATTTGATGAAGTCACTGTTACCGGATCAGTACAATGATCACAGTCAATCATTCTTTTGTCATTAAGTGAGTGATCGACTGATTAGTTCACTGATGGATTTGATTGATTGATTGCTGCTGTTTTTTTGTTTTTGTTTGCGTGTGTGTGTGAGTGTGCAGGCACACATGGTTTTGCCAAGCACATTGGTGTTTTTCTTTATTTGAAACTATATGTATGTATCCATCCATTACAAAATACCTTTCACTCACTCATGCAGATTTGTTTGCATAATGAAGTAGCATGTTGATTGATTGATCTAGTTATGTGTTACTTGACTGTGTGTGCATGTGTGTATGTGTGTGTGTGTGTGTGTGTGTGTGTGTGTGTGTGTTGTGTGTGTGTATTTGTGTGTGTTTGTGTTTGCAGGCCTGTGCGAAGCAGCTCCAGTCTGTCAAATACAATGAAGAATGCTGGCAAACGACCTCATATTCTTGCCAGATACAAGGTAGTGTATCACTGTGTCACTGAACTCTGAGTGACAGACTATTAGGCAATCAGCAAGGGAAGATGAGACAGACCTCACATTCGACCTTTAACTGCTCAGTCACTGCTGTAATCAACAAGTCATTTTTCTGTGGCATAATCATAGAACAGTTTGCAGTGAATCAAGTGCATCATGTTTCTTTAATAATTCAAGGAATTTCCAGTAAGCGATAGCTGCCCTTTGTTCTCAAGCGACCAGTTTACTAAACTGACAAAACCAACCCTGCTTTGCAAGGACAAATAGCAACCGACAGTCGTCGTAGAATCACTCATGATACTGACTGTGGTAGATAGGTTAGTTTTGCGATGGTGGTGTTAAGGAAAATGCTGCAATAATATCGTTGTGCATTTTAATGAGCTAGCTAGCCTTCACCCTTGCTGTGCAGACAACAACGCTGGGTATACACACTAGAGAGCTGACAAATGGCAACCTTCTTGTGAAGGAGGATGTCGTAAACCAGTGCTTGGAGTGTGATCTAATCCCTGTCATGTATGCCTATGGACCACAAGAATCTGTCAGCCTGAAAATGAATGGCTTGCATTTTTTTAATGGGTGTTTAGAACAAGTATTGGAGGAGTTCTTAGTATGGTTGCCTTTGGGGTGAGTCTTGGTTAAGGTGCTGTAGAAATGTTATTTATTTTTATATTTCTAAAGCCCTGTCTTTTTGTGTGATATCTTGCCAGCTACATTTCACTGTAATTAATGAATTTAGTTGTATGATACTGAATGTTCTTTACTTTTGTTAGTCGTATGACATTTGACCAGCAACACAGAAGAAATGGTGCTCAGACTCCAATATGATTGTGTCAGGACTTCTTATAGCACAACCTGTAAGAAGGTTTAGATCAGATGCCGAAACCATTGAGGCAAGTATTAAGTGAAACCTCATTTTGTTATGTCTGTGAATGTTTTTATCAAATGCCCAAAACACAAATAACAAAACAAAAACAAAAACCACAGAGGCAAATAATAAGTGAAGCCTCATTATGTTACAATGATTTGCAGGCTGGTTTCTCAGAGGAGGGCAAGCTGAATGTTGTCATTGCTGATCTCTTCATAGACAGTGGGATGTCTGGCTCTACACAGTTCATTGCCGCAGAGTTTACCACTCAGCTGGACCAGGGTATTTCACACACACACACACACACACACACACACACACACACACACACACACCTTGCTTGCATACACATGCACACACACACATTTGTACACACACACTCATATGCATGTGCACACTTGCACACACTCACATACTCACTGAAGCATACACACACATATGCACGTGCACAAGTATGCACTTTGTATGCACATGCACATAGACACGACAGTGCATACATGCACACACATGTAGCATACAACACACATACTCTCTCTCTCACACACACACACACACATGCACACATACACGCATGCACACACACACAGAGCAACACAGTGTATGATGTTCACACATACACAGAGCAACACAGTGTATGATGTTCACACATACACAGAGCAACACAGTGTATGATGTTTGTGTAGTCCAGACATCAGCAGATTTGTTTTAACATATTTTATTCAGGCAATGTTGTGTTACATTTCATATTCTGACATCAAAGCATGGAACACCAGAGGTAAAATATATGTGTTTGCACATAGATCAACAGATGGTTTTGAGCAAAACAAAGCAAGCAGGTACCACTTATAAAGCAAAATGTCTCTCTAAATTTAAGCTACTAGTACTAACTGATTATATGGTTTCCATTTTATTAAAAGTTATTTCCATTAAATGCACATGCTTATCAACTTCGTAACTAGATTTTAAATTATTTATAAAGGCTTCAAGTGTGGGCTTAAACGCCAGATTATTTTTCTTCTCTAATTAGTATTCAATCAGTGTCATAAAGTCTTATGCACACAATCTCACACAGAAATACATATGTGTGTGTGTCAGCATGTGTGTGTGTGCATGCATATGTGTGTCTGTGTAATGTTTCTAACTTCCGGAACGCCCATCAAGGAAATTATAATCCAGCTTCACCATTACTTGCCATTCAATCACCTGGTTCAGTGGAATGGCTACTACGGATTCTTACTTATAACAAGAAGGCTTTTATTAGTTTCAAGCCAAAATGTCAGAGTTACGATGGGCGCCATCTGTGTGCAGGATACTACTGCCCCAACTGGAGAATCAGCCCTAAAATGATGAAGACCAACAAGGCACCAGCTGCGCCTGTCAGAGGACCAGGTTAGTGACTGTTTGGATTAAATGAGGGTTGATTTTTTTCCCCCTGCAGAAAACCTGGGTGACTTTCTGCACCAGGAACAGCCAGATGCAGCAGTCTTGTTTGCGCACACAGCCTGATTGATCTGAACTGTTTGGTCAGATTTCCATAAAGTGGTACATGTCAGGACAACAGTGGAGAGTCAGTGGCCAATCTAAAGGTTAAGGACAATCGAACATGGTCACCAGATGTTCAGGATTTTGTTTTCTGCATTCCTGTTAATTAATGTGTGATAGTTCTGCATTCCTGTTAATTAACATGTGATAGTCTACATTCCTGTTAATTGACATGTGATAGTTCTGCTTTCCTGTTAATTAATGTGATAGTTCTGCATTCCTGATAATTAATAATTAATGTGGGATAGTTCTGCATTCCTGTTAATTGATGTGTCATGGTTCTGCATTCCTGTTAATTAATGTGTGATAGTTTTACATTCCTATTAATTAACATATGATAGTTCTGCATTCCTGTTAATTAATGTGTGATAGTTCAACATTCTTATTAATTAACATATGATAGTTCTGCATTCCTGTTAATTAATGTGACAGTTCTGCATTCCTGTTAATGAATGTGTGTAGTTCTCCATTCCTGTTAATGAATGTGTGATAGTTCTGCATTCCTATTAATTAACATGTAATAGTTCTGCTTTCCTGTTAATTAATGTGTGATAGTTTGCATTCCTGTTAAATGATTGCATTCCTGTTAAATGATAGTTCTGCATTGATGTTAAATAACATGTGTTGTCATCACCATGGAGGTAGGTACAATCTACAAGTGGTCCTTGATTGGCAATAGTGGTTAAAGTCATGCCAGTATTGCTTACATTTCTTTGTCAACAGGGACCACACCATCCTCCTCCATCATGGAGTCGATCATGGAGCACGTCGCCAAGGCAGTCAACAAACATCCCATCTGGGTCAAGGAGTTGAACCTGTATCAGAAAAATCAGGTGCGTCAGCAAAAACCTAGTCACGGAGCTGTATCTGTATGGGAAAAATAGAACCAACAAGCATCCCATCTTGGGCTAGGTGTTCAACCTGTATAAGAAAAAAAACCAGGTAGAAAAAAATAAACATTTCATCTTAGTCAAGGAATTAAAGCTTTAACATCAGAAAAAGAAGAAGCAGCACAAGTATTTTACCTTGGTCAAGGAATTAAACCTGTATCAGAAACCCCCAGACAGGTCAGCAAAGCTGCCAAAGCATGCCCAAGTATTCATTGTGCTTCTTCAACAGAGGGTTCTGCACTGAACTCTAAGCCTCACATCCTATGGTCATAGTCCCACAGGTTTTTGATCAGACCCTATAGCACTATGTTGACCATGCACAAAACAAATAAGAAAAAAAGAAGAAGAAGTACAATAACATGAATGATTCCAGCGTTTAAATGAAAGTGATTTGCCCCACTGCAACCCATTCCTTTCATTGGTGAATGTGAAGCATTACTTATTGTGAACATTTTGTGAGTTTGATTTGCCTCATTGCAGCTGCTACCTCTCATGATCAGTGACCATGCATCATCACTTATTGTGAATGTTTTGTCCACAATCCACCAGTCTTTCATTCTGTTGCTATACTTTAGCTTGTGGGCTGAACAATAGCAGCTGCTGCTGTTTCACACGGAATATCATTTGTGATGGGTTTATTGGCTTGCTCGAGTGATCAGCAACCCGGAACCCCCTATCGTGTGTCTTTTGTGTTGACAGAAAGATGTGACGGGTGCCGTGCTGACCTACTGCACAATGAGAGATGTGTGGAGCCACATCAAAGCAAAAGCAGACGTTGAAAAGCGTATGGGTGAAATTGAGGCCTACAACAGGGTATGCTATTATCTGTTCCAGATTCTTTCTTGCCATGACTTTATAGGACATACAGCAGAGCTAAAAGTGTAAGGAATATTTCTTGGTATTTGTTTGCTCAGTCTATCCATACAACAACAAAAGAGGTCTATTACCGAAAGCGAGCCATGGTGTCAAGTACTACTGAACTCATTCATGCTAATCACAAAATAAAAGTTGCTTCAACAAAGCTAGAGTGGAGAAAATAGAGTCAGAATGTCAGAATTACATTTAGATATTTAACAACAGCCTCCACATAGGCCTATGTCATATATGTTACTATGTCTTAAAATACATCACAACAGCAATACTGTCCATATTTGGATAACTGTTTCTGATTTTTTCTTTTCTTTTTTGTGTTCATCATTTTGGGTAAACACACATCAGTTCCATGCAGATCAATCAGCATGTACTGTGACCAGGATGTTTGTGCCTGCTGCAGACAAACCAGTGGAAGAAACGAGGCATCACCATGAGTGCTGTGAAGTACGGCATGATATTGGAGGATCATGGAATGCCACTACTGCTGTCTGTGTATTCCCATGACGGGACAGTCACTGTGGTCCAGGGAGGCGTCGAGATGGGACAGGGACTCTTCATGAAGGTGAGATGGCACAGCTTCACCTCTTTGGAGTGTGTCCCTCATGGTACTGTTACTGTGCTCAAATGTGGTTTTAAGGTGGGACAAACTTGGTGAAGGTGGAAAAGGTTCACCACTTCTTTAGATTTATTGTTTATAATTGGATCATCATTGTTGTCCAGGGACGTGTCAAGATGGGAGTGACTTTTATTGAAGGTAAGATGACCCAGGTTCACTGTGGTCTACCCTGTGTCGAAATGGGACAGAGACTCTTCTTGAAAATGAGCTGTCATAGATCTCCCTGTCAGTTTCAATGTGCCTGATGCCATGGTCACTGTCGTTCAGACTGTGTTGAAATGGGACAGAGACTCACTGAGATGTCACTGATCTTGGGAGGGGGGATAGCTGTGGTTTGAATGCCAGTCTCATGATCAAAAGGTCGCGAGTTTGAGTCCCTGCTGGAGCAGTGGGTGAATTTTCCTCCCCAAGGTCAGCTTTCTGTGCTGACTCTTATTTTGGTATCTGTTCCACCCCCATGTTGCCACAGTAGCACACCAAAGATCCTGGTCATTCTGCCAAAATTGCAGGTAGCAGGTTACAGCTGAACAAACATGCACCAGATGAAGTGACACAGTAAACTGGTGCATGGTAGCATGATGTACACAAAAGGTGCACAGAGATGGGAGCAGTTTAACATGGCACCAGCCATGTAACAATCAAATAGTGTTCTTAGTACACTGCTTTGGTGGAATTAAAAAATGCACTATAAAAGGATACAGTCACTCAGAATCACATAAATTGTGAGCACAGTGAGCCTGCTGTAGAGCAGAGACTAGAGCTATATAAAAGCAATCAGTAATAATGAAAATAATCTCCCTGTTTTGAATGTGTTTGATGCCACTGTTGTCCAGACTGTGTCAAATTGGGCAGATTCTTCATGGAGGTGTGGTGTCATAGGTATCCCTGTTTTGAATATGTGTCCAGCGTGACACTGTCTCTGTGATCCAGTGATGGGCATCGAGATTAGCATCCATGAAACTTTTCACGCATAACCTGAACGTAGCTCGGTGCTTCAAGCAAAAACAGTTACACTAAACAATTGAGGAGGACGAAGGCAGAAGCTGAACATGGAAGCTGCAAGAAATCCCAAAGACAACTGACACATGTACTTGTTATGTGCTTTGCCCTCAGGTTGCCCAAGCAGTTGCCCACTCCCTGGGCATTTCCGTGGACATGGTGAAGGTGCGACCCAACCTCACCTACATCGTGCCCAACTCCTCCATCACCGGGGGCAGCACCACCAGTGAGAGGGCTGTGCGAGTGAGTTGCTGCTCATCGGTGGTGTCTGAACTTTTTGCATGCGTTGTTGGTCCATTGGCTATTTCCCCCATCTTTGAGCAATCCGGCCATGGTGCTGGTCAAATTTTAACACAACGTTCTTTTCTCACAGTCTCTGTACTTTGATGTGCACCCGCCCACAGAACTTAGGGACCCAGTTTTCTCTATCTCACATGAAAAACTATTACACAGAACCCACACCTTGAAACAAGGTTGTTTGTGTGTGGGGGGAGGGGGGGCGGGGGGGGGGGGGGGAGTAGTTGTGCAAATTGGGCAGAGAAGCAGAGGAGAGAGAGTTAAGTAGCTGAAACAAACAATATCTTGCTGCCCCCCAAAACAGATGATAACACCCAGAAGAAAACTTTAGTGTCATTTTAGAAAAGGAGTGTGAATTTAGTCACACGTTTGTGAAATATTTTTTTTTGCCTAAAATTTCATTTAACGAGTCCAGTACTACATTTGTATTGTTTTAGCTGTATCTGTTCTAATTCACCTTTTAGGCCATATCTGTTCTAATTCCCCTTTTAGACTATATCTGTTCTAATTCACCTTTTAGGCAGCCCTGGAAGCATGCAAGGCTCTGCTAGAGAAGCTGGAACCAGTCAAAGCCAAGCTACCACCAGATGCTGACTGGAAGTCCCTTGTGCAGGCTGCCCTCAAGGCCAAGGTTGACCTGTCTGCCAAATCCATGTTAGTCATCGTACTTCATACATTACTATTGTGGTCATACTCACTCATTAAAGATTGGGCTATGTACAGCAGTTTAATTCTCCAGCTGCCCTTCAGAATTTCCTTTTTTACTTTTAGATTTACTCTTCAGATGTCATTTACAACAATAATACAGACACTACAATGAGGTAAGTGGCACATCATTGTGGTGTTCTGTATCTATTTTGAAAAACCTGCTTCATGGTGTGTGTGTGTGTTTGTTTACATGTTTACTAGCCATGATCATGGACCTGTTTGCTGGTGTTTTCACCCCGATATAACCGCAATGGTTGATTGGGCGTAAAACACCAAGTTACTTGTTGGTGTTCTTTACCCGTTTGCCATGTTGGTGGACACGTCGCATGGTGTTTGTTACCCATCTGCCATGTTCATGGACCTATCTTATGGTGTTCTTTGCCTGTATGCCATGTTCATGGACCTGTTTCATCTGCAGTCATGGTGTTCTTTGACTGTTTGCTATTCACCTGCAATCTGGTGTGAAGAACAGGGTTCAAACGGGGTGTGGGTGTGGTGGGGGTTAGGTAGAGGGCCCAGTGAGCATCCTGGCGTTTTAACTGTTATGCCTATCATAATCATAGACCCATTTCTTGGTGGAGTGTTCTTTTCTTTGCCATGTTCATGGACCCGTCTCCTGGTGTTCTTTACCTGCTTGCTACCCGCCTGTGGCTGTCTGGTGTGAAGAAGAGGGATTAACTGGGTATCTTTGTGTCTGATGTGCAGGCCTTTTTCAGAGGGAGCAGGCCCCGGTGCGCACCACGCCTACCATACCTTCAGTGCTGCTGTGGCAGAAACAGAATTGGATGTACTGACAGGAGAGTATGGCATCAAACGCGTGGACATCATGTTTGACTGTGGGGAGAGGTGAGCCATGCAAAGGGAGTCTTATGATGGGGGTGGGAGAGGTGGGGGTGGGGAGTTGCAATGAAAGCAGTGTGTAGTAATGTGGGTGGGGGTGGGGAGTTGCAATGAAAGCAGTGTGTAGTAGCCATGTGGAGCAAGTGGGGTTGGAGAGTAATGAAAGGACATGCCATGACACATCACAGGGGGACATGAACATTTTGCTGCAGCGGCAATGGTGAGCAATAATTGTTATTGTTTGTTTGTTACTACTATCACCGTTTTTAGGTATTACTAAAATGTTTGAATGTTTTATGTACCTGCCAACCAGACTTGACTTTGTGTTGTTCAATTCTCAGTTTGAACCCCATGATTGACATCGGTCAGATAGAGGGTGCCTTTGTGTTTGGCCTCGGCTTCAATCTGCTGGAGGACATCGTCTTCGACAAGAACACAGGGGCTGTGCTCAATGATGGAACTTGGGTCAGTGCTTACATGGCCGGACAGACCTTGATTTTCCCTGCACATTGGCAAATACATTTGTTTTAGCTACATGTTTATTATTAATTGTTTCAGATGTGTAGAAGTGTTGATATTGGAGTGCGTCGGGCACAAACTGAGCATGAGAACTATTGGAATGGTCTGATAATTATAATGCTTATGTGTGTTCAGTTTGCTGACTCTTTTACATATATCTCCTACCTTTGATTGGCCAAAACAGATGTGAATGTTCTTTGATTTGACCCACATGCAACCCCCTCTCTCTTACTATCTCAATCTCCACAAATTTAATGACTGAGAATTGTATGCCTGAAAAAAGCAACAGTTTCAGATTGCTTCAAGCGTTCCAGTTTTATGGATTAGACTATTGAATAGTATGAGTCATGCATGTGCAGGAGTACAAGCCGCCCACCACCAAAGACATCCCCATTGACTGGAGGATCCACCTGCTGCCTGACGCACCCAACCCCGCTGGTATCAGGAGCTCCAAAGGTCAGTGCAACATGTGATATGATCCTTTGTCCTATTGAAAGTTCTTGTGTAGTGGTGCATGTGGTATGCCTCTTTGCCCTACTGGAAGTTCTCACGTAGTGCTGTGTATGGTATGACTGTCCTATTGGAAGTTCTTGTGTAGTGGTGCATGCGGTATGCCTCTTTGCCCTACTGGAAGTTCTCACGTAGTGCTGTGTATGGTATGACTGTCCTATTGGAAGTTCTTGTGTAGTGCTGTGTATGGTATGACTGTCCTACTGGAAGTTCTCACGTAGTGCTGTGTATGGTATGACTGTCCTATTGGAAGTTCTTGTGTAGTGCTGTGTATGGTATGACTGTCCTATTGGAAGTTCTTGTGTAGTGGTGCATGTGGTATGCCTCTTTGTCCTATTGGAAGTTCTTGTGTAGTGGTGCATGTGGTATGCCTCTTTGTCCTGTTGGAAGTTCTCATGTAGTTGCATGTGGAATGACTCTTTGTCCTATTGGAAGTTTTTGCGTAGTGCTGTGTGTGAAGTGCTTCATTTTTCCATTAAAAGTTCTCTGATACTGCAGCGTCTGGGGTGCCTTCTTGTCCTGTTGCAAGTTCTCCCATAGTGCAGGTGGTTTGCTGCTTTGTCCTATTGGAAGTTCTCCCATAGTGGAGTGTGTGGATACTTTGTCCCAGTAAAAGTTCTCCTATACTGCAGTGTTTGGTATGCCTTGTTGTCCCATTACAAGTTCTCCCATAGTGCTGTGGGTAGTATGCCTCTTTGTCCTATAGGAAGTTCTTCCACAGTGCAGGGTGTGTGGTATGTTTCTTTGTCCCATCGGAACTTCTCACATACTGCAGCATTTGGCATGCCTCAGCCATTGAAAGTTCTCCCACAGTGCAGGGTGTGTGGTATGTTTCTTTGTCCCATCGGAACTTCTCACATACTGTAGCATTGGCATGCCTCATCCATTGAAAGTTCTCCCATAGTGCAGCATCTGCTATGGCTTGTTGTCCCCCCTGGATTTTCGCTCTTGCTTAGTGCGATTTGCTCTTGTTTAGTGTGACTCGAAGGCTGCTGCAACCTCAGGGACATTTGTTTATACGAGTGATACACAAAGTTGCACAGTTGCCTCATCCACACATGGAATTTTGTGCCTGATTTCAGCCTCTGGTGAGCCCCCCACTGGCCTGTCTGTCGCTGCTATGCTGGCCATCAAACAGAGTGTGGAAAATGCTCAGCAGGATCTGACTGGGTCCTCCTCCTTTATTCCCGCTGGTGAGTTCTTTGTCTTGTGTGTGCAGGGGAAAAACAGCCATTCTGCCCAGTATTAAAATAGACTCAAATAAAGTAGCCAGTTGCAAGCACTTACATAGTGTGTAGACTGCTCCTGAAAAATGCACAACAGAAGTTTGTTGCACTTTCTTCTTTTGTAAACTAGTTCCCTTCTTTTTGATTTTTGCTTATAAATTGTTGCAATGTTGAACACCATTTTCCTTTTTCTCTCTCAGAAATTCCATTCACCATGGACAAGATCCAGCAAAACGTGGGCATCAAGCTGGAACATCTCAAGATCTGATCACAGTTCTGCCTCAGGATGTCTTCAGCTTTTACCTAAAAGCATCACCTCTTTTGCTTCAAGATGCTTAGTGTTTTGACCGCGGGGACATGTGTTTGCCTCAGGATGATTTGTCTCAAGGCATCTTCCGGTTTTGCTTCTACATACCTTCAGTTTTGCATCCAGTTTGTTCCCCTCCAGATGTCATCAGTTCTGAATCAAGATGTATCTATGGAAGCTAGAGCCAGTGATGCCATTGTTGATTTTATAAATAAAATTAGAAGTGTAAGAAAACAACAATATTGACATACTCTTCATTTCTACTTATTTTCAAATTGATTTTTCAGCTGACCACATGTGGCTGCTACAACCCCTCCCAAGCACAGCAGAATCTTCAATTTTATGGAGTTGGCAACTAATACCCCCCCACCCCCAATTTTTTTCTTTTATAAAAGAAACTATAATTTTATATCAAAACACGATTTGTGATCAAAATCATTTACCTTAGTAGAACTGTTTCAGGGTGTTTGACAGACACTCACTACAGCACTAATTATAATAAATGGAACTTGCATAGACAGTCAAATGTTGTTTTGAAAATGAAACACTATCATAAATGTGGCTGTGTGTGTTTTTCTCTCATCACTTTGGTGATGACAGTCAATTTTGTCTCATGTCTGCAAAGTTTTATGCGAAGAACTTTGCATGAAAAAATATTAAGTTACAAGATGTTCATCAGTTATGGCTGTTCTTGGTCTAATATCAAGTATGTTAAAAGACTTTAGTTGAAATAAAAGTAAGCCTGTTCTCGGGAAAAGGTGAACTAGTGTTTGAGCTGTTGTATGAAGGGACGATGTAGTTTTTTGGGGGGGTGGTTGGGGGAGGGGGGGGGTTGTTGCTTGAAACATAACCCCTGACGGCAGGCTACGGGTGTCTAATGTATCCCTTCTGCATAGAATATCAGGGCTGCCATTTGGTTCCCCTTTCCTATCTCCTCTCTCATTCTTCTACCATGTCATGTTGCTCTTTCTGTCTCATGATTTTTCTGCTAATGACCAGTTCTCCTGATTTTTTCCCTTTTCTTTAAGAGATAGGCTTTATTAAGTTTATTGTATGGCTCTTGTTGAGTAGCTAGGAGATGATAGTTGGAATGAGGTATAATATGCAGCTTGCTGCCATATGGCACTGGTATTTGCCAGTATGCATGCATATATTTCTTATTGTTTGTCCATTTATTTCCATTGTCCATTTCATTTTATTTTTTTAAACTTTGTATTCTTAACTCTGATGGAATGGTTGACAATACCATGTCTTAACTGTAAATCTTTCACAACAAGGGCAGGCTTGAAGGGACTGAGTCTCCAAAAAGTTGGGTTTGATGTTTGTGTATGTATGTTTTGTTTGATGATTGTATTTGAGTTGATTTTGTAGATTTGATTTGGGCAAGGGTTTACATAATTATAATATATATGAGAATAGTTTTGAAATGTGTATTTGTTATGAGAAAGTTTGATCATCCTGACGTCACCCTGTGCGGTTGACAGGATGTTGAAACTACTAACCATCTTGAAGCATATCTTGTAGTTTGCAAATTGTATGCCTTTTAAAAAAAATTATATAGATATTTCTTAATTTGTAGAGTAACAATAATCAGAATTTTGCTCAAAAGGTCTTCTGAATTTTATTTTAAAATTATATTCTTGTATTTGCTACGACACAATTATACTTTCACTTGTTGTTTTAAGCAGATGATCAAAAATGACATTATTATTTGTATTGTAGTTTGTACCTGGGTAACACAGGATGATTTCTTGCTGTTAATTTGTGTGTGTGAACTGTGCATTTTTCTTTCCACTAGCTTCATTCTTTCCTCTGGTTCATTGATTGTATGGAACCAAGTGACACCAAAATGTTGAACTATATTCAAGTAAAAAAAAAAATTAAAGGGGGGTCTTTGGTGTTTTTGCATTTACATAAATCAGTCGCTATATTACACTAATTTTTTGGTGGCTGCACGGCATTGCATTATGACTGCATGTACTCATAGGTACCCAATCCCTGCCCCCCTTTCCGCTGTCCCCAAAAGACTAAAGACTGTAATGGTCTCTGTGGATGTTAAACCCAACAAAAGAAAGGAATTGAACCTAAAACCGAGATACTGCCTAGGTCAGAGCTGCACCCACAGGGGAGTACGTGTTCCCCATCAGTGCATGAACCCATGCTGGTGCTTGTGTCCTTGTGAGACTGAGAGTGTGCGCTGGCCCTGAGTGCACTGTTAGGATCTTTCCACATAATGACAGGTGACTGTGGGGCTGGAACATCTTCATCTGGCTCCACTTGGGGACCTGCCACATCCACACCTCTCTGCCCAGTGTGCCAGCCAGCAACATATGGGCTTCATGGTGTTGATGAAGCCACTGCAACACAAACTGAGGTCACTAACGCACAGTGCAACATGCTTTCCTCCGTGTGCCAGCCAGCAACACATGGGCTGCATGGTGTCAATGAAGCCACTGCAACACAAACTGAGGTCACAGTGCAACATGCTTTCCTCCGTGTGCCAGCCAGCAACACATGGGCTGCATGGCGTCGATGAAGCCACTGCAACACAAACTGAGGTCACAGTGCAACATGCTTTCCTCCGTGTGCCAGCCAGCAACACATGGGCTGCATGGCGTCGATGAAGCCACTGCAACACAAACTGAGGTCACAGTGCAACATGCTTTCCTCCGTGTGCCAGCCAGCAACACATGGGCTGCATGGCGTCGATGAAGCCACTGCAACACAAACTGAGGTCACAGTGCAACATGCTTTCCTCCGTGTGCCAGCCAGCAACACATGGGCTGCATGGCGTCGATAAAGCCACTGCAACACAAACTGAGGTCACAGTGCAACATGCTTTCCTCCGTGTGCCAGCCAGCAACACATGGGCTGCATGGCGTCGATGAAGCCACTGCAACACAAACTGAGGTCACAGTGCAACATGCTTTCCTCCGTGTGCCAGCCAGCAACACATGGGCTGCATGGTGTTGATGAAGCCACTGCAACACAAACTGAGGTCACAGTGCAACATGCTTTCCTCTATGTGTCAGCCAGCAACACATGGGCTGCATGGTGTTGATGAAGCCACTGTAACACAAACTGAGGTCACAGTGCAACATGCTTTCCTCAGCCAGTAATGCATGGGCCCCATGGTGTCCATGTAACCACTGTAACACAAACTTAAGTCACTAACACACAGAGCAACATGCTTCTTTCTGTATGTCAGCCAGTAACACATAGGCCCCATGATGTCCATGTAACCACTGTAACACAAACTGAGGTCACTAACACTCAGTGCAACATCAACATGCTTCCCTTCTGTGGGCCAGCCAGTAACACATGTCCCCCATGGTGCCAGTGTAGCACAAACTGAAGTGATTAATGCACAGACTGCAACATGGCCAATCACTTCTCAATTTTCTTAAAAAACTCCTTCTGTATTTGCATCAACAAAACACAGCAAGCAATGAATACACAATTTGGCATGCAAGAAACAGAACTTACTAACACTTGACACAATGATTCACAATGCACAAAGAAACCAACTCATGATGACACATCAGGGCCACACTCATAAAATATCAAACTTTGTGTTTTATTTTACATGGCCACACCTTGATGGGACTGTCCAGGTCAGATGACGCCACATGTACCCCATCATGACTGGATTTTTGTGCCCTGCAGAACCCTGCCCCCCCCCCCCCCCCCCCCCCATATGCCTGAATGAAGTCAAAGAGGTTGCAAGAGAGACAATGGATGGGAAAGGAAGCAAAGAAAGTGAGTGACAGAGAAACAAGAGAACCACATGACAGAGATAAAAACAGCCACACGTCAGGTGGCGATGGGAAGCTGAATGGCCAAGCAATCAAAAAAGGAAAGGAGTTTCCATGGATGCAATGACAAATTTATAACAAAATATTTTAAAAACTGATCTAGAAATATAATCAACCGATCACCAATAGGTGACCTGTATTCATACTAGTCATATGTCAGAAACACATGAGGCAAAAATGTATATTCCCCAAACACATGGAGCCTACTGGTATGCTCAGAGAGTCAAAGAGAATCTGACCTTAGTTGATGAACCATTTCCTTCCATCACCATGAGTCCTCTTTTGGAGGGGGAATGATCAATGAGGGGAGTCTACACTTCTGGCCGCTCATCTGCTGCATGTACATAGCTTTTCTGAAATCACGATTCACACAAATTTTAGTGGTGACCACATACACTTTGAGAGGATCATCTGTTGCTTGTAGCTTTTATACAATCCCCCAAAACATAGCAACTGTGTATATATATATATATATATATATATATATATATATATATATATATATATATATATATGTACACTTTGACACAAGTTTGAGAGGATAATCTCACGCAGGCAGCTTTTTTTTTGCAATCACATTTCACACAATTTCACTAATTTTAATAGTGACGACATAAACTCACACTGAAAGGATTGTCTGCTGCATGGGGCCCTTCTGTAATCACCATTCACACACTGTACAGGTAACCACACACACTGTGAGAAGAACAATTGCTGCATGGGACATTTCTGCAACTACCACTCATACAAATTTAATGGTGATCACATACACAAAGACAGCATGAGATAATCTGCCTGCAGCTTTTAATAATAATAAGGAATAATAATGTACATTTCTTATATGCTCATCAACGCCCTGAGCGCTCACAAGTCACATGATACATATTAACCTAAAGACAATATTCTATACACACGAAGATCACATGTGGTGATCACATACACAAAGACAGCATGAGATAATCTGCACACACACACACACACACACACACACACCACACACACACACTGTCCAATCACATGTGCTCCAATGTTTTTGTTAAGAAATGCACTAGACTAAAGGTACTGAAGGCCAAGCTGAATAGCAACATTACCCCATCTCTCTTGTGTCTCACGTAGTCATTGTCACAATGTCAGCGTGATGGACGCATTGTCCATAAGACCAAAATACATAACTACTGTAGATATAAATTATAATAATATGTACTTCGAACAAACCCAGTTTCGGAACCACGCGACACTTCCGGGGTCATTAGGCCTTTTCCGTTTTCCAGCGCAAAAGATCCAACGAGTGCTTTCCCATGTCTCCTCGTTGACTGCAAAGGAAGGGTGAAAAGAAGAAAGAAGAAATGGTGCTTGGAAAAGTTCCTAAGATCTACATTGGCTGGTAAGTCTTATTTTGTTGATGACGGTTTTATTAACAGGCGTGATGAATTTTCTTGTTCTCTAAAATGAAAAGGGTTCTACAAGAACATCTTTTTACCCGAAGAAATAATAATAATAATATGCTGAAAAGACACTAGGACAGCAAAAATCAGTGTCTAATCTCTCATTAATGCATTGAAAGGAAGTATAATTATCTGACTATCAAACGTTTGGGATAGTTTGTTATTTGTCTTCTATTGCATCAGACATCAAACACTGTACTAGTATTATCAATCAGTAATGCATATTGCGTCATTTACGGCCTAGGTCATACATACTAGGACGCAGGACTTCCACATTACAACACTTTTCCTCCCTTCTATCTCATCCTGTTGATCAGCATTTTAAAGAGGTTATATTCCTATTCTTTTCTTTTCGTGTTGAAGTGATGAGAGTGTACCTTTCGGATGTGACCTAAACCGTTGTTCGGCTTGTACGTGATACAGTACACGCATGCCCCGAAAAGGCTATGCGACTGAAAAGATCGCACATGCACGCAAAAGATCCTGTAGTTCATGTCAGAGTTCTGGGGACTATCGAAACACCAAAATAACATCAAATGCACTAAAAGCTGTTAGAATCATCAAAACATTGAAGTTAAAAGTATCATATTGAACAAAAACAATTAGCAGACGATCCAAGGGAGAGCATTCCCTCTTTGCTTGTACAGAGTCTGCGATTGGTCAGTAGAGAGATACTGAGATACTTGAGTCTGGTCGAAACAATATTTATATAAATATATATATTTAAAGCAATATATATATATATATATATATATATATATATATATATATATATATATATATATATATATTTGAAGTGTGCTAATAGTCCGGATGTCAGCTTGGCACAATTAAAAGGGCAAGTTGTGAACCAATGCAGCACGGTCCAAGCAATTTTATGCGTCACGGAAACCAGAAGGCTCGTTAGACGACAGCTCAGGTGACGCACGTCGACTCTACACAGACATCGAAGCTTCAGTTCATATATATATATATATACTTATATTTATATATATAATATATAATCTTGCAGCGGAGATAGCGGTCAAAAAAATGGCTGAACTTGGCTAACAAAATTCAAGCGAGGTTTGCAGGTTGCTGAATAATAATAATAGCGGTCCGCATTTGTATGGCGCCGTCAGTTCCTCCCCGCTGTCTTAGTTCACTGCTAGGTTTGACGATACTGGTGACGGCTGAGCACATGAACATCGCGCTTCAGTTGCAAGTCAATAGCCTCTCTCTCTCTCTCTCTCTCTCTCTCACACACACACACACACACACACAAACTCCAAGCACTGGTTTACGACATCCTTCCTTTGGAGGGAGGTGCCGGAAAGCGATGCTCGGAGTGTGACACACACACACACACACACACTGACACAGGCATACTCGCACTGACACACAAGCACGCACGCACATACACACACACACACGAACGCACGCACGCACGCACGCCACCACACACACACACACACACACACAAACACCAACACATGTACACACCACAACACACAACAACCACCTTCGCCACCCCTCCAGTACAACACAAACCCCCCCTCTACACACACACACTAGCTGTCACCCACACCACACACAGGCACACATACATTGCGCGCTGACTGGCTTCACTGAAGAAAACATTCCACCAAAATTGGGAATGCTTAGCTGGCTTTATTCCTTTTAAATTTAAGTAAACCAAATTTCATCTTTGGAAAAATTATGTCTGGTCGACTGAGATGTAAAAAAAAAAAAATGTTTTAAAAGAAGAAGAAGAGTAAGTAACTTGGAGTTTTACATCCAGTCAAAGAAGAAGAAGAAGAGTAAGTAACTTGGAGTTTTACATCCAGTCAAAGAAAAAGAAGAAGGCAAGGCCAGACCTAAATATTAACAACGCACACAATGTTGGTGGATTCTATTCTTGTGCTTACTGTGACAATTGTTTTTTGTTTTTGTTTTTCTGTTTGAACAGGGCGACCGTATTCTCATTAGGATTCATAGCGCACTTCATTGCCAGGCAGGCTGGCAACAAAACTCGCGACTCAGCCATGAAGACGAGGGACAGAATTCGTGACCTGGCCCGTGCTGAACAACAAGAGAAAAGTCACCACAGCTGATGTGTCAAGGATGTTGGAACAGTTTAGATTGTATTGCCTAATAATGTATCCCAAATTAAAGACAGTGAAAGAGAGAGGTGAGGTAAACATTGATTGTTTCAATGTTCAAACGTATAATCTGTTTCGATGTGGCAGGGAAAACAACTCTACGTACAAGTTACAACTTAGGCTGCAACTAAGCATACATCTGAATAATCAATGGTGTGTTGTTTAGGTGCTCTGAAGCTCCAATGAACAGTTTTCATCCTGAAGTTTAGGGACGACTGACATGAAGCGAAATGTGCAGCATGCTGTGGACAATAACATGGTGGACATTGATGCAGTTCATGGAGGAGGTTACGCCACTGGTGCAGTAAAAGGGACAGAGAACAACATCAACAGCAACAACTTACACAGTGGACTTTAAAGCCCAACAAACACAAATATTACAGTTAGGGAAGCTGTCGGACAAATGGATGTTAACATAATGGGTTGGCAGGCCCCAAATACCAACCTAGGAAAACAAGAGAAACTCATCACTGAGAAAAACAGAGCATCTTTGTCAACACCATAGCTTTGGAATACTAAACAACAAAAACAGAAAGATGAATAAAAATGGGGGAAATTTTCACACAAGAAGCAGATGAGGCCTTTTGGTCAACGCAAACAATTCATTCTCTCTCTTTTTTTCCCTTCTCTTTCTGTTTTTCCCCCTACACTGCATGTTTCTTAATGTTTGCTCAGTTGGGAATGTGCTCACTTTAATTTCACTTCATGTCAATTTCTGGGCTTCATGAAAAAATAGTTTTTCATTCTTATGATGTGAACTTGACGCAGAATTAATCTGCATATCATGTTTTTTCTAACTATTGCAACACCAATGTCTCAAAAGTAATTAAATCAAATTGGGTTCCCTTTACAGAGAGCTAGTGACAGTTGTCATTAAACACTTAATTGTGCATCTCCTGTAGTACTGTGTGTGGGTAATCAGTATACTTATTTATTGAAGTGGCTAATGTTTATGGAAAATATGCTTGCTCGCATACTGTGCCATTTGATATTTCATTATTTGCTGATACTTTGTTGAATGTGTTCGTCCTGAGTTGGTCCTGTGCAGTTGACAGCTGAACACTAAATCCAGTTACATGCTCAATCAATCAACCAATCAAAGGACACTGACATTGATTACTTATGCCTCATAGTGACAAAAGTAAAAAAAATATCCAGGTAAAGCTCATCATATCATTTCAGATTTTCACACCTTCTCTTTGAACACTCATGACTCAAAGCGAACAGCTTCTCTGTTCTCAAAAGTTACACTGCTTAATTTGTATTGTATCGCAGATTTGTTTCTTCCTCAGTTTGTCCTCAAAACATCGGGGAGCAACAAAGCTTCCACATTTTCCCAGAATTACAGCAATTTATATTCGGTTCATACTTTCTTTTGCCGTCTAATATTACCCAGTTCTGGTGGCAGAATGTTAAAATTCAGTTACCAAGTAACTTGCCTAGGGGGAATGGAAAATATGTTCAGAAATGTGTTCTGCACAGCGAGCCGTCTTAGTTTCTGTGCAAAATTATGATTAAATAAAATAGCTCTTACTTTGCAAATCAAAGTAATGTATTGCAATAGTAGAAACTCTGAAAATATTTCTTCAAACTAAAAGTTTAATTATTTATTTTTACAGTGATAGAGGTAGAGGCTGAACACTTTAATGCCGATGTTTTGGGGGACCTGCGAACATAAACCTGTCCAACACAATATTTAATACAAAAATAGTCCATTCACAAGTTCACTGAACCCTGCAGAGGTGGAGCTGAAAGTTGTGATTTCTTCAAGGGTTCTTTTTGATATGTAAATACAAGAATATATTTTATGTGTTGACGGGGACTTACTGTTCAGTTAGTAATACCAGTGATCTGACCTTTACAACATAAATAATTACATGAGCTGAGTATCGTTGTACTTTTGGTTAATTTGAACATGTTTGATATATGTATTGATGAACAAAAGGAAAAAATTACCCAAGATTACAATTTCAATCATTGTAGATTTGTTAATTTTTTTGCAATATGGTGATAATCCTTGCATAATAACATTGATAAAAATGACGTGTTTTTTCCTCCTCTCTATGTGTGCGTACATGTGTGCATGCGTGTGCTTGTGCATTTGTGCGTATGTGTCGGCTGCGTGCTTGTGTATGTGTGCGTGCGTGTGTGTGCGCATGCATCTGCCCTGGCATAGTGGCAATGTGGTATGAGTCATGTGTGTGTACCAATCTGTTTGTACCTATGTGTGTGCGTGTGTGAGTGCAGCATGCATCCGTGCATGTCATATATATTGTGCAGCCGTGCATGCATGCGTGTGTGCATGCGTGCCGCGTGCGTGAATGCATGCGTGTGTGTATGTGAGGTGTGCGCATGCATATATCGCCTCTCTTTACTGACTGTAATTGCCGTGGGGAAGTTTAGTTACTTGTTTGCTACATGCACTGCCAGGTTATAGTTTCTCTTGGCATACTCGTATTTGCATCAAAACAGAAACTAAGGAGCATGCTTGCCCCTTTTGCTGGTGACAGCCAGTGCGGACTAACCAAATGCGGACTGAGAAATGAAAAATGGCAAAACGCACCACGCAGCAGGTTTGTGTTACTGGTTCATATTTTTGTGTTTATTGTTGTTACCCGGAGAGTTGCACAGATGGAGAGAGAGAGAGTCCTTTGCAGTCAGTTGTCGCCCTTGATGCACGAACCCACAAGCCAGTTTGTCTGTTCCAACGATTACGGATACATTTGGATGCACAAATCGACCTTTGTTTCTTGGAAATGGAATCGGGCATTCTTCAGCATCAGACAAACTTAACACTAATAACAGAAATGTCTTTTTCTACAACAGCGCTCGTGCATCAAGGGAAACAACAATGGTCGACTTGCGGCACCGTGCTTTGTTAGCGACAAACTCAGAATTGGTTAGAGAACCTCCAGGCCCAGTAGAAATTGCAAACAGCCCAGAGTATATCGAGTCCGGGACCACAGACTATCTGTTAGCCTGATACCTTCATATGCAATTGAATATTTAACAATGAGGGTCTAAAATTCAGTAATTTTGTTGTTTTCATCACCGTCTGTGACACCGACCGGCACGTTATGAGAAGCTATAAATTGAATCGAACACGTTAAGCACCATGTTTACTTTACTTCTCTTCTCTCTTTATGTCTGTGGTAATATATATTTAATATACAGATATACAGACAATACGAGTAATCTCTGGAGTAGAACCAACAATGCCTCAATTATAAAATTTATGAAAACAGAAAACGAAAACACGCTAAAACAATCAGCAGTACTCTGTCGTCTGCTACTGTGATAACTCTAAATAACTTCCGAGACCGGAAACACTGGCACGTGCGGATATTGCTAATGCGCAAGTCAATATTTGTTGTCAGTGGAAACAAGTAGGAAGAAAATGTGTTTGATTTCGCTCAGTTTTGGATTATTTTCACAATGATTCGAATAAATTACGGATAATTTTTGGAAGGAAACATAATAACGAACTGCGAAGAAGGTAATGTTTCCGCTGTTAGACTTTTCAGGTCTTCTTTTTATTCAGAAAATAGGTGGAACATACTCGATTCAACATCGTTTTTCATGTTCTGCGCCATTTTTAACTCGTCTGCTTAGTTTCTCTTTTCTGTCGGGAAGTTACTCACGCTTGGCCTGTTTGGCTGAATAGTTTCGACGACTTATTTCTGTTTGTAATTTTTTTTAAATCACCAGCTATCGCAAAAGTCCTATCCGATGCAAAGTGAGTATGGGAAAGGACATTTAAGTTGTTGTTTTTTTGTTTTTTTTTTACAAACCCCACATATTTTTCAAAATTAATTTTTGACAATAGAACACATTGATCAGTTCACTGACTTGGTTTCTGTGGACGTAAAGCACCATGAAAGAAGAAGTTCACTGACAGTTGAAACAGATTTTGGAGGTGTATTGGTCATGGGGTTATTAGGTTGGTGGGTTTCCATTTTAGTCTTTTTTGACTTAGGGCGGAATGTTAATGCTAAGCCAGACAGACAAATGACTAGGTTTTGTTGTTGTAATTCAGTAAACAGAAAGGTCCCGTGTATTACAAATATATGTGTGCATGTTAAACATTTCATAGCAGCTGACAGCACTGTTTGAGGCAAAATTCAGTGAAATTCCATTAGTAGTACTTAGTAAGATTAAAAACAAACAAACAAAAAGAACAACAAAAACAAGCCAGCCGAAGTTTTAACCTTTTTTCCTTTCTTTTTTTAGTGGCACCCAAGCCACAACAAAAAACACCACCACCAGAGCCAGTTATGCCCATGGAGGCCTGGCTCTTAAATGAGAGAAGAAGAAGGAAAGAAAAAACTAAAGAAAAACTAAAAACAATAGACAAAGAAAAGGACAAAATTAAAAACCAAATCAAAACACACACATGTACACACACACACACAAAAAGAAGAAGAAGAAAAGAAAAGAAAAAAGAAGAAAGAAGAAGAAAAAACAAAACAAAAAAACACCTACCACTTTCTGCACTTGGGGCATAATTGGCTGATGTTTGTAGAAGTATAGACAGGGGAGAACTTTGACTGCTTTAGGTCATGTAAAACAAGTGCCTTGGGATCAGTGAAGTATGAGATTGGGCTTTTCACATTATTATTGTTATACTTAATAACTTAGCACTTAATATTAACACAGTTAAGTAACAACTATAATTGTTATATGGTGAGTGTAGTACATTGGAAGTGTGTGTGTGTGTACAGCTTTTTTTATTTACAGATGGCCCCTTTCCTTAAGAATAATTCATTAAATCTCAGTCTGTATATATGAAGCCATGCATGCTGTTTTGTTAGCTTGTAGTTGTTAATTAAGAACTTGTATTCCTGGCTTTTCCATGAAGATCTGTTCACTATCTACCATGATGTAAACTTCTATCAAAGTATTGTTCAGCTTTCATTTTTATTATCTACTCCTAGAGCAAACAACTTTAAGAGTTGCAGTGATACTTTTTTCTTTCTTGCCTGATTGTCCCAGATGTGGACACTTTATTTGAACAGAACTGATTGTATAGAACATGAGAAAACAAATCATTTTGTAAATTTATGCTACTTCTGAACTAAACAATGTATTTTACTGGAATGACAAAAGCATTTAAAAGTAAAAAAGATCTTTTGTTGTTAATTGTTGTCATTGAATAGAGGTTTGTTAGAACAATTTTTTCTCTCTCCTGAAATTAATGGAAAGTTTTAAAATTGAAATCACAAAGGGTAGTTAATTGTTGCAGTTGCTGCAACAGTTAGTGTTCTCCGGGTAAATTTCTGTTGATTCAGTTATGCATGCCTTATTTGGCAAGAAGAAGGAACTAGTACACTTCAGTTTATGTGATACACACTTTGGGATTATTATTTCATTTGGAGAATATGCTTTTAGTATAGATGTTATGCTGAAACTAATCATCCTAGGAAGGGATTATACTTGTGTTTTTGTTAATGGTAGGCTTAAGTCATCAAGCCTAGATCTGCCACTGAAGAAATCAATATGATCCTGTGAAAAATAGATTTTCCATATATACCATAGCTTTACTATTGATACAGTTGGATTTGTTTTCACTCAGTGAACATGAAAATATTAGTTTTCTATAGATATCTAAATAATCTATACAAAAATTACTTCTTCCCTTCTACCAATAAAGAGAATCTCTAGGTTACTTGCAATGGAAAATGAATCTGCAGATTCATGTAAATGACATCATGAGATTTTGTAACTGTATGTTCATCAGACATCTGTTGGAACTTTGCTGGACTGAGGACACAAGATTTGTGATTTCAAGTTGATTTGTTTTTAGTTTGATACTGATCAGTGATCTGGATTAGAAAAAAAGGGACACTAATGTATGTAAACAACAGACGAAGCAACACTAAGAAGGTAAGCTATAGTATTTATGATGCTTTAGTTTCCATAAAAGTGGCTCAAGATCCTCAACATATTGACAGATGAGCTGATGGGCAAATGAAAGTGCCTGATGAATGCAACTTGCTACTTATGAAATTTATGAAAACTGGTAAATTTTAGACAGTCACTGTCAGTTGTAATGAGAAGGTCATCCATAGAAGACTGTCATTAGTGTCAAAGCAAGTTAAGGACATCTTGAAACAAAATTCTGACTGGAATGGTTGATTTGAACTATCTGGTTTTAGGCAAGACAAACATGACTTGAAAGGTAGTATTAAAAAATTATGATAAAGTAAATAAAAGCAATTTCTGCTTATATATATAATATTAGGTAGTACCAAGCCGCCGGGATTGCTGTTGACATTTTGCACTTTGACCCAATTATCATGATTTTTCATTCGATTTTACTACCTCCAAATCATCATCATTCTTGTTTAAATTTATATGAGAATAAAGTTGGTTTTATTATCTATTAAATGGTTGCAAAGATTTGTTTGTCGTATGAAAGATGCATGTGTGTGTTTTGAAGAAAAACAGTCACTAACTTAATGCTCGCGCTACCGCGAACCGGCTTCCGCGGCCCGTGTTCGAACCTCGGCTTTGGGTGGCTCGATTCAACTCGCTCGCTCGTCACACAACAATAATATTATAAATAGAAATGTCGTCACAAGAGAGAAGGGAATCCGCTCTTTCCATTGGTCAAAAGCGTGAGCGGAAGTTCAAATGAAAAGTGGAAGGAAATTCGAATTGAAAATGTCGAAAGTTTTTGTTGCTTTCTTGCTCCTGTCCAGTTGAATAAATAGGCATTATATTCATATTGTTAAAAAGTTCAGAATCTCTTCTTTTGAATGGTATAAGTATCGATATACTAGGAGGTATTTGTGCGACGAACCTGTTGCTCAAAGTTCAGCGGCCGAGCAAAACGAGTGCACCCCACGCGCTGTAATGGAGATCGAAGCGAGCGGCTCAGCACACAACGCTCCGCCGAGCCCGACGCAGTCTGTGATCGGTAAGTCCATCAAAACATGCTTGGATATAATAGTCTTGGGTATAAGGATACTGTTTTCTTTGTTTCATATAACTGCAATCCATATCTCGGTTGTTATATTGCAAAAATCCGGCAGTTTTGTTATTACGCACGGCGGAATCATGGGCCGAGATCGACCACGCGTGTAAAAATTTCAGGTCTTGTTGATGCTGGTTCTAAGTATTCAACTAATTTTTTTCTGCTGTAGGTTAAACCTGAATCTAACTTTCTAAACGATTTTAATTGTTAATAATCGTCGGATTATGGTTTGATTTAAACAAATTCACCGGGTCTTTGAGATCGACAGAATGTGGCAAGGGAAGATAATCGAACTTCCGGTTCGTCTGCAAGGCTTCTAAAACGTGTTTTTTGTTGCTGAAATATCAAGTCACTGCGTCCTTAAAACAGTATAAATACATAAAGCACAGTTTACTTAGTGATAGCCTTTATTTACAACAAAATATTATTATTAAGCACATATGGAGTACATTGATGATCATCAACACAAATATAAGAATTGGGATGGTTTTTCTTCTTCAAGACTCCTTAAAATAAAATGTATAGTGGACATGAAATCTTATTTTTCTGCACATGATTTGTCTTTTTTAGGTCCATGTGTACATCAACAACCTACCAGCTGACCTTGCAGCCATCTTGAAAGATAGTGTGCTGTCCATGATGGAAGAGTTTGCGTTAACAACTCGGCGACAGCTTCACCAGTTTCTTCAGGGTGGCAGCTACAGCATTCCAGCAACACCAGAGCAGAGACAGAAGATGAGCCACTGCAAGCTCAACAATTTGTTTGGAGAAGCTTGTCTGGGTGACTTGGATTTTTCTTTGTTTAAACGGAGGAACAGTTCAGTTCACCATCATTCAACTGTTAACATGCTGAAAAGAAATAAACCCATCTCCAAGTTCCTCTTGAAGAAGACAGAAGAGGAGCAGCGCAGGCTTCTGTCCTTTGCCAGGACAAAAGCAGCGCCTCTGCGAGAGGAACATCGTTCCCAAGAAAAGGCTGTTGTCCTGGAAAGGCAGGAGTACCTGCTGCAACAACGTGCTAGGAAGGAGGTGCTCTCAGCAATGAGAGAACGGAGAAAGCTGGAGGCAGTCAGAGCTGTACAGTGCCAGGGAGGGCTGTGTCTTGACAGAGCCAGCGTGGAGAGGTTGATGGCACAGCACCAAACCAAGACTGCCAAATTCTCTGCACTCTCTGTCCAGTTACGGTACCACCGTGTAGTGCTGGGCAGTGGCAGTAAGCTGCTGAATAAGACCAAGCTCACCCCAGACCAGATAACAGCTAACCTGATCCTCTACTTGGGAACTTCAGAGGGAATGAGTACACCTGCTCTCCAAGATGTTCCGCCTCCATTGCCTGCTGTGGAACATGAAGATGCCGTTGAGGCCTGCAGACCAGAGAGAGGGAGGAAAAGGAAACGGAGAGGCGCAAAGAAGATGCCAAGACAAGAGGAAGCTGAGGGGGAGGAAGAAGAGAACCAGGAAGAGCAAGATCAAGCAGGACAGAGTGAAGACGGGGAACATGTAATGCTGGAACTGGAAGATGGAAAGTTTTCACAAGGTCAAGCCATTGCTGTATATTATGACAAAAATTTTTACCTTGGGGAAGTGCTGCAGAGTCATGAAGATGACACAGCAGAGGTGTCATTCATGGACCAAGTGCCCAACAAGAACATTTTCCAGTGGAAGCATGAAGACATTGATGTTGTGCACAAGAAATTTGTCTTCATGTGGAATGTCAGACTTGCCAGCCAGAATGGACGTTCTTGGTCCACAGCAGATTATGTAAAGTTGGTTAGGCTGTATACACTGTTCCAAGAAGAGTACTGCCAGTGATGTGAGTAAAACTGTATGTCATTCTGTTGACAGATTCCTAATTTTGATTAGTATTGGAAAGATATTTGCCAAGCATGGTGGTTTCTGGAGATACCTTTTTTGTGGTTTTTTTACGATTTTTTTCATAACATTGAGATTTCATGGAAATCATGAGATATGTTTGATCTTCATGATACTCAGTGGTTATGCAGGGCTAGTTATGGTAAGTCTGCTCAGAGAATTTCAAGCCTCTATGTGCAGTAGTTAATGTTTTACAGCACTTTGAAAATTGGTGTTTTTGTGCAAAATGTGACGCTCCGATTTTACCTATTTTGGGCCTTCTTCAGGAAGTACCTGTGCCAGAATGCATTATTATACAGTTTCTAGATTCTGTGTACTTAGAGCCATATACCAAAATAAGTAAATCCCCAAATTTCAACTTTCCTGTTCGTACAGTCTGTTCTCTCTGAAATTCTGAACTTTGCCAAATGTTCAAAATGGCCCTTTTAGTCTGAAATCGCGACGCACCACAGCAACATTAAAATGCAATAACTCGAGAACTATTTGAGATAGAGCCTTGAAACTGTGCATGATTATTCATTTCATCAAGGCCTTTCAAATGACACTTACTTTAAATATGTCACTTGAAGTGCTAATTTTGCTTGGTACTACCTAATAATATACAATTTTGATGTGCTACTGTCTTCCAGAAGCACACCAAATGGCGTAAAGTCAGCAAACAGCAGGGAGCACGGCACGGCCGGATGCGGAAGAGAGGAGGCGCGGGAGACGGAGGGATGGAGAAATATGAAAACCTTGGCCTGGTAGGGGAGGGAAGCTATGGCATGGTGCTCAAGTGCAGACATAAGGACACTGGCCAACTTGTGGCCATCAAGAAATTTCTGGAAAGTGAAGATGACAAGATGGTCAAAAAGATTGCCATGCGTGAAGTCAAAATGCTCAAGGTAAGGCCATACAATTTTGTGTATAATATGTTTATAATATATTGTAGATCTATATTATATGGATGTTGAGCACAGATTAACTCATAACTATCTAGACTCTTTATACACATGTATGTATGCGCATGATAAAAATAATATGTTTAATAAGTTACTACAGATGACAATATACTGGCTAGATGTTGCAGTTTACATCACATTGCAATTTACAGTATAGTAATTAGTGTACATGTATGTATAATGATGTATTGATAATTTTGTTATCAACGATTTTAAAAGGAAAGCTTTTATCCATTACTCTCTAGAGACCATTAGAGAGCAAGTGGTTCTGCTAGGTCATGTTGTCATTTATCACATTGTAGAGTAATCCTCCCCTCCCCCACCTCCACACATTTACACAGCTTCCATTAAGTCATCATGATTGACAGCTTCCCAAGTTTTGCATTAAACATTTTCGAGTCTGTTTTTTCACCCATCGGTGACAGAAAATTTTCAGTTAACGGAATCACCAACAAAGTAACATTAATTAATGATTAACCAACTGATTAATTAATACAAATATGCATGCATACATTATGCTGGCATCCAGTTTTATACTTGACATTATGTACATATATATATATGCAAGCTGGGTTGTTTCATAAAGGATGATTAGCAGGACAATCTGCACACAAGTCAAATACTGCTAGCTCAACCGTGTTGCACTCACAGGCTCTTGAGTTCAGGCACATAAGCTGTGCTCATAGTCATATTGCCCAAAGAACAAACACTGATACCATTTGGCTAGCTGTGCTTTTCATAGAGTTTTCTACTGTCAAGTTGTGCTAACTGTCGGTGACACTGCTGAAAGCAGGCTTCTAAGTTGAAAATAAAATCAGTGGACTATTTCCCCCCCCCCAAATCCTTGATTATGTTTTTTTATTGTGATCTTTTTTTTAGTTAGATCTGTTCTGCGAAAAGGCCAGCCATTGTCAATGCTGTTTTTAGCAGGCAAGTTCCTTTAACTTCAAGGTGTAGTCTGTATAGTTCAAAAGTGTTTGTGATTGATGAGCTATCATACAGTATAATAATAATAAAATAATGTATATTTATCATGCGCTCATCAATGCCCTGAGCGCTCACATGATACATATTAATCTAAATATGATATTCTGTACACATGTAGAGCACAGTCCTACCCAAACATTTACATAAAGTATTATACGGAAAAACAAACAAACACATGATACACAATGACTGTAGCAGAAACTGGGTACTGATATTAGTTGGGATGAAAGTACTGTGAGAAGAGGAAGGTTTTCAGTTTGGCTTTAAAAGATGAAAGGGTTGAGCAGTGTCTAAGGTCCTGGGGGAGTGAATTCCAAATGTGGGGTCCAAAGCAAGAGAAGGTGCGAAAGCCATGAGTTTTGCATTTGTATTGTTGTATTTTCAGCATGCTGGTGTCAGAAGAAGAGCATAGTGTATGAGATGGAGTGTAGACATGTAGCATAGCTTGGTTGTTAAACTATGGATTGTATAATTGATGCTGATCATTATTATACATTGATTGCTTTGAACTGACTTTGGTATTGTGCAGTTTGTCACTAAAGGCAAAGGCCTGGGACTAATAAACTGGCCCTCATGGGCTGCATAGGCCATGGATGAAATCCATTATGATTTTAATCTTGATCCCGATGGTACCTGGTAAGAAGCCATATTTGGCTATTGTCTCTGACAAGGGGCGAGTGTGGCTGAAAAGTCTACTGGCTGGCAGGTCACATGATAGGCAGCTGTTGAAGTCCAAGCTAGAGCTGAGATTTGTTGGGTTGGTTCCACTCGACAGTTTTTATGTCATTGTCAAATGAAAGTTCCTAGGCACAGGTCTAAGTGTTGGCTAGCTTTGCTTTGGTTTCACTGAGAGGTAAGTGCTTGCATGTGTCCTACTCACCCAACACTGTGTCAGATGGGATCTGCTGTGCTCTGCCTAGTCTGTTTTGACCATATCCACTGTTGGCTCACTTGCATTTTGATGTAGATTATCCAGATCTCGATTTTTGCAGCCAGTCTTGTTACCAAGGGCTTTTGAATTCTGTACTTGTACAAATGCATTACTGTTTTGGTTAAAGTATTTTGATCTATTGAGATGCATTGGAGCTCAAGATATGACAACATTGGCAACTAGGTAGCTGACACTGACAGTAAATTTACATGATCTTGTTGTGGATGGTCATAGTGTGTTACAACATTTTACAGTCTCAATGTCTACCTAGCATGCCCAAGCTTACCAATTGGGCAATGAGAGGAACACCCCTTCAGTTTTGCTGGGCGCAGCAGTAACTAATATGGTCCAATTTAAAGTACCATTGTTATGTGATCATGAATGAGTACATGTGCCATGCACACAATCACCTGTACTCAGGTTGACCGTATTTCAGGCAATGAGAAAAATAACTCACCAGTCTTCCTGGGCACACAGTAACTAATAATGTAATATGGTCTATAATTAGGTACCATTACTATGTGATCATGAATGAATACAAGTGCCGAGCACACAGTCACTTGACTGTATTCAGGTTCACCATATTTGGGGCGATGAGGAAAAAAACCCATCAGTTTTGCTGAGTGTGGCAGTAACTAATAGTGTAATCCTGTCTATAATTTACTACTACATGAGTTATGAATACATACAGTGTACACAAACACAGCTCTGTACTATCTCTATTAAACACCATTTAATTATACTGTACAGTAACATTATCAGTGTCATAGAAATCACGTATAATTGTCTACATGTA
>JABMCL010003826.1:60000-72500 GCA_018857735.1 Alviniconcha marisindica
AGGGCCTAGTCATTATACATTTACAGGCTGGTAAAAAAAAGAGCATTTCCTGTACACTGAAGTCTGAACAGCACACTCCTTGTGACTTTATCTATCTCAGCAACCCTAACAATCAGCTTGTGAATCGTGATCCTGAAAGGTGGCTGTGAAGCATGACCACCAGCTATTTTCCTGAGTCACCAAGCATGCAATGAGCTCTTAGGCAGGGTTAATCAGGGTTGGCGTTTACAATCGATCAATCTCTGTTGGCGTGGTGTTGCAAGGTGTGGGCACCAGAATCGTCTTTCCTCTAAACCCATGTTGAATTGCTAGCTGAGCATGGCCAGTTGTGGGCACTTAAATATTGACCACCTCATTATGGGTGCTTGGCAACTAATAGTGGTAGTTAATACTATGGTTTTTAGACCAGAGTTTCAATAGAAACATGTACTCAGTATCATGATTGATTACTGTTGTGCAGAAACAGAATTACAGCTAGGTTAACATGATGTAGTCCTTCAGTTGATCTAACTTTGACACAGTTCTGGTTTCTTTGAAAAAGCTGTATGATTTGTTAAAAAAGCAACACTTTCTTTTAATGCTTATAATGACGCACAGGAAAGGGGTGGGGTGGGGGGCCCTTAAATATTTGGGCTTTATGTGTATGACTAAGAGTGATAGCAATAATACTGAAATATTCAGGTTTTATGTGTGTGACTAAGAGTGATACTAGTACAGCAGCAGTACTTAGTAAGTAAGTAATTTGGTGTTTTATGCAGCAGTACTTAAATATTTGGGTTTTCTGTTTATAAGAGTGATACTAGTACAGCAGCAGTACTTAAATATAGCGTTTTATGTATGTGACAAAAAGTGGTACTAGTACAGCAGTAGTACTTAAATATTTGGGTTTTATGTGTATGACTAAGAGTGATACTAGTACAGCAGTAGTACTTAAATGTTTAGGTTTCATGCATATAATTATAAGAGTGACACTAGTATAGCAGTAGTACTTAAATATTTGGGTTTATGTGTATGACTATGAGTGGCACTAGTACAGTGTCAGTAGTAGAACCCTTTGCTCTTGGTCCTTACATACTTGACAGTAGACGGAATACTGGTGTTACTTCCAGGCTTCTTCCTCTGAAGGAAATGATTGCACATTGACGCCAATTAATAATGCATACACCTTTACCAATTGCCAGTGAGCCATTTTGTAATTGTCTTTGACTTAGAGTGATGATGGTGACTTTCCTTTGTGACAATAATAGGCACTAGGAGTAGAACTACTAGATCTCTATTTATGGAACAGCTGCTGTCACAAACATGGCAGACCTTTGATTTTATTCACCATTAAGGGGTTGCAGATAACATCAGACTTGTGTCCATTAATCTGTTGTTCTGTGATCTTGGTGTGGCTGTTTTGTTATTTTTGTTGCTGTAGTGTTGTTGTTTTTTGTTGGGGGGAGGGAGCTTCTAGATAATATTTGTTATTATGTATTTTTGTTTGTTGAGTACTTTCAGCTGCAGGGTAATCTCCATTTTATTAATATTATTATAGTACTGAGTACATTGTGTGTCTGGCATTTTATATTTTAAGACTCATGATGTGACTTGAAAACACTATAATTTCTTGAATTCAAAATGTAGGTCAATACAAAAATCAATATTTAAAGGAACTAGCATTCTCCAATCATGTTAGAAAAACATACAGATCAAAATAAAACTTACAGTAAATGTCGATCGTGGATTTGGTTTTAAAATGTCCCATTGATTTTTAACATAGAAACCAAGCTTTATGAGTGACAATTAGTGGGACAATAGGTGCATGTACAGTCAGGTGTCTCTGCCTCTGATCTTATTCTTGGTGGGATGTAAGCTCAAATGCGAAACTTCAGAGAGGCTGTATGGGATGTGACAGGCCCACCAAGGGTTGTAGATTTGTACACTAACCCTCAGATCATCACTGCTGAGCCATAGTTTTGAAAGGCAATGTAAAATCATTTGGGCATTTTGAAACGAAGTCCATGGTTTTGAGAATGTATTAATAATATTAATTAAATGTTCAGCTCCATAGTCACCTACTGGCATCCTCATCCCCCTCACATGATCTCATTTCCTGGCAGTCCCTCCTGCATCCCCTTCCTCACAGTTCCCTTCCCCCTCCCTTTCTCCATCATCTTCACCGAGCACAACAAGCATGTGGATGACTACATGGAGTTAAACTGCGCTATAGATACAAGTGGACATTGACAACAGTTATAATAGTAGATTATTTATGGCACCCCATCTTGTTAGAACTCGGAGTGCTTACAAAGGCCTGCAGATGCCTGTATCACACACACACACACACACACACACACACATAACAGCATACACACATGCATCCCCCCACACCTACACACTACAAATACATTTTAAATACTTAAATCTCTTAAGCTGGTGAAACTTACTTTCCTCCCAACAACCTGAAATTTAGGATGACGCAGACTTTATGGAATTTGAAATACTGAGCATAAAAGGTGAAGTCCTTGCTTTTCATATTTTGAATTGTAAACATCTGTGAGGGTACATTGGAATCATGCTGATGTTGACATTGCCAAGGCATTACTTCTCCAGCTAGTCTGATTATTTTACTTTTGGTGTTGCCATAATCCTTTGAACTCTAACTTGGACTAGAGGATCTTTAACTTGTGTATGTGATCTTTTTGCATGCGTATATACATGGGGGATCTTGGTTTACAGTCTCATGCGAAGGACTTTATGTAGAGTCAGCACAGAATTTGACTCCAAAGAATCTCAGGGGGCCTGCGCAAAGCCTAGCACCTGACGGTCACCTGTCCACACTTGATCATGCTTAACTTTGGCTTTCGAGAAGGAATATTCTTGCTCTGTGCATGCAACTTTACATTGACCCCCCACAATGAAGAATACAGTGACTAAAGTTACACATAATATATTTAGGTTGTACATTAAAACAGGCATTACACTGACCCATAGGACGCTTTCTTGATTCTAACACCACAGTGACAGTGTTATGTGACGGCAGCACATATCTGTGACCACAACTGCCCAGTGTGTGCTTAGTGGGCAGGGAACCAGGAATAATCATCATAAGCACTGCCTTGTTTGGCCGCTGCACCATGGGCCCTGTGGGCAGTTGCAGGCATAAGGTAGATATATGGCAGTTTGGCCAGAGGTAATGTGCTTTAGGGTTTGAGCTGGGGTGTGACGTTGTGGGTGTGACGTTGTGAGGATTGCAGGCTGTTGGTGTAACCGGATTTCTGACCTTTGTCTGAGGCCCTGCAGTCACCTGAATAAAGATGTGTGGATTGCTTCCATACTGGGGGTGGAGGTGTGGGTGCCGGTAGCAGGGGATGTGGGGGTCAGAATGACTTGACACAGTCTTTTTGTTTCTTTGTTCTAATGCACTTGTGATAAAGTTATGGTGAAGGAGTTGATTACACCTGGAATGACGCGCGCGTGCACACACACACACACACACACACAACAGGGAATATTTGTTTCAGTGTTATTGTTGTAATATTTTTGTGACTACTGAAACAGATGATCAAGCTACATGTTTTCACAATTTAGTAAGAAACTAAGATCCTACATTTTTGCATTCTAACTCACATGACTTGAGAAGCCCACTTGTGTTCAGATTATACTATCAGTATTTGAATGATTGTATTTTGACAGGCTTAAAATTAAAGCTAAGGGGTTTGTCTAGAGCCAGATCCCTGTTGACACATATTTTGTATCTCATGGTTAATTTTACACGTGAGCTTTAGATAATATTACTCAAGTCTAAAACATGTGTATTGCACTCAAAATTGCATACCCACTACAACTTTGTTTAGTGCATCTGAGCAGAAATAGTGATATAGTGAGCAGAAATATATATATATATATATATATATATATATATATATATATATATATATATATTGCAGTGCTGCAGTCTCTATGGCAGCTGATTTGAGTCTTCCACAGTCCAGCCTCATGGCTGCATGACACTTAATTTACATTTAATGATATATACTTTTGTTTTTTGTTTTTATTACCACTGGATGACTCTTTTAAGCTACTTGCCAACACTCCCCCCTGCCATCCCCAAAGAAGCAAAATCCCACTTTGGCAGTAGAAGATGACTTCGAAGCATCACAGTTAGTGAAAAAGGCAAAGATGGATGCTTTTCCTTTTTGACATTTTATAGTCAGGTCACTTTTGTGACTTGTGGTTTTTGGGTGGTTGTCTGTTTGTTATGAGACTTTATTCAAGACATGAACATTCAGATTCAGTGAAAATGCTTATTAACTGTTTTGCATGTAGCTTGAGACAGAGCAGTTCCTGTTTTTGCTGATGATTTTTGTAATTTTTTATACATTTGGTAATGTTTCTGTCAACATCAGGTGCAATGTATTTCTTTTTTATTTTTTTGTTTTGCTTGAGATTATATTTGTAGTTGTATCACTATCATTATCATATTCATTGTCAGAATAAATAAATACAACCTCATTCACTACCATCACCATCATTATTTTGTTGTATTGTTAATGTGGTCATTGTAAATCAGGTTGCTTTATTATGATAGTTTTGGACATTTTTCACAGTGAGGTGTGTAAAGCTGAATTGTGTGTGTGCATGTGTGCATGCGTCAGTGTGTGCATGCGTGCGCATGTTTGTGTGTGTGTGTGTGTGTGTGTGTGTGTGTGTGTGTGTGTGTGTGTGTGTGTGTGTGCATATGTATGCATATGTGTGCACATCTATGCATGGTGCAGTCTGTTAGAGGGTAGTGTGCGTAGGTAGAAGTGAGGGAGTGGGGTATAAGAGAAAGAAAACAGAATCATCACTTTTTCAGTTTTCATACTGGACCAGACAGAATTCACTGGAGCTGCAGATCAGTCCTTGTAGTCTAAACTATCTCACCTGTGCTGCCTTTTCTTTAACTCCCATTGGCATGGGCTGTACTTGGCTGTTATACTCAGTTTTCCCATTGCTTGATTATGGAATGTTAAACCTTTCTGGCCTGTTGTGTTATGGCATTACCCATGTGTTGTAAAACATTGTGGGCTGGCTGTTTTGGGTATACTTTAAGATTTTGGAATAGTTTTAGGTTCAGTGACAGTGTTTGTTTGCCCTGAGGTGACCCTGTGCAGTTGACAGGACATTGAAATCATATTACTCAGTAATTAACGATGAATGCAATCCATTGTCGAAATGCACTGGACTGCAATGGTGCAGTGGCAGCATGCGTCAGTATATAATCTAATTTTGTTTGTTCCCAGCAACTTCGACATGACCATCTGGTGAACTTGATAGAGGTGTTCCGGCGGAAGAAGAGGCTGTACCTAGTGTTTGAATTTGTGGACCATACTGTGCTTGATGAACTGGAAAAATGTCCTAATGGGCTTGACGAGAACACATGTCGCAAGATTCTTTGGCAGGTGCTTAAGGGAACGGAGTTCTGCCATTTACATCATGTGAGTTTCTGGGCCTCGGCCTTCAACAAACTGCTTATTGAGTACATACGATTTGGTTGAGCTTTTGGGTCTGAAAGATTTGGTTGAGCTTTTGGGTCTGATGTATCCATTGACCTGGGCAGGAACATATTTAATGTATCAGTCATCCAGTGACTGGACACCGAAGATGAGAATTACCTGTGTGCCAGAGTGAGCATAATTGATGATGTCATCAATCAATAATGCTTTACTGGTGGCTTGCTCATGCTTACACATAGTGGCTAATTGGCATGGGTTTTGTTTTCAGTACATGTTTTGTTTATGGTGTTTTTTCTGCAGACCACACCTGTAAGCTGTGGTGATTTTAACTCTGCACCCCCAGCTCCCCTACAGCTGTTATTTATTGTGGTTGTGTCATTAAAGCTTTGGACTTGGACTTGAGCTGAAGTTTTAGATGTTTAGATGCTGGTTAGTTTGAAAAAAGACAAAGAAAGAAACAAACAAACAAAAAAGAAAAAGATTTTTTTTTTCAAGATGTACATCCTTATTCTGTTTTAGTAGTTTAGTAGAATTTCACTTGTGGTCAGCTACATTTTTTGCTGTTTTGTTTTTCCACAGATAATTCATCGGGACATAAAACCTGAGAACATTCTGGTCAGCAAAGCGGGGATTGTGAAAATCTGTGACTTTGGTTTTGCACGCACCCTGGCCCAGCCAGGTGAAACATACACAGACTATGTGGCCACTCGGTGGTACCGTGCTCCAGAACTTCTTGTTGGTGATACCAAGTATGGCAAGTAAGTATCAGTTTTTGTCCTCCAACTGTGCTGCTGCTGCTGACACCATGAAAGGTTCCTTCAGACGCACACAGTGCTTTGCTTCTTATGGTGGGTTCTGGGCTGCCCATCACCCAGGTACTTCAGCCAATCTGGAAAACACAAATAATATTCCAAAGGAAAACCCTGAAGAGTGGCCTTAAAAGAGTCCTTCATGACGCTCATAAAAAGTGAGTGGTTCCGAACAAAACCTTTAGCATAAATGATGGCACTTGTATGTTCTTTGATGATGAGAGATATATATATATATATATTATCAGCTGCAGTCAGATAAGGCAGACTATAATCATTTTAAATAGTATCTCAAACTTAAATCGTTGTGCAGACTGAGAAGCTTGTGAGGAGAGAGGCAGGGCTTAGAGTGGGTCTTAGTTTTGTTGAACCAGTTAAAGACAAGACAAGCAAAAAAGCTTATGTTTTCACATCTGGATATTAACATATGTACTGCATACACGTAGAAACTTAGTTTATTGACTAGAAATGTGGGGCTTTTTCAAATGAGGCTACTTCAAATGCATTTGATTGTTTTTAGTTTCTCACCTGTAACACTGATTATTTCAGGGCTGTGGACATCTGGGCAGTGGGCTGTCTGCTGTCAGAGATGTTGACAGGGGAGCCTTTGTTTCCTGGGGACTCAGACATTGACCAGCTGTACCACATTGTGAAGTGTTTTGGTCAGTACTTCATTCTTTTTTCAGCTTTTTTGGTTTTGTCCTTGAGACCAAAGAAGAAGCTGGGGAGTAATAACTGGATCTTAACATCAAATGGTTCAGCTTCCACATGTATGCACACACGCACGCACGCACACACACACATGCATGCACACATGCAGCACACACTCACATGAAGCACACACATGCACACACACACATGCATGCATGCACGCACACACAAACACACACACAAATGTGCACACACATGCTCACATTCATGCACAAGCACATACATACACACACACACAAACACCTTTTGTTAGATCTTGAATACAGAGAGAGAGAGAGAGAGAAACACACACGCATTCATGCACGCACCCACACATGCACATGTGTGTGTGCATGCATGAGAGGGTGCTTCATAAAGGGTCTCATTTCTCTTTTGTTGAATAAAAACCACCTTCAACTTGTTTAAAGTTATTTTACTTTTAAATGGTTTGACATACACAATCAGCAACGCCTTTAAACCAATTTTGAGACAACAGTCACCAGTGTACATGTGTTTGTTTATCAGTTGTTTTTAACACTAGTAGTGTACATAGCATTATCTCTGGGCACTGCACACTGTGATACAGATTTACCAAGCCTGAGCTGTGGCTTCCTTGCCTCATGCAGGCTTGTTTGATTTATGCTTAGCAGGGATTTGAGACTGAGAACTAGGTAAAGCTGGATTTCCTTTTCATGATCTGCAGTGAACTTAATAGCTTCTTTGAGACATGTACCCCAAAAGATAGTAAAGAACCATTCAAGATGATCCATGGGATTGCAGAGGATCTGACAAGCTGCTATGGAAACACCCTGAAACATTGGAGCTAAGATACCATAAAGTTGTCTCTGTCCCATACGCTGTTGTTATGTTTAAAACTGATTGTGTCATGATCAGTAAGTTGTGCTATGTGTGACATTGGCAGAACAAGTGACATCTGCAGAACATAATTTACCTTTTTACATTGTTTCCATTTTTTGTTTTGTTTGATGGGTAAACTAGGTCAACTACACTGCTGATTTGTTCCTTGGATGTGATCGTAATATATATCATCTGCTGCTGAAGGATTGGCTGGAAGGGAGTGGCTGTTAAGCCTGCAGTAGTGGCAGTACTGCCTGCTGTTTGTCATTTGCAACAAAGAATACTCAGAATTCACTGAAACTGCCAATGGCAGGACCACAACAGATTAGAACAGATTTGATGTTTTTTTTGTTTTTTTAACTCAGTTTGACCAAACTTAGCACAGCAAAATGAAAGTAAGAAAGAGGAAATTAGAGCAGCATGGTAAGAAATTGTTTTGATAGTCAAGCCCCAGTGGATTGTCTTTTTGATAGTGTGCACGAGCAGTCCCTGGTCATGTTGTCTGTGAAAATAGGTGCTGTAGTTGGCAGACATGCTTTAACTGTGTGGTACAGGCATCTTTGTGCTGTTTGTTGGTGAGGACGCTAGCGGCATGGAGTTGTTCAATTGTGTGCTACAGGTAACCTGACCCCGCGTCACAGAGAGGTGTTTTTACGCAACCCCCTGTTTGTTGGCATGAGGATACCGGAGGTCCGTGAAATCCAGCCGCTGGAACGCAAGTTCACCAAGGTCTCACCAGAGGCTCTGGATTTCATGAAGGTAACTCCTATGTCCTCACTTTTTGAGAACTAGATCCCATCTCTGAATGCCTGTCTATGTTTTTTGTCCATCTCTTTGCTTTTTTTGTGCTTTTTTCTAGAACTGTGTGTCTAATCAAGCCACCTATTCTAAATACTGGCAACAACATCAAGAACAGAAAAACAAACAAAAAACTAAAAATCAGGGTGGGCTAAGGTTATAGGAACAAATCACAGGGAGTTTTAAAAAGTAGAGTCATAGTAAATGACATGGGATGAGATGATGATATTTTAAAATTAGATGTGTACACAGACTGAAAGAACAGTACTTATGCACACAGTTTCCAGCACAGTTACTCTTAGTTTTTGATGTACTGGTATGTTTGATGTATTGGTATGCAGCATTTGGTCACAGTTGTGAATAGAAAGATATGTGGGAACATTTATGTTATAAAGAAGCTTGTCAATAAATGAATGAGTTTTTGAGTGAGTGCATGAATGAATGAGTAAATAAATCAATGAATACCTGAATCAGGATTATTGTTTCTGCTTGTTTTACAGTTGCTCTTGTTAGTTATTTTTTTGTCCCTTCCATTTCAGCAATGTTTACGGCTGGACCCAGACAATCGCCCAACTTGCACAGAACTTGTGAAGCATAGCCTGTTTACGCGGGATGGATTTGGATCTCGCTACCCAATAGAACTGAAGCACAAGCTCCAGAAAGAGCACATGAACAACCCTTTGTACAAAACCTCCAGCAGCAGCCTTGATGGAGCAGAAACAGACAATCGCGATGCAGAAGGAACCAGCAAGATGGGGACAGGTGCAGGAGCAGCGGGGAAAAAGAAAAAGAAATCGGAGTCGAAAGATGCATCAGGTGCATCCTTCTCCAAGGAGCTGAGGAAAGAGTCAACGACTCTGACCAAAGACTTTGCTAAGAAGGTAGGAGATGTGGGTGTCTGTTCTCATGCAATAGATGTTGATGCAGTGGTGGATGCTGTTGTGTTGTTGCTGTGTCTTTCTTTTTAACAAGAAAGCACAGGGATAAGGAGTGTGCATCCCCCAATCCCCCAAAATACAAAATAAATAAAGGTAAGCAGAATGGAATATGACCATAAAGTGATGCTTGTGGAAATGTAGCTGAATGTTGTGTTTGTCATTGCTGCTATTCTGTTTCCAAAGACCTTGGGAGGACACCACCAGCTCTGACCAAACCCAGTCAGAAGAGGTAGGAACTGTTGGCTCATGGTTTTGTGGCATTGTTCCTGAATGTTTGTTGTTGTTTATGTGAAGTTAACTGTGATACTCGTGCGTTCGTCTCTAAGGATCTCAGAAAAGAAGACACCTTTCACCCAAATCCCATTGAAGGAGGTAGGAAGTGTTGCCTAGTGGGATTTCTTTTTTCAGTGATTTTTTTTATGACTTGTTTTCATTGATATTATTTTGATTGCTCATATTGTATCATTGATATAATTGTGATACCAACAGACATCTCTGTCATTTTTCTTTTTCAAGGATCTCGGGAAAAAAAAAACTTCTCTGACCAAAACCTGTCCCAAAGAGGTAGGAATGATTCATTCAGGAATTTGTGAAATTGTTGTTGTTCAGTGTTGTTTTTGACTCACATGGGTTAATTGAGTCTTTGTAGTGGTGGTCATTGGTTATCTGATTGGCCATGGGAGTAGTTGGTAAAACTTTAATGTTTGCATCATGTATACCATTGAAAAATGTTGAAGAGAGAGATTTAAAAAAACTTTGCCTGAGGATACTTTATCAAGTTCTACCTGCGCATACTAACGTTGGTGACCTTGACCTCTACCTCTGCATACTAATCTTGGTGACCTTGACCTGGGTACAAAAGTCATGTCAGCATTAGTTAAATGTAAAAATTATTCTTCAGATGTTTTTGTTTTTGTTGTCAAGGCAAAACTTTGGGTGGTTAAATGAACAGATAAATGCACTGATAACATAACACTAATAAGACGAATTAACAGGATAACAACACATATAGTGTTAAAAGACACTGGCCTGTAGCTGTGTCTTGTCCATGGTGAAACCTCAGTATTGGTGTTCACCTGGATGCTGATTGACAGACTCACATATATTATGTGGTATATTGTATTTGACCATTTCTTTTTTGTTAATACTCACAGTGCCATGTAATTTGAATAACTTGATTGGTCTGCGTTCAGGGTTTTGAGTGAGCTGTACATAAAAAAGATTTTCTTTGACTGATTCCACATGTATTTAATATTTGGATGTGAATTAATTTAGCTTTTTTTTTTGTTATTGTTCATTGTGGTATACTGTTGATTGTAGTTGTCTTGGTTATAGCTGTCTTTACTGTCTCTTTGTTTCACATTTCTTCTTTTTTAAGGATTTTATTTTTAGTCTTAATATTCACCCTCACAGACCAACGTCCAGATGGAAAAAGGTGGGAAATGTATGTTTATGTTTTCCTTAAAGCTCCTCTTTCATATTCAGCCTCACGGATGTCACTAGTCACACACACACACACACACACACACACACACACACACACACACACACACACACACACACACACACACACAATGGAAACAGTGCCACATGTTCAGTCTCAGTATTGGCAATTTTTATAAATAAGTACAAAATAGTTGTAACATGAACAGTGTAATTTTTCCATATTTTCTTCTTTTCTCTACTGGGTGTTTTTCTTTTCTTTCTTTTTTCTTCTCCAGATCATACTCATTTTAAGGTCTTTCATTCCATGTAATGCCGCAACAATCAATTAATTGCTTGCCTTTTTCTATACTTTGATCTGAATGGAAAGGTAGTAGCTAAGTTGTTGTGGATAGCTCTGACTATACATTTAGTCAGACTCAGCCTTTGGAATATAGTCTGTGTGTAACTCCTACTCAGTTTACAATTAATTTAACCTGTGTAGGATTTAGGTGCACAGAAAATTTCTGAAGTGACCATGTGTATGTGTTTTGTATTGGCAGATGGCAAGTGGAAAGATTACCTCCGCCAAAGCTTTGTAATTATTATGCCAATTTTGAACTGCATCAGTATGCAAGGAAGTATCTTCAGAATCAATAGCGCTGCTGACTGACTGGTTGGGGCTTGTTGGGGCAAAGAAATGCCATTTAAAATAAATTCATAGTGGGCTTTTAAGTTTGAGTATTATTGTTCTGTGCTCATTTCAGTGTTGTTTCTGTTGTCACTGTGATTGTAGAGCCTGTGTTGAAAGGTTGCCTTAAAATCAAGAAGCAGTTAAGTTGTGGAGGTGTTGTGTTTTGTTTGTGTGGTGTTGGTTACCATAGTCATGTTCTGGAGTTTGCCTTTGTCATCTTTCCTTTCCAAGCTCATCAGGGAAAAGTTAAATTTGCTCCTTTTACAACAAGATCCAGTCCAAAGAGGAAGCAATATTGCAAAAATGGAAATTTGTTCTTTTTGTTCCTCATAAGCAATTTCTGAGGAAAAATTAGACACCTTTTCAGACCCCCTCCACACTAAGCAGGTAGGAAATGTAATAAAATCTCTTATGGAGTGCTGGACTGAAATGAGGTACAAAGTAAGGCTAAACGTTTTGTAAAAGTGTTGTCTTTTTTCTTTTTGTGGTGTTGGTTGTGAGAGTCAGTTTGTCTTTGTCATCTTTCATTTTCAAGGACTCCAAGAACAAACTGCCATCCGTTTCCAAACTCCAGTCAAATGAGGTAGGAAATCATTGCTTCATACATTTTTCCCCCTCGAAGTGCTTGTTTTTCATTGAATTGTTTTGTCATTGTGTGTTTGTTCGTGTATTTGTCTTTTGGACTTATTTTTAATTGCACAAAAGACTGGAGTCTATTTAATGAGCAAAATGCACTTTTGCAGTCACCAGTGACCCGAAAGACCCTTAACATAGGCATTTCATCAGAGACTGTTTAAGTGGGGTATTTAAA
>JABMCL010003826.1:77500-152500 GCA_018857735.1 Alviniconcha marisindica
TACCTGGTTCTGTTTGATCTAGGGGAGAAACATCGTTCTAAGGGGTTGTCAGTAAGGTTGTTCATGATTTTGTAAAGCAGTATCAGTCACTGTTTGGTTCCTCTGAATGCCATTTGGAGTGGCCAGAATGACAATCATCCTTTTGACTATTCTGCTACCACTGTACTTTTGTACAATTCTGCTACCAGTGTATTTTTTCATACAACCAGCTATTAGGCCTAGCTGGTGGAAAAATGGACATTGGATCTTTGATATGTGCAGTGATCTTAGAGTGTGCTGTGCACATAATGGAAAGACACTGGCACCAATAAATATGTCAAAGCATTGGCATAGGAAGAATTGGAAAACAGTCTGTCACTCTGATTTCCTTGATGGAGAGCTGAACAGTTATAACCCATTCCAGTGCATTAGACCAAAAGGCCACCAAGCCCTTTAATTTGTATCCACCTTTGTCCATTGTACGCTACATTATTGCTGGTCATTAGTCCTGGTGGTCATTTGTCACATGGTCTTTGGTCCAGTACTGGTCATTGTTGTCCTACTCATGTGGTCACTGCATTTGGGTGTCTGAAAGTCCTAGTACTAGTAGTATTCTCAACAACAGAAAGTGTGTAGGGGTGCTTTAAATGAAATGAGAAGATCTCATTGGACAAAAGGGGTTTGTGCTAATGCAAAAAAATTCTCTAGTTGCGCTTAACCACAGATCCACCTCTGTAAGGTTCATCAACGCACAAAGAGGGGTGTTGTACTATGTGAGGCTGGATCCAAAATGATTGATGATAAGATGGGCTTGTTCTCAGGGAATAAAGGCAGGTTGTTGTACTGTGTGAGGCTGGATCCAAAATGACTGGATAAGATGGGCTTGTTCTCAGGGAATAAAGGCAGGCTGCAAATATTGTCTTCTTGTTGGACATTTGTTGGCTTTATCACTAGCGATAGTCATTGTCCTGATGGTCAGTGTCCAGGGAGTCCCTTGCTTTTGTTTTGTCATTTATTTGTGCTGTTTTTAGTTTGTTTTTGTCTTCATCCACTGATCATTTGTCCAGTAGTCTGGTTCAGTGGTTATTTGTTTTACTGAAGGTATGGATGGGGTCATCGTGTTCCCTGTGTTTATTTAAAAATCATAGCATTTTTTCTTCTTTCCTTCTCCCCGCCCCGAAACATCCATAGAAAACCAATTACCACACCTGTGGACTGGGCTGTCTGCCAGAACTTTTATTACTTTGATGATGGGAGAATCAGGGCTCTGCTGATCCACCCAGGTGCACCATTCTAAGCAAGACTGATGAAGAAAAGAAAAGAAAAAAAAGAAAAAAGAAGAGACATTTTTTCTGAACTGTTGCAATTCACTCGGGTTCTGGCATGATTGCAGACTTTTTTTCCTGAAAAACACCAGCAAAGTGACTCTTGTATTCCCACCATCCTGCTTAATATCGCTGCCATGCTTAATCCACCATCCTCATCTTCATGTTTTAATGCTGTCTCCAAGGTGTTGCCATCACAGTGGGAGGGTAAGCTGTGTAGCTTGAAATAATTAGTCCTTGGATTTTAGCGTCCTGGTGGGCCTCAAGCTGCCAGTCCTCTGAGCAGCTTGTCAATTGTAGGGTTACAAATAATATTTGGCACTTGAATCCCAAAGCATAGCGACTGTGTCTGAACCACAAGCTGAAGCATAGCAACAGGATAAATACTGGTGGTTCTGCATGCTGAAGACCTTTGAAAGAAGTGATGGTGCTTGATATTTGATCTGACCATGTCTGATCATGATCGTTGTCTGGAATCAGACTCAGATTATTGTGGATTCCACCTGTCAGCATGGTACAAAATGGTGGTCAGACTGAAAGCTTGTGGGAGGGAGCATGGCTATGGGAGATGGGGCTTAAAGCTGAGTGTGGAACCCTTCATCAACTGATGCTTACATATATTACTGTAGCAGAATCCCATGAAGACGTAGTAGCTGGGCACACCACAACTTTTTTGTCTGAACAAAAATGTGTCCAACTCAGAACACAAGGAAAGCAGCTTCTGTGACTGGGATTTTTCAGTCACTTTGTCAGAAGTGGGATTTCATTTGAAGGGAGCTTAATGAAAACAACTAGCTGTCTCAAAACATGTGTTCTGTCTGAGAGGTGTAAGAGATCCGAATAAAAGCTTAGAGTTCAAGATTGTGTTCAAAAATGCTCTGTTGGTTTAATCCCTAATTTAGAAACTGAGTTTTGTGAGTGATTATTAGCAGGACTGGATGTACCAAACACATTCAGGTGCCTAGCTTGCCTGTCACACATTGTGGGGATTTTGGTGTTTGGTGCAACAAGCAGTCCATGCTCATGTCACCAGTGACAGGCCAGGGTAGGCACCCGGACAACTGTTATGTTTGAAGGTGTTTTGTGTCTGATCCTACCAACCATATCACTCCTAAAGCCAGGTTTCTAAATTCAGTATAAAGTCAGTGGGGGCAAAAAAAATAAAAAAAAATCCTTCATTTTGGGACTTTATTTTGATCTCTTCTGGATATTGGATGGAGTGTGTTTTAAGGAGGCTAGTTTCTTCAGGGGGGGTTAACTGTATTCTGCCTACTGCTCATGGGGTTATTTATGGAGAATGGTAATGACAGGTTTCTTTCAGGGTATTCATTTAGTGCACAGTGGCACACCCAAATTGTTCTGACAATGAAAGACAAGTAATGGTACACCACTAACACTGTGTATGGTGGATGCTTGGGAATAGTGTGTGTGTGTGTGTGTGTGTGTGTGTGTGTGTGTGTGTGTGTGTGTGTGTGTGTGTGTGAATTACGGTGTCAGAGGAGCCAAGTTAATCACTGTAGTGTGACTTTTATTGTGGCGGTACATATAACATTTTCCTTGGAGGTCATTTCTGTTCTAACATTTTTGGTGCTACTGATTGCAAGGTACAGATGTGAAGGTAAAGATTAAGCTTGTTTTGATGGGTTTCATTTAACTGGTGAATTGTAGGGTTCCTTCCAACCCTGTCTCCCCTCTTTTCCTCCCTTACCCTGTAGTAACATGTGTAACTGTGTCAGTTTGTGTGTGTGTGCTTGCGTGTGTGTATGCATGCGTGTGAGTGTGTGTGCGTGCGTGCACATGTGTGTGTATGAACTTGGATGTGTGTGTGTGTGTGTGTGTGTGTGTATGAGGGGGAGAGAGAGAGAGAGAGAGAGTCTTTGTCAACTGAGTACAAAGGCTGCCACTTGATATGTTGAAGCATGTTTGTTTGCGTGTGTAGGGGGATTTGTACGGATCTATATTGATAGACATTGTATTTGTCTGTCTGATTAAAATCAGCTGTTGCACCTTGGACTTAACAACATGATATATTTCATCTGTGGCTTGGTGTGCTATAGAATTGTATTCATTGTTTTGTTTTGTGAGTAGCAATTAACGTGAAGAGTTACTGATTCCCCCACCCCGAAAGATTTATTTTTTAGAATCACAGTGTATAATGAGTAATGAATGGTTCAGACAGACATTTTCAGAATGTGTGAGCAAAATAGCTCAGTATTTGTGTGCAGGCACTGTACAGCAACATAGATGAGTGGTTGTGCAGACACAATGCACAACACATTGCTGCTTGTATGTGGACTTGCACTTTTTGAACTGTGTACAGTGGGGCCTGTCATAAGAGGCCACCCCAGTAATGAGACTGTGGTCCTCTTTTATTAGGTCACACTTTGTGTGGAAAACTAAGTGGATGAGTGAGCAATACTTTACCCTGTTTTCACCAGCAGCCCATTATGTTTGTTTTAGGGGTGGTCTTAAAAAAGAAAAAGAAATGCACTTTATTATTAGCTACTCTTTCTCTCTGGCTCTGTCTGTCTCTATCTGCCCATCTGTCTCTTTCTGTCTGTCTGTCTGTCTCTCTCTATTTGCGTGTCTTTGTCTTTTTGTCTCTCTCTGTCTCTGTCTGTCTGTCTCTCTTCTCTGTGTGTGAGTCTCTCCCTGCCCCCTACCAATCTCTCTTCTCTCTCTGTGTCTAAACTTTTCTTTTGAACTCTTTCTCTCTCTACCAGTTGCCAGTCTGTGTCTCTGTGTCTTTCTGTCTATGCCTGTCTGTCTCTTTCATTCGGTTTGTCTGGTTTGTTTCTCCCTTGCGTTTGCTGGACAGTGGAACTGGCTTGATTTAATTGTGATTGCACGCTGGTGTGTGTGTTCTGCCTGCCACTTTGCAGCCCCAGCATCAACAACCCTTCCACGCACCTGGCTTTCTCCTCCTTCCCGCACTCCATGTCTCCCTCCAGCACCCCGTTTTCAACATCACAACAGTATAGGTAGGTCCTTGGCAAACGCCACCGGTGCATTTTGCTTTGAAATGGTTCCACAGCAATAATTTCTGTATGTATGTGCATCTGGTGATGTTAGTGACTAAAAAGCAGCTTGGAGCTGCCATGTTGTTACTGCTCAACCCCTGTTTCTCCTCTTCCCCATCCAACCCCCTTTTGCCCCCCTCCCCCAGTCCTCAACCAAAAAAGTTTGAAGTTTTTTTTTTGGTGGTCAACCTAGGTATTTGGCTGTGTACTTATATAAATTATACATATATGTATAATTGTAAGTAATTTGTGCATGAGTTTCTTGGTGAATTACAATGCTGCGTAAGCATAATATTATGTCTAGGTGAAAGGGACATACTGGAGCCACTTGGAAGAAGTTTTGAGCTGCCAGTTTAGAGATTGCTTAATTGTTTCAGTTAGTTGTAAGGAATTTTGAATGAACTGTGTCATTTTGGTGCTATATTTCATGTGGGGGAGGGGAGAGGGGGAGAATGTGGTATATTTTCCTGGTGCAAAAGTGACTCTCTTTGACTGGAAATATGTTCAAAAGTAAAACTTTTATTTTTAATAAAAAAAAATGCTCTGTTCTTTTCTGATAAAAGACAAATTTCTGTGTGAGTATTCTGGAGATCTGGTACTGATAAACATCACCAAATCATACACATCATGACCACCTTTATATTAACCCATTCACTGCCCTCAGGGCATATGACATCCTCCTCAAAATTGTTTCCAGTTTGCTAAAAGGGCGCTACATGATGACGTGCTTGAACTGGAACCTTTTTCATTCCATCTTTAATGGAAACAAATTATGACAATGAAGTTTTTTTGGATAGACTGTATTCTCTTTTGGACTGGTCTTCTGAGAAAATTGCACCACCAGTACAAAAAAAATTGGCAGGGAAAGGATTAAGGTTATGTACAGTTAAGTTTAATGGAATGACCTCATTGCACAGTGACAAAAGTTTTCTTCTTCAGTTTTGTTCATTTGTTTTCTTGTTTAGGCATTGATTTGTTGTGTTTAAACAGGTACATTTAAGGAGATGCAGGGTTGTGCTCTGCTATTGTTGAACATTGCCAGTTGCACATATGATTGATGTGGATACCTTTACATGTGTTCCCTAAATTCTTCCGTGTGTCATAATACTGTCTGACTTATGCAGCTTCTTTAATCTGCAGACATACTTTTTTGCTTTCCCCCCCTTTTTTCCCCTTTATGCGTGAACCTAATTTTGTCTGTATGTGTGTGATTATTGAAGTTGTAGCATATTCCTGACCCATTTTGTCCATATGTGACCCATTGCGGTTGACAGGACATTAAAATCCAATTACTAACTAACCTGACCCAGTACTTAATCTTTGGCTTTTGAAGCTTGACAATTAATCACTGTGTGCAGTGGCTTTTTATGTAGATGGGTTGACTGATATATATGTTGTGGGTGTAATTACTCGCATGCTCTGTTAACATGACTGTGAATACACTAGGGCCCTTCTGAGACAAACTCCTTTAGGATGATGATGGTGATGATGCTGATGATTTTCAACTTGTAAAGCATACACGGGTGTGCAAACCTGAACTAAAGGCGATGGCTAAGTGTCCAAGAGACACAGCAACAATTTGGCTCATGCGCAGCTGGGCAGTATTTCTGAAGAAAACAATGGAATTCTGCTGAAGTTATTGACACACCACTGCAGTACTCTTTGCTTGTATCTTTTGTTTTTGTTGTTGTTATTCGTTCAAGTCAGATTTATACTAGGACTCGTTATTTTGATGGTGAATCTGGTGACATTGCCTTGAATGTTTATTTTTTTATTTTTTTAAAGACCCCTCCCCCCATATATATATATATATATATATATATAAATAAAATCATCATGGTGGTGGTCTATGGACACTGTCTTGTGACTTTGTCCCTCACAATTTTAAAACATTAAAATGGCTCTCATCACTGCCCACCTTAATGCAGAGGTCATTCTGGTGGTGACAGTGTAGTGATAGGTATATAATCTCCCTCCCCCACCTCCTACCCCCCCCCCCCCCCCCCCAATAAGCCTTATGGTTTTTGTGGACGTTAAGCACCATGTTTACTTACTTACTTATTTGAGGGGAGCGGAGGAGAGGATCAAGTGTCAGCTAGTTATACATATTAGTGATGCGCTGGAAGATGGGGAGGTTTTTGTTTGTTTGTTCGGATGTTTGTTGCTGTTGTGGTGATGGTGGTGGTGGAAGCATATCATGATGAGAAACCCAAAGACCTGTTCTTTTGATTTGACATTTTGACTGTGTTTTGATTTATGCTTTGGTTCTTTATTTTGTCTCAGTCCTGCAATGCATGTTTTCAAGCTTTTGGTGAAGTGTAAGTCATTGCACATGATATTCAATATGTATATTTGTAGTCAATGTGTAGAATTAGCAGTTTACTGAATGGGTAAGAATATTTGCTTGTTGATTCTAGTCCTAAGAGACTTGCCTTTAGTTTAGGGTATTAGTTCATTAGTTGTTTCATTCTTCTTTTCTTTTTTTCTTTTCTTTTTTCTCTCTCCAGACTTGAGTAGTGTCAACAAGTTCATATTTGTGCTGAGGGCTTGTGGTTTATCGTTGCCAAAATTTCATTGCTTGTGTGGCTCAAGATTGGTCTGTATTATGCATGTCCGAAAACTGCCATATTTCAGGTGTTTTTTTCCCCTTCTAGGTCCATCAGCAATCAAATAATTCACGCGATTTCATTCCGCTGTTGGACTCTAAAGTATGCTTCTTTGAACATTATTTGTGATTAGTTTAGTGCAGCTATTAACTTCTTGTTTTGATAACACTATAGACTGAAATTGTTTCTTTGTGTCTCAGAACTTCATTTTGGGGGTCCACTGTCATTTTACTCTGTACAGAGGCATTTGGGACTTTAACAATAACTAAATATAGACAGAGAAGAGACTGAGCGATGGGGCCTTCCTGTATGCACTAACTTTGGTAGGAATCTGGTTTTGTTGTTTAAAGCAGTTTTAGATATTTTACATTCAAGGGGATATGTACTAATATTGATCCTTAATGTTACTGACACTGCTAACAAACAAAAAATTGTACTACAAAGTACACATGTACTAATCCATATAGATCTGTATGATTTTGTTTCTTTGTAGAAGCTATCTTATGTGGAACACTTTCTGAAAGTATAGGTATTGTCTCCTTGGTGACTAAACTACTCACATCACATCATGTGAAGTTGATAGGGCATTATGGTGAATGGTGTGCAGCATATTTGTACCAAGACTCTACTCTGTAGCATAGAGCTGTTACATATAAGCACTTTAATGTTCTGATAAATAGCATGAATTCTTTTTAACCCCCCAAAATGTGAGTCTAAATAGTGATCAACATTAGGCCATCCAATTAGTTTTCTCATTTCAAGGTCACACCACACTGTTGGAAGGAATAAGCTCTCTGAGTAGAGTCTGACTGGATAAAGATCAAATTTGTACAGTTTTTTACTTTCAATGAGAAGGATGCTTATTAATTGTTGTTGATGACTTGGATGCGCATTTAAGGCAAAAAATAATGTTTCCCAACTACGTGTTAATTTAGTGAGGTCTTACAAAGTTTTGAGAGTTAATGACCAGTCTGTTGAACTTTTCCCATTCATACTGGTTTCAGGGACCTTGACCTTTTTCTAAAGTTTCAATGGCTCAGAAATGCAAAACAAAAAATCTTATTTTTGCAGTAACTTGTATTTTGTAAAGTTCAAAGTGTTTGATTATTCTTCCCATAACAAAGATCATATCTACTTCAACAACTCCTTAATATTGTAATTTTTTCCAACATTGTTTTATGTGAGATCTTTCAAATTTTGCATAATGACATTTTCCAGCTGCTGAAGAACAATAAATGGGGATTAACTGTCAGCATAGTTTCATGGTCACTTCCAACAAAGCTTTGTTGAGCTTTGCCCCATCATACCCGTTTCAAGGTCACAGTATCACCCCATTGCCAGAAGTGTGGAAGTAAATGTTGGTCTTTACCATTTGATTTTTATCTGATTATTTTTTTACTCAGCTTTGTGTGGCATCTGCAGTTGCATGGTGACTTTAGTGTGTCCCAAGGGAAATGATTGGCTTTTTTTCCCCTGGGCAAAAGCTTTGAAACTGGCTTTTTCTCAGACATTTGTTAAGCAAAAGATTCCAGAGTCACTGACAGTATCCTTCATTATACCAGTTTTGTGTGTGTGTGCTCCTGGCCCAATTTAAAGGTAACAGCAGCATCAGAACAGATTACAGTTCATTAAAAAAAATTGGCAAGTGCCTTGAACCATTTTAAAGATCACAGGGGAGTGAAGAAGAGCTCCGTAAACTTGGTTTTAACATGTTGAATATGAGTTTACTGAGCATTTGTTTGACTATTTAAGACATTAAAGTTGTGCATGCAGTAGTCTTCCTTCTTGGGCACCACTCATAAATACAAGCATGATATTTCAAACTATTAAATGGAAGTAGTCTTCTCAAAACAGTTTGTTGTCCATCTCATAGATGAGCTCCTGAGCACACAAAGACTCACAGGGAGGGGTTTTGTTTTTAAAATGATGGTTTGATTTTTCCATTGACTTTACAAAATCACTTGTTGGTGGGGTTGGGTGTGGCTTGTTCTTCAGTGCTGACAACGAAATGAGAGAAATCCAGTCCAGTCTCAAAACATCATAAAATGATGAAGAAACATCTTGTTTTGTCACAAACTCAACCCAAAAGTGACCAAATGAAATATAAATGACTTAGGATAGTTTTTGATATATTTTGTAGTATGTGGAATATATATAGTACATTGAATGTCTAAATGGGTAACGCACGCAGGACAAATGCGACACCTCATCTTTGTGGTTACAGTACTAAATTTTCTATAAAGCTGACTGCCAAATTTTACAAACAAGCTGGAGGCAATTAGTGAAGCTATTCATTGCACATGTTTTTCCTGCGTTTGAAGAAGTGGCGTTGGTTGCAGACCAAAAGGAATGCTCAGGATAGGGCGTGACACACATTGTCTTAATCATTGCCAGAAGTTTGCCTGACTCAAACCCAGTATCCCACTGCCTGCTTGTGTGTCTGAAATAAAATCTAGCTTGTGGTTTTATGCTTCATGTACAAGCTTTGAGTCAGAAATTGTGCTGATGTCTACTGAGTACTAGACTGTGAGCTGACCAAGAGATTGGGCGTGAGCATTCCCATTTTCAGCAGCCATTTTTGCATGAGAGATGGGTATTAATCTCAAATAACAGACGGCTTACCACCCTCATCTTCCATTTTAGCGCTCATACTGATGCATGAATCAGTGCGAGACAGACAGGTCATTTGACCACAACTCAAATTGTTTTAGCAGTTTTTATTTATATCCATAGAACAGTCTGAAATTCGCCAGCACTGAAGAACAACCCATGTATAAAACACTGACAAGTGTCTTGCTTGCTTGTCTCATTCATTGAAGTTTGAATTGCCTCTTTGATATTTGGCCATTAGCAGAGTGAGCACACATTTGTGTTGGTTCATTTGGCACACAGAGAAAAAGAGATCTAGCTTTCTAAAATTGGTATGAAATCAATGTGGCAGTTTTATGTAAATTCATTAATGTGGGTTTTTTGTTTTGTTTTGATATTTTTTGCCCATTGGACAAACATCTCTTGAGAAGTCTGTTTCTTTTAACCTTCTTGTCTAATCCATAATGATGCCATTGCATATGTAAGGGTTGTGTATAATTTCATTCTGTCTACAACTTTTCATATTATTCTATAACTGTGACTGTTGAGACCAGTATGTAAGATATTATGGGGAAACAATTGATTCATTGGAGTTATAGAGCCGTAGGACTTGTACTGTGGTAAACTAGATTTTGAGGTTTCAGAATAAGTTTTATTCTTGTTTACTTATCTGTTTGCCTTTAATTTTGCTGCTTTTTAAAAATGTCTTCCTTCCTTTAAGTATCTATTATACAGTGGTCATTTCCAATCTGCAGCACATTAAATGCATGCTTGTTGTGCATGTGTGCATTAAGTTTGGCACAAGTTCATGAGGTAGTTTTTGTGATTTTAGCATATTTTCTTTCTCTGTGCAGACTGTAGAACAAAACTGTTTGGCTGTTTCCATAAAGAAAGAATGTTTTATTCCTAGGCTTTGAAATAGTTGATCACATCTTTTTAGATTTAAAAAAAAAATCTTTAAAAAAATCTGTTTTGGTTTTATCAAACAAATCACGCAAATCACTGTTGATTTAGCTTGCATGTTTTTATTTATGTGAAAGAAGTAAGCTAAATTGTACTTTGTGCATAAGAAGCTTTTTGTTTATAAGAAGCCAATAAAATGATTAAGTTTAGTTTGATTAAACTCACCATATATGTGGAAGCGTGTATATATTTAGACTCATAGAAGGTGAAGACTGTTGAAATGTTTTTCTTTTTTTTCTGTCTCATTTCTGGAATATGACTGCAATATTAGGATGACATTTTAGATAGAATCATAGAAAATTAGTATTTGTTTGGCAAAAATGCACCTTCATGCAAAGTTTGATTAAGTATTGTAATCTCTGTAATAATGTTAAGTAATAATGGTAGGGTACAAAAGGTACTTTTATGGGAATTGCAGGAAGAAAAAAGTGATGAATAATTTGTTTTAGAGCATTGCATTATGTGCAAACTGCATGAATAGTGCTCATGTGTGATATGTTTACATGTATGTACACATTTTTTTTATGTATAGTAAAAAAAATCTTCTTTTTTTTTACATTACTGTGGATTAAGGCCACCCTAAAAAATCAAAGAAAAATATTCATAAAAGAGGAGACTTGTTCATTTAAATGGAAATGTGAACTGAACCAAAAGTTTTAAAAAAGGAGTCTTGGGGGTGGGGGGAAGTCCTTGACCATGGGTTCATTGATGTGGAAACATGAAGGGAAGGGTTTATTGGAAATTATGGTCTTACAACAGGGATGGTCTCTTGTCTGGGGTTTCACTATATCAGAATTAGTCAGAAGTCTTGGTAATATGATTCTGTCACACCTGGCTCCCCCTGAGAAAGGCGTCCTCAATTTTCAACAAGAAAAAATCGCAAATACATAGGATGGCAAAGGCATCAGATTCCATTTGCATGGGTACAGAAATAGAAACAGCCAACATCATGCAAGTAGAAAATGATTCAGGTGAAATTCCATGCTACCCAAATCGATGTAGAAATAGCATTTGGGTACAGAAGCAGTTGCTCCATCAGATCAGGGCATGATTGATGCCATTGCCACAGAGGTTTCCATGTATCCTTGTAGCTTGTAGAATCTTACCTTAAAGTGTACAAATGGGAAATTTATAAGATGAAAGAAAGAAATATTTGCATGGGTTCACCGTTGGTGGATGAAGTGCTATACTTGATTCCAGTACTAACATTTGATATATTCTTTACTTCCACAGCAAGACGTTTTGTCTGCATACACTGTTTTTTGTTTTGTTTTTAAATTAATGGGCCTTAGTAGTTAGCTGAATTGCCCTGTGAGGGATGGTTAAAGTATACTGACTTGCCTTGTCTTGACTGTGTTCTGTGCTGTAGTAAGGGAGGTGGGGGGGTTGGGGGTGGGGGGGGGGGGTGAGGAGGAGGAGCTATGCTGATACTTGTGAAGTTCTTTGTGTGAAGCTGTATGTGGTACATAATGCTTCTTTTGTGTTGCAAATATCAAGAACTGCCGGTTGCTTTATCTGGGTATTTTATCTGTGTCCTGTTACTCTGAATCAATGGCTGGAGCTGTATGCAACAGAACACATGGTGCAACCATTATGAGCTTTATCATTTGGTGAATCAGTGTGCATATGCATATATATATATATATATATATAATAGTATCTGTTACAGAAGTGATTTTACAAGTCCATTGTCAGTGCAAACATCAGTCACTGCACAGTGAGCAACAAGCTGTTTTAGTGAGCTTGTGGAAAAAGAATTCTGTCTGTCACTATGTATTTATGAAGCAACAATTTGAATAAAAATTGCTTTGCCATGCAGTTAAATGTTGGGGTTACAGGCTTTAAGAATTACACCTGGCGCTTCTGTTTTCAGGTGCTGCTTGTGATGTAATTGTGTCAGTTCCTGCAAATCGCAAAGCATCATACAGATTGGTGCCTTCTCCCCCTGCCCTCATGTGGAAAAAACAAAAAAATAGTAAAATTGGGACAGAGTTATAGAAGTCAGTATGGAAGTCAGTAAAAAAATATAATTATTAAAAAGAAATAATAAAAAATATGCAAGACACTAATAGCCTTAGTGATCTGTTTGGGCACTGCTCGGTCCTCTTTTGATGACACTGTGGTGTGACTGCAGGGTGAGTCCGGACAAGGTGTTGCCCAAGAAGAACCCAAGCTTTGTGAAGAAGGTCAACACCACCTCTCCGTCATGCTCCCTGAACCTCAGCCCCCAGCCTCTGATGCTGACGGAAAAGTCCTCACTGCACGACAAGTCGCTGATGAACGACAAGAGCAAGTTCAAGTTCCCGGAGCGTCCACAGCAAGGGGGGCTGAGTCTGCCTGAAGTGAGGGGTGCAACAGAGGGTGGGTACCAGCCTTCTTCCATCTTGTGTGGAAATGGTGTTGTTGAATAGCCAGTGGTCGGCTTCTTCTTTTGTGTTGTGTCCACTTTGAAGACCCTGAGTCTGACGCTTTGATTAGTAAACAGTCAAGTTTCCACTTTTAAGACATTGATGACTCTTCGAATAGTGAGCAGTCAGGTTTTGAATAGTAAACAGTCACGTTTTTCTGCTTCATCTGTGTAGTATCCAACTTGAACACTTTGGAGACTCTGAAATTTTTGGCGCATACTGGGTTTATGGGGGTGCCCATAATCCAACAAACTCTGACAACGACTACAGAACTTTTAACATGCAGAATTCTGTGCTCTTTTTGCATACACACACAGGGGACCTCAGTTTATAGTCTCCCCAGAAGGACTTTTGTAGAGTCTCCAGAGAATTTGGCTCTGGAAAAATCTTTGGGTGGGCTCAACACTAACCCATAACAGTCATCCATCCAGGTGGTGAACATGCTTGATGGGGCTAAAGTTATGGCTTGCAAGAGTGGTCACCCATCCAGGTGGTGAACGTGCTAGATGCCGCTTGAGTTACGGCTTGTAAGAGCAAGTGCTGTCACTCTTTGCTACTGACTCTGCAAAAGTGAGAGGTGCAACAGAGCGTTTGCATTCACCTCCTTCCTTCATGTTTGGAAAAGATTGAGTGAAATGGTCAGTGATCGGTGTCTTGTGTGTGTGTGTGTGTGTGTGCAGGTGTGTGTGCATTTGCATGTGTGCGTGTGAAGAGAAATCTTGTTGCTACCTGCAGATTACCCTGCATTTCACATTGTCAGTGAATGAAGTAAGGCCATTTTAAAAGAAAAGAAACTACTAAAGTAATGGAAGGTCACTGCCAGGAAAGGATGACCATGCAGCCAGAAAAAGACAGACCTTTAAGTTGTGTGGTTCTGCTTCTTTCTTATGTTTGCAGGTTCATGACCTTGAGAGAGAGAGAGAGTGTGCCTGCATGCATGTGTGTGTGTGTGTGTGTGTGTGTGTGTGTGTGTGTGTGTGTGTGTGTGGTGTGTGTGTGTGTGTGCGTGCATGTGTGTGCGTGTGTGTACATGTGTGTGCATTCAAATAATTTTCTCACCTTTATTTGGTTAATGTTGCAGTGGTGCACAGAGCCAAGAAGGAGACAATCCAGGTGAAGAAGTCCACAGTGTCCTCCATTCCTCACATCACCAACATCGACCCCTTCAGCACAAATAATTCACAGGTACAATGAAGACCCCTCCCCTTAGGTTGTACCCCCCTCCCCCCAAAAAACAAAACCCCAACCCCAAAACAAAAACAAACAAACAGAAAAAAATTGATTATTTTAACTGTAGGTGAAATCACACATAGTTTCTAGCACCATGATATACCAGAGGTTGGTTGGTAATGAAGATCCAGAGGTCAAGTCTTTTGTTCTGCACTTGTCTCTGTATGTCATTGGTTATCACCATGTACCAGTCACAGGCTGCTTCATCCTGTTTTTTCCCCTTCTTTTTGTTCTTTTTTAAATTATTTTCCCTTCATTTTTTGGTTGGTGTTGCTAACCACATGATTGTGGGGTGCTTATTCAAAAAGTGGTACATACGTCCATCCATTACAGTATAGTATACTGAACAGCATAAATAACTCATGAGGCAGAGGAAGCTGTGTCAAATTTGACTGAAACAGAAACAGTTTCTTTGTTTCATGACAAAGTTAAATCATTCTTTGACTGAGTTCATCAACAGAACATGAAATGAAATGTGAAGCTGGGAGGATGAGGGACGCCATCTGATTACACCCCCCCCCCCCCCAGATCAATAACTACTTGGACGTGGGGGGTCTGTTTTCATACCAATAACTACTCGGATGAGGAGGATCTACCCACAGTAACCTAGCTAGTTACCTTTCTGTTTTTAGATCAATAACTACTCGGACGAGAAGTGTCTACCCACAGTAACCTAGTTTCCTTTCTCTCTTTAGACCGATAACTACTCAGACAAGGAGGGACTACCCACAGTAACCTAGTTTCCTTTCTGTTTTCAAACCGATAACTACTCGGACGAGGAGGATCTACCCACAGTAACCTAGTTACCTTTCTGTTTTCAGATCAGTAACTACTCAAACGAGAAGCGTCTACCCACAGTAACCTAGTTACCTTTCTGTTTTCAGACCGATAGCTACTCGGACAAGGAGGGTCTACCCACAGTACCCTAGTTACCTTTCTGTTTTCAGACCGATAACTACTTGGATGAGGAGGGTCTACCCACAGTACCCTAGTTACCTTTCTGTTTTCAGACCGATAACTACTCGGATGAGGAGGGTCTACCCACAGTAACCTAGGACAGCTCAGACAGCAGAGGGATGGGGCGCTGTGAGCATGATGAATGTGAGGCTGTCATACTGTGTGCTGCTGGTACAGGAATTCATTCTAGTCCTCTCCTCTTCTGCTCATCCACGGGGGCACCTCATCAAACTGCCCACGGGAACTTACGCTTGCTTCTTGGGGGGAGGGGCCACGATACAGGTTTATTACTACAAGGCGCAGGAGCTGGATCAGGGAAGGTAGACAATAACATGGTAGATTGCTGTGCTTTTGTTGAGTTTTGCAGGGATGATCTGCAAAAGCAGCCCACTCAGAAATGCCTTACAGTTACTGGCCATGAGCTCCTTCAGACTGGGTTTTTGTACAGCTTGTTTTTCTCAACCTGTGTCTATGCTGTTGAACTTTTTATTTTATTTTGATCGGAATGTGTGGACGGATTCCTGAAGATGCCGTCACCCACCCTGCTTGGTAGTAGAATTAGTCAGTTTGGGTTGGTCTGGTTGTACAAGTGCTCAGGCCCATTGCCAGTAAACAGAGACACATCACAATGTCTCTTGTCAGCCACTCCACAGCTGCACTACATGGGGGTGCTCACACATCCCTTTCTGCCTTTTGTGGACAGCAATGGGGGGTGGGGGGTGGGGGTGGATGAGTAAGGAGTGTGGTGTCACATCTACACTATTGTTGCAGTTGCTGCTCACATGGTCCTGCAGTTTGGTCCTGCTTCAGGGTCAGATATTTTGTGCAGCTGTGACTTTGTGTGTGAAAGGAAAGATCTGTGCTGGGGGTTTCAGCCGGACCCCTTTTGTAGCCAGCTGTCTGTGACCGATGCCATCACAAACCCTGAGTCTTTTCAAGACCGGTTTGTTTGAAGGCGATAGTGCCTATACAAATACATACATACATACAAAGTTATTGCTCAGTTTGTATTCTGCAGACTCGTCTTTTTCAAAGACAAGGGAAATGTACATGTATCATTTTGCATATGCTATCCCTACTGCTTTGCTTCTTATTTTTCCTCTTTGACTAATGGACGCTAAATTTCTTTTCAAACCCTTTCATTTAAGAGGCTTGAGGTTGATTCCTTTTCACATCCTCTTGCTAGGACATTTGTGTTTGAAAATAGTGTCATGTGTATAATAAACAAAGCAAAGTGAACAACCCCCCCCCCCCCCCCCTCCCCTTCCCTTCCCCCAACACACACACACAAAACTGTCAGAACATTCAAGTCCCTTAATTATAAGAGTTAGTGCCTGGCAAGCATGGGAGGTTCTAGAATTGTCTTGTTCCAAAAACATTGTTCAGAATTTGGGGGCAGGGGGAGGTAACAAAATATGTTGTGTTTAAAAGTATTTTTTGCCCAAGGGTTCTTGACACTTATTTAACTAATGAAGTTTATAAACTCACCAGGCAGGAATTAGGATAATCGTGAATGTGTATACACTCAATTAAAAAAGAAATCAAATTTGTATCAGTTTTGCATTGGTTGATTTTTGTATGTGTAATTTTAAAGTCATTCACATTGATTGTTGTTATGGTGTTCACTTTTTCTTTTTTTTCATGCAAGTAAACTGTTCAGCAGAGAGTAATTACAATGATGCAGAGAACATTACAAAATCTTTTTGTCTATATTCAATGTTGTTTCAATATCAGTACATTGCATGAGTGTATGAGAGAAAGAGAGAGTGTGTGTCTATGTACATGCATCTGTATGCACATGTATGCTCAAAGGCATGAATGCTAAAACCATATTTTTATAGATTTGGGAAGGGGGGAGGCGGTTGGGGGGGGGGGGGGGGGGCTACATATATATATATAGATTGGGGGGGGGGGGGCTACAGATAGAGAGATAGATAGATAGATAGGTAGATAAACTTGCACAGATGAATGGTTGGGCAAAAAAAAGAAGAATTCAAACTTGAACACGTTATTTTGCAAGGATTGTAGTTTAGGTTCAGTCAAAAACCTAACAACCCGAAGAAGAAAAAGAAGGGGAAAAAAACAACACTTTTTCTGCTCAGCTCATATTTTGCATGCTTGAAAAGCACTAAAGTAGATCACAAACTGTATAGGGCAATTCAATGAAGTTGGTTTGCTTGTGTGAATGCCCTTTGTAATCTTTCGCGCAAGAAGTTGCGAGAGGTTGCAACATCACTTCTGGGCCGATTTCTAAGTAGGCATTGCTTCATGCTGTGTATAACAATGGAAGTTGAACCTAGGATTGCGAAGCAGTACAAATGCCACCACTGTTGAAGTTGCAAAAATTACCAGGGAAAGGGGATGGAGGGTGGAAAAAAAAGTGTCTTGGCATCATTTTTTGGCTGACCAGAAGATCGTGAATGTGTGGAAAAAATGCGTTTTGGGGCATCCTGTAGCAGTAGCAACAGCTTATTGCTTGTTGCCAAACACATTCTGACTATGGGCCTCCAAAAATTCCTTTAAAGTTGGCAGTGTAAAATTCGCAAATTCACTGTCTTCATCTTCCATTGTAAAGAAAGTACGCACTGGAAGTAAAAGCAGCCAAAGGACTTAAGCGATGCTGGGCAAAAGTCAAGGGAGTTAACAACCCCGCCTGAACCGCCCAATAGGGTTGCTCTGGTGACTGCTCCAGTGTGCTGCATGAAGAAAGAGTAAGGAAAATAGGGATGTGCCCATTGGGATACAAAGACGGAATGAAAGCAAAATGGCAGTACTGCTTTTTTACCACCAGGTCTTCACAGATGCTTATGTCATGTGTCTGTATGGCTACTGTGTTGTTTCACTGGTTGACTGGGAGTAAAACACTACTTTACTTACTTACTGTGTTGTCTATTCAAAAGTGTTGTTTCTTGCATTCCTGTTGCTCATCGTTCAGTACTTCTTCAGAAAAGAGAGTGTTTGTGCAGTCTTAGAACAACTTATCAACCAAACGCAAATACAAAGGGTGTGGGGTAGTACAGTTTGGGTTGCATAACAAACCTGATGATTTGATGACAAAAATATAGAAGATTTGATAGTAACAACACTTCAATATGCATTTTGTGCAATAACAGCTATATCTGTATATATAAATATACTAGCAACAGAGTATGAAAATTGATGCATGGGAAATGGTAAACAAGATGACAACCAAGGTTCAAACAGAACATTTCATTTTTATTTATGGTTACTGTATCATCCTCATTATTCTTGTTTGCTGTTATTATTTTGTTAATTGTCCATTGTTTTTGTTACTGGTGCAATGTCCACTTTTGCATTTTAAGTAAGCAATAAATGAAATTTAAAAAAGCAGTATTACTTTTTGATACATAGTAGCGCTAGCGTAGTAGTTTTGAACTCTTTTGAAGTATTTCTATATTGTTATTCCTTTAAAATCTAAAGGATTGAGGGGGGGGGGGGTGGGGGGGGTGGGGGGGGGGGGGGGGGGAGAAAACTCTTGTGTTAAACAATGAAAGCCACTATGCTGTGGCAGAGAGGTATTACAGCAGAATCAGGACTGCCATGTGATTGTGAGTTCAAACCTGTATTGCGAATTTTCTCCTTTTTGTGTTGTACAACATCATGTCAATAAACAAAATACTGAAAGAAAGTATTACTTTTGAATATATGCCAACAGCAGTGTAGCAGTTTTGAACTGCATTGCTTGGTGCTGTAGATAGTCCAGCAGTGTTAGGGAATATTCCTCTGGCAGGGTGGCACTGCCTCGCTGCAGCTGGCTTTCCCTGTCAGAAAGTGATCTATTAATTAACTGTAACTTGACATGGGAGCTTGTAAAGTACATTTTAGGGCAAACCCCGTTGTTAATTGTCTTAAATCTTATTGAATGACTATTAATCCCGTGGCTGTTACTTTAGCGACTTTAAAAAAAGAGAACACTGTTTGGAATGTATCAGTTTGAGGAGGGAATTGGGGTAAAAAGGAGAAGAATGTATGTGGGTTTTAATGTATATGTGTGGGTGTGGGTTGGTGGGTGTTTGTGAATTGTTTTGTTTGTTTTTGTCATAGAACATGCAGCACATGGGAGCCCTTTCGCAAAAACTGGTCATGCATGTGCTAGTTCCCATCTAAAGGTCGCATGGGCCACATGTTGCATCCAGTTTCCTAGGAGCTGGCAACTTTTGGAGGGGAAAAAAAATCCCAATGTGTTAGTTGAAGAACAGGTCATTCCAGGTCCACTCTTGTTGATAGCCTTTGCCTGGAAAAAGGACAGAATCTCAGTTCTATTTTTAGCTTGTGATACAGGTTCAGTGGACGCTGCACTATAATTAAAGTAAAGACCCATTTTCGCCTCAGTATTAATTTGTTTGTTGCTGATTGTGATCGAACCCAGCTGTGTGATATTCTCATTTACCATGATTCTCTTTTAAAAGGCATTCCATCAGGATCACCGATTTTGTTACAGACACTTGTTATAGTGTATGTTGTATATATATATATACGTACATAAATATGCATGTGCACTGCGTGCTGTGATTGGTTGTAATACAGACTTTGACTTTTTGCAATCCTGTGTATCATCAGACTAATTTATTTGAAGCTGTGCTGGTATCAAAGATGAATTTATTGATGCATATTAATCTGGAGTAACTGTTCCTGTTGCCAGCTTTTGTTGTTGTTGTTGTGGGTTGGGGATTTTTTTTGGGTAGCTTTGATCAGCTCTATATTCAAGTGACCCACTCCTGTGACGGCATTGTTAAAGGTGATTGTTGATCATGTGTACGTCACCCCCACCATATGACACCCCTAGATTTAAGAGGGGCAGTCACACACACACACACACACACACACACACTCATTTTTTTAATTTTTTTTAAAGTGTATTAGTTGCACGATAGTGTTAAAAAAACAAGGTCAGTCACTGAGTTAAAGTTAATCATTGACAGTAAAATCTTTGGATATGTGCATAGGGCTTATTGTACTATGTCAACTGCCATGCAGTGTCAGCATGGTAGAGGAAGTGAGTGTGTGCCAAAACCCTGTCATCCTGGCAGAATTCTGTTGAGATTTCACCAGTGTCACACAGCATGTGAATATAAATGCACATATCCACATTCCGTTATCTGGGTGCAGGCAGTTCTCACTGAAAATCAGAGTGCAGATGTGGGCATGGGAACTTGAAACCCTGCATCATTGATAATTTGCAAAGTAACTTTGTAAGTGACCAGCCTCATCTTTTTTTATATTATGTAACCTGCCAGATCAACAGATGACCTTTTTCTGTCAGTTTTTAATGAAAGGTCTAGGCTAATTTTTGTTGTTGAATTGATGACATTGATTTCTGTGAAGGACCCACCAGTTTGTTTGGATCTTACTTGTGAAAATATATTGGGCAATCAAGTTACTTGCATTTATATTGTCAGCGCAAAGCATATGAAATGTCTTGTTTATTCATCACATGACATTCAGTCTCCTTCCATAAAACAGTGGAGCTGTCATAACATCACAAGTCGGGAGTTAATACTTATCCATAATGAAGAACTCATATCTTTCTGCACTACAGAACATGATCAAAAACAATGGAGAGCGAATTTTAAGAAGACTTAAGGGATAGCAGAGCCAGCAGGCCTCCGTGGAAACTGGCTTTCTTTCTGCAAGATGAACCAAACTTCCCTTCCTTGGCATGAGGAACCAAACTTTTAGACCCAAACTGCCCTCATGTGGGGAACCAAACTTCCCTAGCTGGGGGAACCAGACTTCCCTAGTGTGGGAACCAAACTTCCCTAGCTTTGGGAACCAAATGTCCCTAGCTTGGGGAAGTACAAAATATTGCACTGCCCAGATCTGAACTGTTTAAGCTTTCTAATCTGCTCAAGGTCACTCATCTTGAGGTGACCCGCTTGAGGTTGACAAGACATTAAAATCCAGTAACTAAATCAAGGTCACCCGATTCAGTTCCGCTCTCTTGCAGAAAGATTGACTAGCGACTGCCTCTTTTAAATTTTATCGGTTACTGTGAGCTGAGGTCACTGTTCAGTTCAAGACAGTATCAATGCAGTCACAGGGAGCCCATATGTATGTGCTGCACCTCATCTCTCAGAATTTCCCCCAGAGTTGCCTTTGAAAATATTGTTGATACGAGTTGTAAGAAAATGAATCAGCATCAGGTCAGTATGTTTGATGTCCACGTATTCTGACGTGTAAATTTATCTCCAGTGTCCACCCGTGTCGATTTGTTTGTTATGCATATAATATATGTAAGCACCTGGGGCTGATCTGAACTGGCATGCATATGAGTGGTCAGTATTATTACGGATGTTACTTAAAGACCATGGCTGGTGATTTGGTGTTATTGGGCTTTGAATAGCGGTAGCACCTTGCTTTAGACAATGCTTTGATAGTTTGTACCTGCCCAGCATGGTTTGTTGGAAGGCTCAGACAATCGGATGTGATGAACAGAGCAATAATACAGGCCACAGGCTTACTGTCCTGCATGTCTGAGTGATTGAGTTGATGTCAGGCAGTGGGGCTTTTTTGTGAGTTCACAGTTACATTTTTTATATTGTTGTGTGACTTTTGAGCATGCCATTGATTTCCCACTCCACAAAATTCAGTTTACAATGAGTGACTTTGCTGTCTGCAGTTAGTGCAACGGCTGAAAGGGGTGACATCACTGCTCTTCTGTATGTGAATTGTTGTTACTGCCCATGAGTTTGTGTGTGCATGTGTTGGATCTAGTTTCCTGTTGTGATTGAACTGCTAATACAGTGAAATACCTCTCTGAAGACCACCCAAAAAAACAAGCAAAAGTGGTCCTCAGTAAAGGGGCTTATTTACATGGAAATAATTATGAAGGGGAAAGACTTTTGAAAAATCACTCTTGGATGTTCCACTGTAGGAATAACGACGATAAAAACGTTTGCACGTCATAACTTATCTGCTACATGGGATTGCAGGACACTGAAAAAGAAGTCTTTCAGATGGGACAATCAGTCATTTAAGTACTGATTTAGACTACTAATGTAGACTCTCGTTGTGTTACCTCCCGCGTTGTTAACAATCAACAGTTTATGTTGTGTGAACTGTCAAGCTTTATAGGGATGGAGACCCACTTTCTCATGCAAGGGTCTGATGAAAGACAAAGTTCCCATCTCTTTTGTGCACAGAATTTCTCCTCTTCTGCAATCACCATTCAACTTAGTTCAAGATAGTATCTGTGTCCGTAGAAAAGCCCATATGCACTCCACTGCATCTCTCAAATATTTCCCCAGCATTGCCTCTTGAACAGTTCCAATGTTTGATTTATGATGGCCATTTTAGTGGGCTCTTCCATTCAAAAACAGGAACAATGAGACTCAAGGCTTTTACCTCATGTTTTTGCCATTGAACTGCTGTACACCAGCTTTCAAACTGAAAATATTGAAGTTATTGCACCCATCCTGTATGTATACTCTATATTGCATACAAAAGCAAGATTAGGATAGTATTTTGAAATTCATGAATGCTTTCAACTTTGGGAATGGAACATTTTCATATGAATATAGTCCTGGTAAGTTTGTTTTGACAAGTTGATTTTGCATTGGGGGTTTCCTGAACTGGCATGACAGTTATTCTGCTGGAAAAAAGAAAAACAGTTTGTGTTTTCGTGACAACTGGTCATTAAGGTTTTCTCTTATGGAAAGGTGAAAGTGGGATTTTTAACGAGTGCAATGATCTCTGCTGAGCATACATAGGTGAGACAGGCACTGATGAAGGTGATAGAAAAACTGGAGAAATACCTTCGTCATTACTGAGAGTCAAACTCACACTATAACTCTATAGCTGCTTCCATTTATGCACATGTTGCTTCTTGCAGATCCTGCTGCATCGTTTTTCAGTATTAGTCAAAAAGACTTTTGGATTTAAGAATTTAAATAGTTGAATGAATGTTTCTTGGGCATGTTTACTGCGAGAGCTATATTTTGTATTTTACAGTTACCAATGCCTTTCCCCTCAAAAGATAGTACTCTTGACCAGTTTGTTCAGCTACTTAGTGCATGAAGCATTGATTATGCATCTTTGAACAGTATTGCAAAACAGAAAATACTCTTTCCGTCCAAAACATTTGTGCAAATTTTCTGAAATATTTTTCCTTCTGTATTGTTTCCCTCAATTAAGACATTGCTCAGTAATTGTGATACAGTTGGTTATCTTTCCTCTGTGTTAATATACAGGTGTTTCACATGTTTAACTGTACATTTGTATGTCACGTCCTTAGGTGTGTGTGCATGCATCGTCTATACTTGTATGTCACCTGTGGTTATATATATACTGTCCATCTGTATTTGCGTCACTGTGTATGGGTCATCTGTGTTTAGATGTATGTGCTTGTGCCAGCTGTACATGCATGTCATCTGTGTATGTGGCGTGTTTAGGTGAACATGTCATATGTGTGTTTAGATGTACATATGGGGGTCATCTGTGTTTTCACCCTGTCAGGGTGCTTGCCTATGTTGATTCTGATGTATTGAATGTGGAATAAAGAAAACAACACAAAATCTGTCTTGAAGAATGTTTTTAATTCATCCAGAACTTGTACAGTAACAATTACCCAGTGGAGTGTACTGTTTGTTGTTTACATCAATTTTTTTTAAAACCCTACTGATGTCTTGGTTCAGTCTTGATGACACTAGACACACATTTGTTTCTGTGCACATGACTGTATATTTTATATAACTGTGTGAAGCTAGATAGGTTGAAGGCTTTAAAGGGGCAGTTGTCCACTCTTTTTATATATTTGTTTAGCCCCAGATGTGTGAACAGTTAAAGGACCCCTCCTCTGACAAGGAGAAGATCTTGTCTTCAAGCATACAATGGTGATATGCTTATGCAGCCTAACACGTCTCCTTCCATTCAGAGAGAGAGAGAGAGAGAGAGAGTGTGTGTGTGCAGATTAGTGATCTTGGATGTGGTTGTGAAAGCAATTACAGTCCAAATGTAAACCTGTTTAGCAAAAAGTACAACAGCCTTTCACTGCTCTGTGAAAATCGAGTTGTATTTGGTTTGGCAAACTGGATATACAAGAGACAAGTGACCACAAACTTTTGACAGCTGCCCCTTTAAATGGCCCAAGTCTGACTGCCATTAGATGAGACAAAGGTGCGAGTAAGTGCTGTTGCATTTCATGTAAATACCAAGACACCTGAGCAGCATGAACAGCAATGTGCACAATGCAGTGTCCTGTAAGGCTCAATGCTTATTGCACGCCAAGCTGGAGGTGAGAACATACGATTCTCAGCCAGCACAAAGTGAAATGATCACCTGTTTGCATTCCAGTGTGAACATGATTAGGGAAGAAAGGGGGGGGGAAAAGATCTTGCCACCTTTCACAAGCATTGTATCTGTTGCATAGTTTCCCCAGGCACAGCCCTGATATAACCGTACTGGTTGACTGGGTGTAAAACACCAAGTTACTCCCCAGGCACATAGACAAAATATAAAACATTGCAGTAGCATTTGCTCCTTTAAAGTTATAATCAAAGCCCTAGATTCATTCCCACTTTAGTACTGGCTGGGAAACGTTTCTGTCAACCTATGCAGGAACAAATCACTTTAGGTGCTTTTGTAGCAGGCAGATTGTTTTTACAAGTTTTCATAAAATACGAATAATGTAAAGTCCAAGAGCCGAACACACCGAGTGTGTGTATATCTTGTTCAGCACAGTTTTGCGTTGCTTCAGTTGAAGACTGTATCTACACATGCAGGGAAACTTAAATGCTATGTGCTCTAACCCATCCCTCAGAAGTTCTGCCAGTGTTGCCTTTAAAATGGTTTTGATGATAGCCAGAATGACAGTAGCCTAATTCCTCCTTTTAAGGCAGATCATAGTTGACTGCTGCCCTTTTGCACATCTCTTTCTTTCTGGTGGTTGATGGTGTATGCTTTGTGTCAACCGCTGAACAATGACGTGGGAAATCTCTTGCCCAAAGTAGCAACAGTCCAAACAACAATAGTACAGGTTGGTACACTGGAATGACAAAGAGAACTGTTTGGACACGCAGTAATCGAAATACACGAGCTATACTGCAAAATACAGGTTGTAGGGGAATGGCTAGCACCCGTTACACGCTTGCAGCCAAGCTGGTTGAACACTACAAAAAGGAAGGGATAACGTATGTTAATAATGTCAAAGGTAAACTGGTATACAATGCATACACGTATGAGTGCAAGTTGACCACAAAAAAAATCTTTTAACAACACTTGCAGAACTGGAAAGGACTTCACATACTCAGTATACTTAAGTGAACAAGTAGTAAAAAAAAATATGAGAACAAAAATGGCTGCTGAAGTTGGGTGCAACATACACTGACCCTACATGACACACATAAGATTTTTTTAAATCATACATATCTCCTCCCACCCCCCTGTTTTTATTTCCCCTAGGTCTTGTTATGGGGGAAAAAAGCACAAAAACACCAAACAACACGCACATACGTACAGAGGCAAAACAACCATACACACAGGCAAAAAACAAAATGCAAATGTCCAAACAAAATGTGGTAGTGAACCATAATAAAACCACAAAGGAACCATTTATCAAAACAAAAATGGAAATTTGCTAAGAGTCAAGTACCAGCGCTGAACTGTTTATGATTTTTTGTTTTTGTTTGGCTCATCAGATTTTCAAGAGAATTTCTGTGTACCTTTCACACAGCTGCAACAACAACAAATTCCGACAGAGTGTACTGCATTGCTTCTTGTTTTACACTACAGCCACCTGTTCTTTTTTTGTTTCATTTTTTAATAGAGATAACCATCATGTGAAACGTGGCATTTTGAGTGAGTACATCCCTCCAACAAATGCTCATAATAGTCTGGTTAACTCTGTGTGTGTGTGTGTGTGTGTGTGTGTTCATGTTCAGCCCAAAAGACAATGCAATCAGTCAAAACATTAGAAACATCAATTTTGCTGCTTGTCCACTCTTTCCTCTAACTGTGTGTGTGTGTGTGTGTGTGTGTGTGTGTGTGTGTGTGTGTGTGTTTTGATTAACCTTAAGTTTGATTAACATGCTGAAGTTAAAAACAACCTTTCAAAACAGTGTAAATTAGACTCAACAACACAAATAGTAGACTGATTAAAACCTATCCTGATCAAGGGGGAGGAGGGATGTGTCGAGCATGAGGTGTGGGGGGTTAAATGGAGACAAGCACATGCACTGACAATGCCATCTCAAAAAGCTCTGGTGGAAAATGGCCTCCTCCCCTCCCTCCATATGCAATGAAACTGACATTTTTCAGATTTGTTCATCTCAATCTACAAGCCAGGGTGTTTTTAGCTTTACGTAGATTGCAAATGGAAAACGACAACAAAAACCTACCAGCAACAATTGCAGGATCATTTCATGGCATTATTTGTCAACATGTCTGCAGCACATTTTTTTCCCCTAAATATTTTCAGTCAAAGTGCACACAGAAACACTAAAAATGTATAAAACACAACATGATGTGAGACTAAAATAAAGCACACCACACAGTCATGACATCATCTATTGCGTAGATACTAAAGTTGAACAAAAAGTGTCATTTGGCATTGATCAAAATTAACGTGTATCAACAAAGCAGCACTAAAGTGCTGATCATGCATGTATAAAGTATGAATATGCATCAACACAATGTAGGGTGGGCCTTTTAATGTTATGCTGTGCATTTGGAGCGTATAAAAGCATATAAAATTACAAGCCATTTTTTTCGATTTCATGCATACAAAGTGATTTTTGATTTTTACACACAAGAGATTAGAAAAGAGGAAAAATAAAGAGAATTTGTCAGTTTACATACTCACAGGCAATAATATAACCAATATTTTATAAAGCACGCACAGGAATATTTACAGTTTGAAATGATACAGTGCAGTGTGCACAAGCAAAAGACAAACACTGCAGTTGTCACAAACACAACCACAATACTCAAAGTAATGATAATGCTGTTTTCTCTTGGCAAATGACCGACATCGTGGAAATGTTTTCAGATCAGATAATTTGTTACAGAGTGCAAAAGTGCTGACAATCATGGATTGGGTCAAATGGTGGAACAGCAGATCTCTGATATCACTGTTCACACTCAATTGTCTAATATCACCTTGCTGTGAACAGACATAAAAACATAGGGGATGGATTGATGGATTGAGTGTTGACACTCGACTCTCCAGCAATCATGACAGCCAGTGCTGCTTACACACCACAAGCAAGCAAGACCATTTACCCTTACAAACACTCCAAATACCTTGTCATTTCACGTTTCAAATCATCTCTGTCCAGCCAGGGAGGCTGGATGACAGTGACGGGCCAAATCAAACCATGCAAACAAGATGTGTGGCTGACTGACACTTCACTGACAAGAAAACTATGGCTGTAGACAAGAGCTGGAAAAGACAGCCACATTCATCAACAGAAGTGAACCATGTGGATGCACATGCCGATAGAAGAAACAGTGAGGCGGCAGTTTGAGTAAAAAATAAGCCAAAAGATTCAATACACAAGCTAACAAAAAGGAAAGGAGGTATGAACAGATTTGTTTTCTTTTTTTATTTCAGTGGTAAGAATAGCTGGATATCCCCATCTACTGTGCAAGTTTTAACAAAAAAGATACGGAGAGTGACCTAAACACTAAGTAAGAAGATGATTAAGAAGTAAGACATGTGGCAAATCTTTGACATTGCTAATTAGCCTAATAAGCCATTTCTCTGTAGAAGAATTGGAGTACAGAACATCAAATCCTCCGAAACAACCTTATCTGCCCTCTGCAAAAGGGATATCAACTCATCTTTTTTAGAAACAGATACCATATTCTCCAAAAATCATAATTTGGTTAAAATGCAACAAGATCATATCTATTGTATGTAGAATTGTGTGTGTGCATGTGTGTGAGATGCGTATGTGTGAATGTGTGTGTGTGCATGTGTGCATGCATGCATGCGTGCGTACGTGCACACATGCATTTAAGCACACACGTGTGTCTGAATTCTACAAATTGACAGTTCAGGCGTTTGCACTTGTGTTGTTATAACGAGCACCAATAAAGAAGAGAAAACAACTGTGTTATTTGCAGAAGCAGCACCAACCACTGCAGGACTGTTGTAATAAATCCAAGCTCACGCCATATTTACAGGCAGTGCCCTCTGCACACCAAAGCACAAACCACCCTGCTGCCGAATCCATTGCAGCAACCTTGCTTTCAGCTGAAACTGGACCGGGACCGTAAACACGTATCAACATAAAGAAGACATAGGGGGTGGGGATAGCTCAGTGGTTAGAGCGCTGGACTAGTGACTGAAAGGTTGTGGGTTTGAATCCCTTCAGGAGCGGAGGTAGAATTTTCTTCTTCATGGTCGACTTTCTGTGCTGACTCTTATTTCGGTATCCATTCCACCCCCGTGTTACCGCAGCAGCACGTAAAAGATCCCGGTCATTCTGCCAAAAGTGCAGGTGGTAGGTTACAGCTAAAAACGCACACACCTTACATATGTGGATTTGCATGAAGTGACATGGTACATGGTTGTATGGTGTACTCAGAACTTGCGCCGAGACGGCTGCAGTTTCATGTGGCACTGTAAGTACACCACTTCGGTGGATATCCAAAAATGTGCTATACTGAAAAAAAGCTAGTCACTCATGCAGAACCACATGCGAGTGCAGTGACTCTGCTCAAGGGAGCAGAGAATAGCGCTATATAAGTGATCATCAATCAGTCAATCAAAAAATATACAAGACTGGTATAGATCTCTCACTAACCATAATCTGCTGCTAACAGCAGTCTGTTTCACCGCACACCACCTTTTTTGCCACAAAACAATCAGAAGCTAATGCATATGATGTCGCATCCAATCACGCCACAGAACAGTCAACTGAACAAACTGGTCGCTAAAAGGAAGAAGAAGAAAAAGAACAATGCTGAATGAGTTTTTAAACAGTCTTTTTTTTTGCCTGACCATTCTGTTGCTGTACTACCTACCCCACGTGAGATCAGCTGTATGGGTGGATCCACACAAAACATCAGTCTGGACTGTTGCCTGTATCTGATTAACGGGAGTCAATTAATTATCTTCTACTTCATATAATCAACCGGGAAAGTATTTATACATCAAATAATAAACAAGGTAGGTATTCCCTACATCAAAAAAATCAACTAGGAAAGTATCTCCTACATCAAATCATAAACTAGTAAGGTAACCTCTACATCAAATAATCCACCAGGGAGGTAATGTCTACATCAAATAATCAACCAGGAAAGTATCTCCTACATCAAATAATAAACTGGGAAGGTATTCCCTACATCAAATAATAAACCAGGAAGGTATTCCCGACATCAAATAATAAAACCAGGAAGGTAACATCTACATCAAATAATAAACCAGGAAGCTAATCCCTACATCAAATAATAAACTATGAAGGCAACCCCTACATCAAATAATAAACCAGGAGGGTAACATCTACATCTAATAATAAACCAGGAGGGTAACATCTACATCTAATAATAAACCAGGAGGGTAACATCTACATCTAATAATAAACCAGGAGGGTAACATCTACATCTAATAATAAACCAGGAGGGTAACATCTACATCAAATAATAAACTATGAAGGTAAACCACACATGAAATAATAAACCAGGAAGGTAACCCCTACATCAAATAATAAACCAGGAAGGGAACCTTTACATCAAATAATAAATCATGAATGTAACCCCTACATCAAATAGTAGACCAGGTAGGTGCCACTTTAAGAAGGTATTGTAACACAATCTGTAGTGTGTATATTATACACAGAACATTCACTCACGCGAAGAGGAAGAAAAACTGCACAGCTGCACTCAGAGAATCTGTGCTTCCGAACACAGGCCCCAAATAAATCTCTGCTGACAAGCCATTTAGAACAATGGAGAACAACACTCAGCTTGTAAAATCCCTGAATCCCTGAAGCAAATATGATAAAGATCAAGCTGGCACATTATGTCACCAGCTAATACAGGAGGGTGTCAGTGGTGGCATTGGATGGCAAGTATGACAAGGCGGGCAGGGTGTGTGTGTGTGGTGGTGGGGGGGGGGGGGGGGGGGGTAGTGTTCTTTCAGCAAAAGCCAATCTGTGCGAAGGCAGCCACTTTTGAGTAGGAAAAAAAAATCCAAAATGCAGGTGGAAATGTTTTTCACAAGTATCTCACTTCAGCAGTACTTCACAAAATCCTTTCCATGGAGTCTGTCAAGGTGTGCACCTAAATGCAGGTGGAAATGTTTTTCACTGGGATCTCACTTCAGCGGTAATTAAAAATCCTTTCCTGTCAAGGAGTGAACCTACGGTGTCCATCCCCGCAGTGAATGATAACGGAGCGGACACATGTACGATCCACAAAGAAAACAAATAAGAAGAAAACAGCGCCGTTTGTCCCATCTAAAGGTCTCTGGCCACAACCTCGGTTGCTATAATGCAGTGGACTCTGTCTTGTTGTTCTGGAACAGATCATAGTAGTCGGGCGGGTTGGACACCTGCCCGCAGGGTTCCTTCAGCCTCTCCTGGCCCGATATAGTGATGGGGGTCTCCTGAAACCAACAGTCCACACACAGCTCAGGCAACCCTTGTGGGCACAACTGCACAGGGCAGAATCCAGTTACATTACTGGCTGGAAACCCTGCATTATCTAAAACACAGACACACATATACTGACATGTGTACACAAACACACATGCACACTGACACATACACACACATGCACATACACACACATGTACAGACACACACACATGCATGCACACACACACACACACACACACAAGCATGCACACACACACACACACACACACACACACACACACACACACACACACACGCACACACACACACGCACACACACACACACACGCACACACACACACACAACACAATGGACAGTGCAGTAGAGCACAACCCACCACACAGCACAAGTGACATTAAGATTTCAGAAAAAACGGCCTAACGAAGGGGTGGACCTTGGTGTGGGGTTCCTCTACATGGAAATATGAAGGGAAAAGCATAAGAAAAAGATGTCTTAACAGAGGGTTTACATGGAAATATGAAGGGAAAAGCATAAGAAAAAGATGTCTTAACAGAGCATGGAAGTATGAAGGGAAAAGCATAAGAAAAAGATGTCTTAACAGAGGGTTTACATGGAAGTATGAAGGAAAAAGCATAAGAAAAAGGTGTCTAATTAACAGAGGGTTTCCATGGAAGTATGGAGGGAAAGGTTTCAGGAAAAGATGTCTTAACAGAGAGTTTACATGGAAGTATGAAGGGAAAAGTATAAGAAAAAGATGTCTTAACAGAGGGTTTATGTGGAAGTATGAAGGGAAAGGTACAAGAAAAAGATGTCTTAACAGGGATGTATGAATGGAAAAGTATAAGAAAAAGCTGTCTTAACAGAGGGTTTACATGGAAGCAAGAAGGGAAAGGTTTCAGAAAAAAAGATGTCCTAACAGCGGGTTTTTTGCAAGGAAGTATGAATATAAAGGTTTCAGGAAAGGAGGCCCTAACAGAGGGGCAGTCTTTCATCAGGGTTCCCACTGTATCAGTACTCTTATCACCATCATTAAGCCTACCTTATGGAAGTTGACCAGCTCAGCCAGCGACTTGTGAACGACCTGATTGGCCCCAAAGAACTGGTAGCCCAGGTCTGTGGTGTCAATCAGGAAATGCTTGCAGCGGTTTTTCTCCTTGTAGGAGATGGTGTAACCCCACACTCTCTCGCTGACGCGCACCAAATAGGCTCCTGTGCCCTTCTCCCACAACAGTTTCTCTGCGTCTGCTCGACAAATTATGCCTGCAAATAGCAAGGATTTGGGGGGGGGGGGGGGGGGAAGGTACAACATGACTGTATTGGGTTGTGAACAACTTTGCAGCAAGCAGCAGGACCAGTGTACTACAGGCAAACGTTATTATTAATAATACGACTATTACAGTCCATTACCACCTAAGCACAATGCTGAGCACAGCGTACATGTAAGCTACTTGATAAGGCAAAGAAAGGGTAAAAAATCTTTTAAAAATAGACCAACTCACATACTGGTTGAAACTAATCACCTTTTCCTTGGTAAAAATTCAATGATAGTAATGCATATTTCTAGCAACTTCACTAAAAAGAAGCACAAAACAAATTCAGCAGTAAAGGCACTTCTGCTGGCCACTTAACCTGCTCCAGGGCCACCACACAGCTGTCTAACACTGATGTAACATGACATCTAAAAGTGGATGATACATTACAGTTCAGCATCAGTATAACCCTGCTTCCTCAGGTCAAAACTGTTGCTTTCTGTTTTGACATTAAAACTTGCTTGAGATTCATGTGATAGCTCGAGGTAAAATGTTTGTGTCCGCAACCATTCTGTTGCAATGTCCTGGACAGAGCTCCTCATGATTCAGGCATTCCACTAGAGAGGAGGGGGCAGGCATGGAAATTGATTCAAAGAAAAAACTCTGAAATCTAGGTGAGTCCAGGGGCATGCACCCGTGCCCACACCCCGTCCCGGAAAAAATTCACCCCATCAGATCAAAATCTATGCAATCTGAGGCTATCCCAAGGTCAGTTTTATGGAAATAATGTCAACTTTTTCATCCTCACCGCCACTGACTGGAACCACCTCAGTGACGACCAGGTGAAGGCCCCACACTTCAGGACTTCAAATGATTGACTGCCACCCCAAGCACCATCTACCTCAAGCACACTCTCCCCTCTTGTCACAACTAAACCAAAGGCTAGGCCCTGTGTCATATGCAATCAAGCCTAATGCCTGCCCGCGAGAGTAACAGCAGCGGCTGTGTTCACAATTAAGCGACTAAAACGAGCACGAGCCACCTGTGAACACGCTTCAATTGTTTCACGGGTATTTGGTGTGCCTTTTTTTTTTATGCTGTTGTTTTTTGTTTTGTACCCCAATTTCTTTTCCCCACGGACATTTTTTTTTCCACCACGGAAAGTCAGTTTCACTGACGCAGAAATTTGCCTGTTCATGGACAATTCCCATACCTGAGGGAGGAAGGGTGTGGGCAGGCAAGGAGCGCAGGGGGTCAAACGTAAGCTAGCTCACCATGAAACCACTGTGCCACTTTGCCCGTGGCGGGGTCGAGGCCTGACCCTTTGTCTCGTTCCTCTTTGATGAACCATTCCAGGACCATGTTGCGACTGCGGGGGCGGAGTGGGCGTGGCTTGGTCTTGTTGCCTCCCGCAGAGGCGGCACTGTTCAGCAGGTGCTTCCTGAAACAGTGCGTACACGTGATGTTCTTTGAACAAGTGCTTGGCTGCTGCATCATCTTTGTCGTCTCCTGCTTGCTAAAGTGGAACAACTGTGCTCGCTCTCTCCCCACTGTGGCCAAGCAGTTCATCAAAGAAAGGTTTCACACTAGGTTACAAGCAGGCCAGATGAAAAAGGACAGATCTACGTTTTTGTCTCTGTCTTTACCCTCTAATCAGTTTGTAAGCATTTGTGTGTGCATGAGTGCGTGGGCGCATAAGTGTGCATGCACACATGCATATATATGCATGTGTGTCTGTGTATGTAAGTGTGTATGCCTGTAAGTATGTGTGGTCAATTTTCACTGCCAATTTCTTTTTTTAAACTATAAGAGATATGAAATCTGAGGCTGAATTTAATAATAATACCAACAATAAAGTACACCTGTACTAAGTTCAGTAATGCCCGAGCACTTACATAAAACTGCTAATCTAAATATACATCACAGCCAGTCCTATTGATACTATTTACATAAAAATCAGACATCAGGAATGGGGGCAAGGAGGGGGGCTAAATACAGTATGCATACATGTGTACACACACACAAGGAGGTGAGGAAACTGGATGCTGGTTTCAACTGGGGTAGAAGTACTGTGAAAAGAGGAAGGTTTTTAGCTTTGTTTTGAAAAAAACGAAAGAGCTGAGCAGTGCCTGAGATCAAGAGGGAGGGAGTTCCAAATGTCAGGCCCAAAGCAGAAGAGGAAAAGCCAGGTGTCTTGCATTTGTGTTGCTGGATCTTGAGTATGTGAGAAACGGAGGAGGCGTGATGTATATGGGACAAAGCGTAGACATGTAGCAATTCAAACAGGTAGGAAGGGTCAGAACCATTTACATCATAAAAGCACATGTATGCAACTTTGTACGTGATACATTCTGTAATGGGAAGTCAGTGAAGTTTTTGCATTGGACTTCTGGAAATACTGGTTGATAGAACTGTGTGCACCCGTAAGGAGACAGCTGCAGTAATCTAGCTGTGAGAGCTAGGATATATGAGGTAATGAGTTTGGGTTGCATCTTCAGTGAGAAATATGTGAATAAAACTGATCAAAATAAGCAATTTGACAGATTTTTATCACATTTTAATAACTATATTCAACCTAAAGCACATGCCAGTATTCACTGTCTGCCCATGCAGAGAGACAACAGCGATGTGTATATACATCTTTATAAAACCACAGCCTTCAACCCTCAATGAAAGACCAGCAGTCATAACCACTATGACAGTCTCAAAATCTACAACCGCTAGTCTTAACATCTAAATCCACTTTATGCTTCCACCACTATCCTCACAATATCTGGGACGACCTCTCTTAAAATCTCAGACCACTTCACCACTAGATCTCTCGTCTCAAAAATCTCAGTCCACTAGTCCTAAAATATAAGGCCACTTAATGACTTTCCCATGAACAGCTCTTTCTGCATTGAGAACCTTTGGGTACTAAGCTGATCTCTTTAACACTGACTTTGGAGGAATGGGTGGTTTGTTATCCGATGATGAAGGGGAGTCGCTGAAGGCTCTAGCAGCCTGGATCATATTGCTCGTCCTGCGCAGTGACTCCTTGTACTCAAGTCGCGCTCGCCGAGCCATGTCCCGCATTTCTTTGTCCGCCTCCTTGGCTTTCTCCTCTGAAACAAGCAGCAAACAGGCCAGGGTCACAAGAGAATTACAGCTTTTCTATGAAACAGTTATCCATCCTATGAAACAATTATCCTAAGAAACAATCCAGCATGTCCTCTGAAACAATCAAACACACCCACTGAGTTCAATATCAGTGAGCTCTTCCTACCCCTAACTTTCCAGAACTGAGGCTTGCTGCTACGTTATGAATTAAATATGAATGCTTTCACTTTCCAGGACTGAGGCTGCTACAGAAAACAGTAAAGGATGTTACACGTTGCGTATGAGCCAACCCTTCCTACCCTGTTCTTTCCAGGACTGAGGCTTGCTGCCACAGAAAACACTAAAGGGTGTAAAAACAAAGAATATGAGCCAGCCCTTCCTACCCTGCACTTTCCAGGACTGAGGCTTGTGGCCACAGAAAACACTAAAGGATGTAAAAACAAAGAATATGAGTCAGCCCTTCCAACCCTGCACTTTCCAGGACTGAGGCTTGCTGCCACAGAAAACACTAAAGGGTGTAAAAACAAAGAATATGAGCCAGCCGTTCCTACCCTGCACTTTCCAGGACTCCTCCACTTCCTTGCTTCCCTCCTCCACCTCCTTCTCCAGCTCCTGCCGGTGCACTTTCCACTTGGAGTACAGCTCCGAGCTCCGCCGCTTCTTCACAGTCTCCAAGACCTCCATTGACCTCCGGCGTAGATGCTTTTGTTCTTCCTGCAAAACAAACAAAGCAAGCCATTGTGATTGAGCCTGACAGCTTGGGTATATGTTTTCCTTTGTGTAAATTCTTCAGGTAGAGGTAGCATTGAGAACTGACAAAAACAAAGACAAATTAAAATCCACAAAATACAGCAGCACCCTTTTATGAGGAACTCACTTAAGATAAAAATTTGGCTTCAGGAAAATGATTAAATATTGCTGCTGAACACAGCACACTGTGGACACTGTTAGGTCTGCCTCATAATAATGGGAGATTTCCGGAGCACCTACCCTTTGGAAAGCTCAAAGCACTTTACAAAAAACAATGCAAAACCAGAACGAAAAAGTGTAGCAATCTCTCTCCCCTTGCCCTGATACAACTGTACTGGTTGACTGAATGTAAAAAAAAAAAAAAAAGTTACTTACTCCCTCCCTTCCCTGCCTGTCTCTTTCTCTTTCTGTGTCACACAAAGAAACTGGTAAGTTTTTACTGAGAAGCATTTCTGATGCTCTGATGATCCAAGCAACATTTGTCATTAAGGGAATTCTGCTGTAAGTTGTCAAACCAGGTCTGGATGCAGTAAATACACAATATTATGTGAGGACAGGAAACCTGCTCTGTCTTGACAACAGCATTTTTGCCAAATGACATTTCTGACATACCAGGTGTGAGTTTTAAATTGGCAAGACAAATATAATACAGCAGAACACAGTTTCCTGTTGTTTTTTGTGGTAGGGGTGGGGGAGGAGGAATTATTTTTTTGGTTTTGTTTGGAAGCCGCAATTTGCATAAGGCACACACACACACACTAAAAATGTAATTTACCAATTATGCTCTTAAAACAGAAGCTTGGGTTTTTTGCAGAACATTTCCCAAAGGATGTTGCAGCCAGTAATTACACCCTGCCCCCACCCCCATGACTTTGCACCACAGTTTCAGCTGTTAATATTGCTTACGCTGAGTTCCTTCAGACGCTTTTGTTCTCTCTGCTCATAATGCTGCCGCAGCTGAGCAATCTTCAACACCTCCTCCTTGGCCTTCTCGTTTGACCTCATCTGTGCCTCCTTCTCCCTGTCATAACATGAACCAGCCATTGTTTTCAAGGCAGGCACAGTGCCAGATGTTTGAAGTGCAGCATCAAATACTGTCCACACAACATGCTCTTTCATGAAAGTCAAATCCAAGTTACAACACAGGTTTTATACACCAAGATAACGCACTCCACACCCAAAAGCACGGGCAGGCATGGAGACTTAACACATTTCGTAACTGGCAGAGCGGCTAACCGCAAAAACCAGTATAATAACAAGTCTTTACTAACTCATGGCTGATCATAAGAAGACAGAAAATGATTGTAATGTCTGAATGAAAAAATCAAAGTGGGATGGGGAATGATAGATGGTCTAACTATGATGCATGTTCACTCTGAAGACACTGTGTGGTCTAATGGTGTTCCTGCTGTTGTCAGAGAAGAAAATGGGCAGCAGGGCCAGTCTGATTCAAGCAAAATCTCTCCTCACTTTTTGTTGAAGGCCACAAGGAGGACTGCATTGTCTTGATATATATTATAGCTTTGGTTATACTGAAAGTAGCTAAATTGTTCTTTAAAACAGAAGAATTGTAGCACATTCTGTGCATTCTTATCTAATAGCTTTGGTTATACTGAAAGTAGCTAAATTGTTCTTTAAAACAGAAGAATTGTAGCACATTCTGTGCATTCTTATCTAATAGCTTTGGTTATACTGAAAGTAGCTAAATTGTTCTTTAAAACAGAAGAATTGTAGCACATTCTGTGCATTCTTATCTAATAGCTTTGGCTATACTGAAAGTAGCTAAATTGTTCTTTAAAACAGAAGAATTGTAGCACATTCTGTGCATTCTTATCTAACATCTTTGGTTATACTGAAAGTAGCTAAATTGTTTTCCAAAACAGAAGAATTGTAGCACATTCTGTGCATATCAGACTTATCTAGTATCTTTGGTTATACTGAAAATAGCTAAATTGTTTTTCAAAACAGAAGAATTGTAGCACATTCTGTGCATATCAGACTTATCCAATATCTTTGGTTACACTGAAAGTAGTTAAATTGTTGTTCAAAACAGAAGAATTGTAGCACATTCTCAGCATAACACACTTAACTAATATCTTTGGTTATATTGAAAGTAGGTAAATTGTTCTTCAAAATAGAAGCATTGTAGCACATTCTCCAGACTCAAGGCATCTGATATCAAAAGGAAAACCTGCTTCCACTGACCAAATGAAAAAGATCCATGACTGACATGCATTGGATTAACTTTTCCAATACGTTATTTGCATGTGCCTACATTTCGTTCAAACCCAGATGAACACCTTACTTGCTTCTTGAAACAGAATATTTATCATATTGTGTGTAAAAGTTGACCTAAAATAAAGTCCATTTGCCTAAACATCAACAACAGCCAAACATGATAAAATACTGCTTTTGTCAAATCAACAAACACAAAGTTAATAAACTCAAATATCTTCCATAACAACAAAGGGCATGCTGTATCATCATTTGGTTTTGAAGCTTGTACATGTCTGTCATTAGTACTGTATGATTTTTTTTTGTTTTACACTGTTCTGGACACCACTTGACAATAATGGAACATGAATTACATCACATCACAGTAAATTTGTCTTCAACAACAAGGATGTATATGCATGAATACATGTATAGATTATAGCATTTTTTTGCCTTCCCCTATTATATAAATGCATCGTTTCTTATATATAATACTTCAAGAGGTTGCAAAGAACACATTTAACAGCATGCACTTTTTCCAGCATCATAGATTATTATAAAACAACCTAAAAGAACCTCCACAAATATCTAGCTTAATTTCCTTATTCTTGACACCACTGGTTTCACAGACATGTTACCAGTAACACAACTTCCAAAGAAGGGGCTCTGGGTAACTTCAGCTTGACTTGAACAAATTTATGCTTGATACTGGCAAAATACTAACTTCACGGACCCCCCCACCCACCCTTAAGAAAAAGAGTTGGAGTCTATGTTGAAAGCTAAAGCCTGTCATTTGGAACCTCATTTAAAGGACTCCAATACTGGATACCTGTACTTTTGTGAGTGAGTTATAAATCTCTCTCCATGCTACTGTAATTCGTTATTGGAATTAAATTAATGCCTGATTCAAATCAAATTCATTTTTCTCCACCCAACCCCCCAGTGACCACAAAAAAACAAGAAAGAACTCCACCAAGAAAAAGAAGAAGAAAAAAATTATGGGTATGCATTTTCCATTCTGAACTACTTCTAGCACTTTACAATAATAATGTGACACTTTTTTTTTTTAATCCTAGTTTTTTTACCTTTAACTAGGGGCAACATCTAGAACTTCTAGCACTTTACAATAATAATGTGACTTTTTTTTTAAATCCTAGTTTTTTTACCTTTAACTAGGGGCAACATCTAGAACACTAGCTAGGTAAGTTCAGAAGAATTAGATGAGAATGGTTTGACACAAAATGTTAACAAGGGTAGTACACGTGAAAGAAAATAGTACTGTGTGTGTATATATACATAATATATATATAAATACTATCAAAACAAGGGACAAAATTATGAGAGTTCAGAGACAAAGACATGATATACAAGAGAGGCAATCAAAACGAAACTCAACGGCTAAAGTCCATGGATCATTAGCTGATTCTCAATGCAACACATACAAGTCTGTGCACATCACCTTCTCTACACTGCAACTGCTGTGCAAGATGGATTGAGACAGCAAACAAGTCAACATATTAGATCACGCTTCTGTGTTGAAACGTGTGCCACAACAGCCTTTGCATTATGCTGAAGGTGAAATGCACAGCACAAAACGAAACCAAGACTGAAATTGAACAGGAAACTGTGTGCTTTGTAAAACTGAAAAATGCATGCAAGCTGACATTCACTGATCTACCATCGGTGGGCTAAATATATTCCACAGAAAGGTTACATGTAAATGGATCTTACCTGTCTATCCTGTAAAAACAATGAAGAGCAATTGTGTACAAGTAAACAAGTACTACATAGACATTCATTTCAATTAACAGCTGATCTAACAGGCAAAACACCATGAACTAGCTTTACTGAGCATTTTATTACACTAACAAAAACAAGAACATAATTATGGTGGGAAAAGAAAACCATTTTTGCAAGACTAAGCGCAGCAAATGAACAGAAACAGAAAGCAATGGTTGGTGGCACCGGCAAAGATCACAGTACATTGTGCTGCGCATGTTTTGTGTAACTTAAGGTCATTGGTCTTGTGTAATTTAAGGTCATTGGTTAAGGCCATTTTGCTCGCTGAATAGAAGTATTCATGAAGATATTCAAGTAGATCTAAGCTGTTTGGCAACTTATCTATGGTCTACTGTCTCTTTCCTTCTTTTTTGTCAGCAAGAGAAGCTATGGTAAATTCAATGTACTAGAAGTCTTCACTCTTCCTTTTTGGGGTGGGTTGGTGGGGGGGTAAGGCCTTCTTTAATCCTTAAAAGAAGAAGAAAGAAACAAGAGAAGAAAATGTACCGTTAAATACTTTCTCTAGAATTGAAGAAAATATATTTTAAATGGCAAATATATGGTAAAGATAAGCAAGTCTGTGACTTTACATGAAAGAAATTTAACTTGATACACAGCAGAAAGAGAGAAGTTACCATAGTAACACAAACTGGTGTACAGGTATGTCATCTTCTTACTTCATTTCCTTTTCTAGGCGCTCACTTTCTTGCTGCATGCGCAGTCTTTCAGCCTCAATCTTTTGCTTCAGTTCCAATTCCTCTTTCTCTCTGGAAAAGGGGGGGCAGCTCAGTCATCAACAAATTGTCATGCTGCACTGAAATCTCATCAAGTACACACTCATCATTGTTAAGTTTGTCAAACATTGCCTATGCACTATTTCCAAACTGTCACACACATACACACACATCACAGTGATGCTTGCCTAATCTTGCCCACACATCATTTCCAAAGCTTCTGGTCTGTGAGAGAGAGAGAGAGAAGTTTCATGCTCTAAATTCATACAAAAACTGACGGGTCCATGCCCTAAATACTTTCACAGAGCATATCATGACATGTGTTCTATTTTGTTACAGAAAACACATAGACAGACAGAAAGAACCATAATTTTGTTTTAAAACACATGTTTTTAATCTACAAAACATGGGCCCTCTAAATGAAAGGTAAAATATGCATTGCTAAAAATTAGGCAGTTTACGATCAAGTTCTGTTCAGTTCAAGATGGCATCTCTGCCCTTGGGAAATGTGTTTGCTTAGAAAAGGGCACACTAACAGGAGACAATTAATATAACCAAGCTCCTTTGTCAAAATATCGCCTAGAAAACCCAAAACCTTTGGAAATACTTCTGAACCTGAAAACTGAAGACAGCACACTTGACAAACGTTTAACAGCGTGCTAGTTATGAAGTTAAAAACTGAGGGCAGCACATACGATGACCAACGCTTAACATGAAACATGTTTCACTGACATGCACAGGACAAAGCTTTCAGTCAGTATGCCAGTAATAATAACACCCAACACAAGCTGCTGTTGGCAATCCTCATGCTATCCCCATGAGAACAGAAAAAAAGCTAGTGTCTAACAGTGACTATCACATCACAAAAGCACCCCTTTCCATGCACAATCACCACATTGAACCCCATGCAATGCATCACCAAAGAGACAACTTCAAGTAGCCACAGTATCATGCGCATCTACGTACCCAGCCCAAAGAGACAACTTCAAGTAGCCACAGTATCATGCGCATCTATGTACCCGGCCCAAAGAGACAACTTCAAGTGACCACAGTATCATGTGCATCTATGTACCCGGCCCAGAGGCTTATGTACTATATATCTTCCAATGTTCCAGTCCCACCAGATAAAATCATGACAAGGAAAACCCTAATTCAGTTTGAGAAGAAGCAAGATCAGCAGCACCCCAGTTCTCTGACATGTACAACAGAATGGTGTTTATGAAATACATCCACCCCAATGGTGCTGTGGAAAAACAGGTCTGTTAGCTGGGGCAGCATTTGGAATGACACCCTCTCTGTCCAGAAACACAATTATACCAAACTGTGTCACCCCGAATGTAATCCTTTCACTTTTGGTTATGGTACACACCATGCGAATATGTAAACTGATTTTCACCTCAAACGTCTTTTTTTTTAACTTTGTGAATCAGTCTGGCATGAATAAACAAAAAGAAACATGATTTCCAGGTTCACTTGACAAATTGTACTTATACAGTTATAAGCAAGAGAACTGATCTTGCCTCAGTATGAAAAGACAAAGGTTAATAAATGAGCATATCTAACCCCAACTCTTCCCCAACTCCCCATCTATCTCTCATGCATGCACACACAGACAGATGCCTGCATGCCACACACACACACACACACACACACACACACACACACACACACACACACACATGCACATACACTCACACACACACACACTCACACACACACCCATCTACGACTGCAGTAAACACACACACACAAAATCCCCCATCTCTATTACCATTCCAGACACACACCCCCCCTCCCCATCCCCTGACTCTATTACTTTACTAGAGACTGTACAAGCAAAAGACAGAGATTATGCTAATGGCAAACATAAAATTAAGCACGATCAAAACAACACAAGATGAACAGCAACACCTTACCAGCACGAAAGGGAACAACAACAAACAATCATAAAGGCAGGTGCAACTAAAACAGTAAGTTACTATTCCACTGCCGACAACCAGTAAAGCTAGCTGCACATGCGTAGTGACTCTAATCCTCCAAGACATTCATCACATCATTAGATCCAAATCAGTATAACAAATACCACTGGAGGAACGTGCAGGTTATCATATATACAGTCTGGGTTTTCTTTCCAGTCTCAGTGAAGTGATCCAAAACAGTGGTCTAATACCACAAAGGGTCAGAACACAACCCTGACTGTACCAAGCAATACCACTGGTGCTGGGCTCCCGCGTACCTCTGAGCCTGGGCTTCTTTCTCTGCTTGGTCTAAAGCTGTTTTCTGCGCCTCCTGCTCAATGATTTCCTCGATGGACAGGTCGTTCTTGTGCTCGCCCATCACCCACACCCACTCGCACCCATCCGCCCCTTTGAGAAAATCCACTTTCTTGCATCCTGAGAACATAGATATAGATATATGTTTATTGAAGCTATACACTTATTGAAGCTTACTGACGACTGTCACACATGCACAGACATACACATGAACAGACAGACAGACCCACACACATATGAACAGACACATACACACACACAAACATACATGCATGCACACACACACACAACACACACACACACACACACACACACACACACACACACACACACACACACCACAGCCACACAAAACAAAAAACAACAAAGAAGAATAAGAAACACAATTAAACTCTGCAATGAATGAATCAATGAATTCAGAGGCTATGCAAGAACCAAGTGAGATTTTCTCATTTTCCAACATACATAGGCTAATTATCAGACACACACACTGAATGCACACTGATCAATCAAATGAATTGGCCTGCCAATCCATCAAACTAATAAAAGAAAAGAAAGCAAATAAGAACCACCACACAAAAAAGAAAAGCAGACAAAGAAGGAAGGAAGGAGGGAGTGAGGTGCAGGAAGATGTTCAGTCAAGTAATAACTTCAATACCAATTTCACACAACTTGCCTCCCACAAGCATTCCTCCCTCATAATCCAACAAATCCAACTCAGACTCCAAATCTCTCATCTTCTGACACAAAGATAAACACTCCTTATCCATAGCGGGCAGGGCAGGGTGCCCAGTTTGCTGTGGACGGAATCTACCCCACAGCAAGCATCACGTGCGCATGGTGTCTCACAGCACCCTCACATTAACAATTAACCCTTCCCACAAAACGGCAGCATTTTGACCCGCTGAACCCGCCGGCATAAACACCCCCTCCTCCCCATCCCTGCTACTGAATCAGGACACAAACACTGGCTTTCCCTGGCAGATGGGAAGCAGTCCAGCTTTGTGAATTCCCAGCTTCTGTCTCTATGCCAGGTCATGACTCATAAAGCCGGCTTGTTCAGTCAATGGCTGTACGCTCTGTCTGTCGTGACGGCAATAACTGCAGGAGGCTGCCCCATTGAAGCAGCATTAATCAGATCACCGCACACAATATTGGTGTGGGATCAAGCTGAAACCTCTGGAGTGGGATAAAGTGTAAACCTAACCCACAGAGAGAGAGAGAGACAGACAGAACAGACAGACAGACAGAGACAGAGAGACAGAGCGAGAGAGAGAGAGCAACAGAGTGAGGTGGAGAGTATTAGAAAGGACAGAGATGGGGGGGGGGGTGGGGGGAGAGAACAGAACAGACAAAGAGCCATATGACAGTGTAAGGGCGGGGAACAGAGTGAGAGGTTAGAGAATGGGGGGGGGGGGGGGGAGAGAGAGAGAGAGAGAGAGAGAGAGAGAGAGAGAGAGAAATCTTATTACGCAAGGATCGAATCCCTGTTGGCAACCTGTCCTTGATACATTACAAGACAACTGAATGGTACAATAAAACTGAATCAAAAATCGAAACAAATCAACAACAACCAGATAAAAACAAACTAAAAACAGTGAGAGAGAGAGAGAGGGGGGGGGGGGGGGGGCAAATGAACACAGTTTTGTTCTTTCTGGAGATGACAAAGATTGCTTTCTGTTCAGTTCATTTGTTTTTGTTTTGTTTTTTGAACAGAGACAGTTTTGTTGTCAGTTTTTGTTGTTGTGTTTTTAAAGAGAATCATGAATAATCTGAGAATTAAACATTCACAGACCACAAGTGTAACACACCACACTTCCAAAAGCTTTGTCACAGGGGCTGGGAATGAAGGTGCAAGTCAAAATATTGTTTGAAGCCGGATGCCCCTTTTCCCAGCACCCTGGCTACAGCAACAAATGTGGCCCATTTCATTTCTCAGATGGATGCCCCTTTTCCCAGCACCCTGGCTACAGCAACAAACGTGGCCCATTTCATTTCTCAGGGCGGATACACCCAAGCTTGCTGGCTCTGCCTGCAAGGCTCAGTGCCAGTTGGCAGACTACATCACAATGGGGGAGCCAAGAGCACCCAGTCTATTGTCAGACTCTTCAGCACATGACTAATCACCATACCCCATCTACCACTTCACTCAGCACGGAATCCAAAGCCTGACAAATTTTACTGGCTGCATATAATTGTGTGTGTGTGTGTGTGTGTGTGTGTGTGTGTGTGTGTGTGTGTGTGTGTGTGTGTGTGTTGTGTGTGTGTGTGTGAACCTATTTTATGAAAGTCCATAAAATCTGAATAAATGTTTTTCTTAATCTTGTTTTTCAGTGCTAGACTTCTATCATCCCCCCCCCCCCCAAACCTTGTTGTCCAGTGTAAGCAGTTCTGATGGCCCCAGCCACTTCATTTTACTGGGTAGGTGCAGTACTATGCCACTTTATGAAATGGAAGCCCCCTCCCCAAAGACTCTTTTTCAAACCATCTTTTTTCTCTCTCATGCAACCTCTCTGCCATGGTTCCAGTGCCGATGTCATAAAATACCACCACTGACTGATGAGGATGATCATGTCCAACAAAAAAACCAAACAAAGTGCCCCATTTGCTTCTTCTATGCAACCATTTACTCTCTCCAATTTCCCTTAGTCTATCCCGCTGCCCAAGGCCATAAAATGCCCAATGTCGCACAGCAAGCAGCCCCCCTATTGTCTATATCATAACTGGGCCAGATGCAGCGCAAGAAAAAAGACAGGCAGACAAATAAGAATGGAAAGGGCAAGGAGACTAAGGCATGCATGGCCTTCTATAAAACGCCTGCCTGCTTACAGCAGTGGAAAACTGGGTGGGGTTCAGTGGTTTCTGGTTTCACACAGCTGTGAGGAATCCAGCCCACAGCACACACTCTCTCAACCACCCTCCACCCTCTCTCTCTCACACACACATTCTTTCTCCAGTCTCTCTCACACACACACATTCTCTCACACATACACACACTCTGCTCTCTCCTCTCTCTCTCTCTCTCACACACACACCACATACACACTCTCTCTCTCACTCTCACACAAACATTACACACTCTCTCTCTCTCTGTCTCTCTCAGACACTTCTCTAGCCCCCCCCCCCCCCCCGCCCCCCCCCCCCCTGCCTCCCCCTCACCGCCCCCCCTCCCCATGGCTCACATACATGTATACACACATACAGTCTTTTTCACACATATGCACACACCACAAACACAGTTCCCCACACACTCTACACACACACACACACTACACTACACACACCACACACACACACACACACTACACACAGATGTGTACAGTGACAGTGTTGTTGAGAACAGTCCCATCATCACATTCACCAAATCTGATCAGAGCCTGTGTGGGGAAATCCTGACAAGGTGCAGTGAAGAGAGACTGAAAAAGATAAGGAGGGAGTGAGACACAGACTCACACAGAGACCAAAAGAGAGGGGAAGGGGGAGGCAGGGAGAGAGGGGAGGGTCTAGGGATGGCTGGTGTTGATGGACCCCAGGACAGAACAAATGTGCAATGGGTTTCTTCCTGTTCTGATGCCTCTGGAAACTCCCTCTGTTTGTTACCAGCAGAGCGCTGCTTTTGGTTTCGGCTGAGAGTAGGGAAGGCACCCAAAGAACCAAATCAAATAAAAGGAAGGTGCAGAAAGGAAGTATCCTGGCTGTGTTCTTTACTTCCTTTGGATTTGGAGGTTCACCCTCAGCTTAGGAGAATTTTGTAATAATAAGGACAAGGTATTCTTTCAAGTTTCATGTGTGTGTTTTTTTCTTTCTCCACACTGGAGTGCACAGCCCATTAACAAAGAACAGAACAAAGTATCAAACCATAATCAGAGACTTCTTGTCAAAACAAACTAACTTTCCTTTTTCTCAAGTGCTTGTGTGTACTTATGCAAGCATGCGTGCACACACACACACACACACACACACAAACACTGTCAATAGGGTAGACTGAAGAGGTAAGGAGATATTGTGAGTGAAAATATTTTCCTGCACATTTGAATGTAAGCATTAAAAAATTTATTTATATATATATACTCCCACCAGCGAGACAGCTACATGATGATGAGGTTAGAAAGGAAATAAAGAGGAACAAAGAAAAACTATATGAATGGGTATAATTTAATGGTCCAGAAGAAAGGAAAGTTCACCAAATCTTCTTCTTGTCTCTCTCTCTCTCTCTAGAGCTAGAGATAAAATACAAAAATGATAAACACAACAAACAAAAACTCAACAGAGGATGACTAATACCTGATTTGTGAGGCTTTGGTTTGGTCTTTATTTCTTTTTCAAACTGCTCTTCGCTCTCGTTCCACCGACGAACTTGTTCCTGAAAGAGAACCATATTTCATGTACACTAGCATTCAGCGGAACCACAGGATCATCCAATCAAATGATTGATTTTATTAAAGTCTTTAGTGGCTTTATACACTGTCTCTCAGTGAATCACACTGTTTGAGTCACATCAAAGTTGCTGACACTGTGACAGGCTTAATTTATACAGATTTGGACCAACATTTTCCCTAATTCTCTTTGACATTTGTGGGATGCAAACTGAAAAACAAACAAAAGCTTTTACATCACTGGCTCAAACATAAATACAAACATGCAAGTATGTAAGCCATGCACATCCAAAACTTGCTCAAAGCAATAATATTAATCAAGTATTACAGCCAGTTTCACTCTTTTTTGTACCTCAATAGCAAAAACCACAAACGCCAATGCTAAACTATTTCATATTGTTTTATTGTTGAGCAATACCATATCTCTCTCATCCTGACAATGTGAATGCTGGAACTAGCATACCTCTCTCATTTTGACAAAGATAATGCAGGAACTAAACAGAGCTAGCATGTAAACCTCTCTCATCTTGACAAAGAGAATGCAGGAACTAAACAGAACTAGCATGTAACTTGCAAACCTCTCTCACTGTGACAAAGAAAATCTGGAACTAAACAGCGCTAGCGTACCTCTCTCATCTTGCAAAAAGAGAATGCTAGAATTAAACAGTTCTAGCATACCTCTCTCATCTTGTGAAAGAGGATGCTGAAATTAAACAGTTCTAGCATACCTCTCTCATCTTGTGAAAGAGAATGCTGGAATTAAACAGTGCTAGCATACCTCTCTCATCTTGCAAAAGAGAATGCCGGAATTAAACAGTGCTAGCATACCTCTCTCACTGTCAGCTTGCAAAAGAGAATTCTGGAACTAAACACTGCTAGCATGTAATTTGTAAACCTCTCTCAACCCAACAAAGTCAATGCCGGAACTAAACAATGCCAGCATGCAATTTGTAAACTTCTCTCATCATGACAAAGAGACTGTTGGAGCCAAACAGTGTTGGCATACCTCTCCCATACTGACAAAGAGAATGCTCAAACCAAACAGTGTTGGCATACCTTTCCCATACTGACAAAGAGACTGTTGGAGCCAAACAGTGTTGGCATACCTCTCCCATACTGACAAAGAGAATGCTCAAACCAAACAGTGTTGGAATACCTTTCCCATACTGACAAAGAGAATGCATGAACCAAACAGTGTTGGCATACCTCTCCCATACTGACAAAGAGAATGCTCGAACCAAACAGTGTTGGCATACCTTTCCCATACTGGCAGAGACTGTTGGAACCAAAGAGTGTTGGCATACCTCTCCCATACTGACAAAGAGAATGCTCAAACCAAAGAGTGTTGGCATACCTCTCCCATATTGGCAAAGAGAATGCTCGAACCAAACAGTGTTGGCATACCTCTCCCATACTGACAAAGAGACCGTTGGAGCCAAACAGTGTTGGCATACCTCTCCCATACTGACAAAGAGAATGCTCGAACCAAACAGTGTTGACATACCTTTCCCATACTGACAAAGAGACTGTTGGAGCCAAACAGTGTTGGCATACCTCTCCCTTACTGACAAAGAGAATGCTCGAACCAAACAGTGTTGGCATACCTTTCCCATACTGGCAAAGAGACTGTTGGAACCAAAGTGTGTTGGCATACCTCTCCCATACTGAGAAAGAGAATGCTCGAACCAAACAGTGTTGGCATACCTCTCCCATATTGGCCAAGAGAATGCTCGAGCCAAACAGTGTTGGCATACCTCTCCCATACTGACAAAGAGAATGCATGAACCAGTGTTGGCATACCTCTCCCATACTGGCAAAGAGAATGCTGGAACCAAGCAGTGTTGGCATACCTCTCCCATACTGACAAAGAGAATGCTCGAACCAAACAGTGTTGGCATACCTCTCCCATACTGACAAAGAGAATGCTCAAACCAAACAGTGTTAGCATACCTCTCCCATACTGGCAAAGAGAATGCTGGAGCCAAACAGTGTTGGCATACCTCTCTCATCTTGACCAAGAGAATAGATAGTGTTGAAATTAAACAGTGTTAGCATACCTCTCCCATACTGGCAAAGAGAATGCTGGAGCCAAACAGTGTTGGCATACCTCTCTCATCTTGACCAAGAGAATAGATAGTGTTGAAATTAAACAGTGCTTGCATACCTCTCTCATCTTGACAAAGAGAATAGATAGTGTTGAAATTAAACAGTGCTTGCATACCTCTCTCATCTTGACCAAGAGAATAGATAGTGTTGAAATTAAACAGTGCTTGCATACCTCTCTCATCTCAACAAAGAGAATAGATAGTGTTGAAATTAAACAGTGCTTGCATACCTCCCTCATCTTGACAAAGAGAATAGATAGTGTTGAAATTAAACAGTGCTTGCATATATATCTCTCTCATTTTAACAAAGAGAATAGATAGTGTTGAAATTAAACAGTGCTTGCATACCTCTCTCATCCTAACAAAGAGAATAGACAGTGTTGAAATTAAACAATGCTTGCATACCTCTCTCATCTTAACATCGAGAATAGATAGTGTTGAAATTAAACAGTGCTTGCATACCTCTCTCATCTTGACAAAGAGAATAGATAATGTTGAAATTAAACAGTGCTTGCATACCTCTCTCATCTTGACAAAGAGAACAGAGAGTGTTGAAATTAAACAGTGCTTGCATACCTCTCTCATCTTGACAAAGAGAATAGAGAGTGTTGAAATTAAACAGTGCTTGCATACCTCTCTCATCTTGACAAAGAGAATAGGTAGTGCTGAAATTAAACAGTGCTTGCATACCTCTCTCATCTTGACAAAGAGAATAGGTAGTGCTGAAATTAAACAGTGCTTGCATACCTCTCTCATCTTGACAAAGAGAATAGGTAGTGCTGAAATTAAACAGTGCTTGCATACCTCTCTCATCTTGACAAAGAGAATAGGTAGTGCTGAAATTAAACAGTGCTTGCATACCTCTCTCATCTTGACAAAGAGAATAGACTGTGCTGAAATTAAACAGTGCTTGCATACCTCTCTCATCTTGACAAAGAGAATAGACAGTGCTGAAATTAAACAGTGCTTGCATACCTCTCTCATCTTCACAAAGAGAATAGAGAGTGTTGAAATTAAACAGTGCTTGCATACCTCTCTCATCTTGACAAAGAGGATCTGCTTCTGCTCCTCATCCAGCTCAGCAAGGAGCTCTGGGTCCACGTGTAGATCACGTAAAATCTGCTGCAACATCCTGAGTGCTGGCTGCCTAGTCCTACACTACCTGAAAGGACAGCAGCACACAACATGGCTGAATATGTGATACATGTACGTAGGTTACATTTGTCATAGAATCGTTATCATCACACAATCTGTCAAAACATACTGACCCCTGCTCCATGTCCACTGCTGTTCTGTTCTTTCTCTACCCCCTCATTTTTTACACTGGCTTTATTCTCACTTCTATGTCACATTCAGAACTTATTATTACACTGTTCAAGATTTTTGTAATTAAATGTATCAAGGGCAAATAACCTACCAGGCATTCACACTGAAATTTTCATCCTTGTGTGATAAAGTTCAGTCAGAAAGCCATGCCGTATCCTATCCTATTTGAAGTAAATCTCAAGTTCAGAGTCTTTCACATGAAATTGAGATGGCACCAAATAATTTGACCTACTCTCATGCTTGGTTAGATTATGCACAAGCGTAAATTATTACATGTGTGTGTGTGTGTGTGTGTGTGTGTGTGTGTGTGGTTGCTGTTGTTAAGCGTTAACTGTTATTGTAAAGACTTTGGGACTCTGCCTTGTGTGGTACATGGGAGCTATAGAAATCCCCTTTATTATTATTATTAAATCTATTTTAAATCCTGATTCACCTGGAAACAACTTGATGCCACTGTCATCAAGTGCCAGTTTACTCAAGGCCATGCAACCTAAACAATGAGGTGGTGTGCCATCCAGCCAGTGAGTGATTGAAAAAGTACCTTCATCAAGACTTGATGTCAGCTAAACTCATGATTGCATTGAGGCAAGTCTCCATTACACTGTCCTGAACTGATCCATTTGGCAAGGCTGATCAGTCTCCATCGTGTCTGGAATAAAAGAAAGAAGTCTGAAGAAAAGCTGTATGATTAAAGTTAAAAAATACATACATTATATATAATATGCATGTAAAACTTTGCAGTCTGAATTCAGAATAGGCACAGGAATGAAATTAAGGCAGAATTTTTTTCATACATAAAACAGCTACCAATCACATGCGTATACATAAACATATCTTTTTCAGACAAAGAAGAAGAAGAAAGAAAGAAAGAATCCTATAGATCTACAACCCATGGATAGCCACAGAATGCATGCATGCAGGTCAGTTTAATCATGATGCCTCCGGTTTGTGTCAGATTTAAACTTTATTCAATTTCGTTAGACTGTTTAGCTAAGAATACAAGGTTCAGCACTTTTGCACTGAAGGATGAGAGGGATAAAAATGTGCCCAGACAAATAATTCTCATCTTTGCCCATCATGGTGATCAATAAAAGTATGATTATGAGCTAGCAGAACTACTTGAGAGAGAGAGAGAGAGAGAGAGAGAGAGAGAGAGAGAGAGAGAGAGAGAGAGAGAGAGAGAGAGAGAGAGAGAGAGAGAGAGAGAGAGAGAGAGAGAGAGAGAGCGACAGACAGATAGACAGACAGAGAGTAAGAGAGAGAGAGACAGAGACAGACAGAGTGAGAGAATGGAGAGAGAGAGAGGGGGGGGGGGGGGAGGGATATGAGAGGGAGAGATTGATTGATTAAACTTTATTTCTCAACAGTAAAGATATTAGCACAAAGGCTGACTCACATATCTGCCATTGCTACAGTACTACTAATAACCAAGACATTCATAGTGAAATATTATGTCAGAAGGATATAGAGAAAAACAGCATCAAAAGAGAGAGAGAGAGAGAGAGAGAGAGAGAGGAGAGAGAGAGAGAGAGAGAGAGAGAGAGAGAGAGAGAGAGAGAGACAGACAGACAGACAGACAGACAGACAGACAGACAGACAGACAGAGGCAGCAAGAGAGACACAGAGAGATCATCACAACAATCTAGGTATTGCAATTGTTTGTTGTTGCTGTAACTCTGACAGCAGAAATGTTTTAATTTTCAACATGTACCTACAGTGGCTTGCTTGAAGTGTGTCAGGTTACAAACACACTTTTCTCTTTAAAGAGTCTTTTTTGGGTCTTTTCGTTGGTAGCAAAGTACAATGTGGACACTAAATAATAGACTTCATTATGCGTACATAATAACAGATATATATACCTGCCCAACTGAATCTCTCAGAACCTATGACTACTTCAAACATAACTGCATGCAATCATTAACTGTGAACTTCCTGAAATGAGCACATGGCGCATACTTCAATAAGAACACACCAAAACAAACTACATCTTGCATCTAAGTTCATGGCACACCCACATTCCATCAACACCTGATGCATGCATAATATTAATATAGATAAGGATTACCTTAGTGTGATCAGACACACTGTACATGACACAATCTTTTACACATAACTGGATTTAGCCAACAAACGCTGTAAGCATAGTGGTAGTTAAAAACAAAATTTCAATTAAAAAAATCCCCATCTGTGGTGACAACTATCATAGTATCAGTCACATATCTGATGCACAACTGAACGTAACCTACCACACTGTTAAGGACAGTAATTATGTTTTTGTTTTTGTTTCTTGATGTGTGTTTTGTTGTTGCTGTTTTTTGTTTGTTAACAATTAAATTTTTCTCACTGGTGGTGACTGTTAATCATGTTAACATGACACAAGCAGATATTTCACACATAACTGAACCTAGCCTACCACACTGCAATATATGATACAGTCATAACTTAAGCAACATAGTCATTTTTAAACATAATTTTATTTTCCTCACCTGTGGTAAAAACTGTCCCCAAGACTTGGCTCTCAACAGGCAACAAACCAACCTAAGCACACTTCTAAGACCTGGGAGCCATTGAGCTTATCAGTCTGAAGGGTAGTACACGTTTTACTCCACAAATTTAGACCAGGAAAAAAGAAAGAAAAAAAAGGCCCATCCCTGAAAGGAAGTATACCATCAGTCCTAAAGCCATGCAGGCTTGTTTGTAAGCAGCTGATTCCCTGTCCCCCAAGAATCCCCAAGGAGGAGTTGCTGCAACTGTGCAAGCTTGGAGTAGGGGAGAGGTTCTGTTTATAATGGCTGATAAGTGTGGTGGCATTCTTCTGTAACTAAAATGAGGCAGCTTGGGTATCAGGGAATCAGCACTACACCTCTTTGGCCATTTCAAAAGGGGAAACAACTGTAGTGTATGTTTTTTTGTTTTTGTTCTTTTGTTTGTTCATTAACCTAAATATTATATGATTATTATAAAATGGAGTAAATTGATGTAACTAAATACGAAACAAACAAACAGTAATTGGATTTTAAGTAACATTCTATCAACTGCACAGTGTCATCTCAGGATGATTAGCATCCTATATAAATGAAATCGCTGATAAATTATGTGAGTATATATATATATATATATGACTTAGTGCCAAAAGGTGTGCATGAAAACAGGACAAAGGGGGTAGAAAATAAAATTGATGATACATTGAAACTAGTTGTGTTTTTAGAATGTGCACAATGCCAGGAAAGATTTCTTAAAAGCAAAAGATAAAAACTTTGTGCACTTTTGGAGATATATATATATATATATAATAATATATAGAGAGAGAGAGAGAGAGAGAGAGAGAGAAGAGAGAGAGAGAGAGAGAGAGAGAGAGAGAGAGAGAGAGATAAGGAACTTTGCAAATAAAATTATACAGCAATCTGTAACCAGTAAACTGTTCTACTGTCAAGGTATTCACTTTATTTTTAAATTAGTATATTGTAAAAACTGCTGAAACTGAATTGTTACTATTTCATTTTAGAATACAATAAAATGAGGAGGGAAAAAGGTACATCAAAATTCTAACAGTGTCATACTTTTCATACATCAGGCTGAGATAAAAGTAGATACACTGAGATAAAAGTATAGTCATCACATGTAAAGTATTTTTTACAGACCTGCTAAATACACCGCTAACTGAACAGTTTACCACTTATTTATGGCGTCTATATCACGGTCTGGATAAACTATCACGATCTGGATAAACTACCACTTCTTTATGGGCTGTATACGGTCTCTAGATAAACGTGGGGCTAGCAGTGAATGGACCCGAAGCGGTGACAACTAAATCCCGTAATTAAGTGACTCGGCCGCACACCGTGAGATAAATCACTGGGCTGATGTGATGGGCTGGACGCGCAGGGTGTGCAAACACTGTGACTGCAGTGCCACCCCCGCTGGTGGTGGATTTGGGCCCTCCAGCGGTGACATTGCTACACTGCTACAGCTACAGTATTAGTCAGACCGAAGCCCCTGGAGTGCCTGCCTGCCTGCCTGCCTGGCCTGCCCAGTGTGTGTGTACACTGTCACCGCCTTGACATAGACCGGGAGACTGGCTGACCCTGCTGCGGACCTTGTGTCATGGCCTGTGTGACCTGACCGGGACTCCACTCATCCTCCATTGAAAACAGTGTCAATCATTAATTTTTACCCACTGTCCCTTTTTAGCTGTTCGGGAATTGTGGTGTGTGTGTGTGTGTGTGTGTGTGTGTGTGGTGAGAATGTGTGCTCTGTGTGTGTGTGTGTGCGTGTGAGAGAGAGAGAGAGAGAGAGAGAGAGAGAGGGGGAGAGAGAGAGAAAATGTGTGTGTGTGTGTGTGTGTGTGTGAGAGAGAGAGAGAGAGAGAGAGAGAGAGAGAGAGAGAGAGAGAGAGAGAGAGAGAGAGAGAGAGAGAGAGAGAGAATGTGTGCTCTGTGTGTGTGTGTGTGTGCGTGTGTGTGTGTGTGATATGCAAGGAAATTTAGTTGGTGCATGAGTCTATGTATGTAAGTTTTAATGTTGTGATTGTTTTCATACCATCTTTAAATTTCATATAGGTGTGGCATTTAGTTAACTGTCATTAGTAAGTGTCAGTGCTACACTGCTGTGGGAGAGGGTGACTATTACAGCAGTTCAAAACACATTCCTTGTGCTGCTAATGGTCGTTTGACAGTGTCATCCTTATCCCTGTCAATCCCAAACTGCAGCAGATTTACAGCCATGAACTTGCAGTTTTCATGACTGTAAGCAACGCCAATGACACATCACACAAGTCTACAAGTTAACATGCAGTCAATGAATTATTAAGATTGTAATATTTAGCTGGTGTCAGAACATATTTAAGAATGTGGACTTGGGAAATTGGGTGGGACAAGGCAAGTGTTACAGGTTGAACTACAACATTCAATATACAAATTGTAAATTATTTTACCCCATTAAGTTTACAAACCTCAGGTTTCACTCTTCTTGATAAATCCCAGATTGTAGCCAAACTGTTACACAGTGTTTTAGTTTTACTGCTAGAGTTAACTTAAGACATTATTCAACCCATGGGGAGAGAAAGAGCTGTGTTGATAATGAGTTGCTGTTTTTTGATAGTGTGTGTAATATATTATAAAAGCATACATGTATTTGTTTCTTGTGTGCATCCAGGAGTCAGCTTGATCACACACCCTAAATCAACCTGTCCAGCTTCATACTCTTACTAGCAATACTAATAGCCAGGCACATGATATAATAATACAGGTTTTTAGTATTTTACAGCTTTATGTGGAGTACTCATTCATAATCATTGTTATTTCAGCAAAAATGGGACTTTATTTCACTATTTTAAGATACACAATAATATTTTATGTCCAACAAGTTCACTACAGTGAAACACTTCATCTCTTATTCAAGACATCCCTTACAGCTTAAACTGAAAGGAAATACATCCCATTCAATCAACTCACATTTAAACAGGTCAACACAACTCATTCAGTCACTGACATTTCATTTAAATTTCCTCCTTATCAGCTCTTGAAACTTTACAGACTTTACACACAATGATCTTGAAAATGGGCCAAGCTCCCTAAAACTAGCATGAGTGTGTATAAAGCTCAACAAATTCTATATCTAATGTATATCGTTATATGCTAGCACTGATACACGCATGCACACACACACACTTATGCAGTTTAAACTTCAAGCCATCCAGATACACCATTTCTGGACACACCATCCAAAAGAATGCCCACATCATTATCTGATATTATAATTTATATGGTCAGTGCATGAATCATCAATGATCACCCCTCTTTCAATATTTCAAAACTACTTTTTTTTTAATTCTTCTTAATTTTTTTAAAAACAAATTAAACAAAACAAAACAAAACAGGAGTGTGAACAAGCCTTTGTACAACTGTGCATGGCAAATACCATAAGTCAACACACTTTGCTTTTTATTTGAGAATCTATACTCGGCCTGAGACTGAGACCTTTCAAACACCTTGATAATAAATAATAACCTCTAGTAGTAGCAAGCCTCACTGTTCTGTTCTCACAAGTTTAGTGGCCTTGGATTAATCTAATTTATCAGGAATATAAAATAAATTAATATGGCCAAAAGTTAAGTCTTTATTTGTAATTTGTTCACTAAGTTCCTATTCAGTTCAAGGAATCATATGATTATACATAAAGAGAAAGGTTGTCAAAATATATGAAGTTCACAAAATATGGACTGAAAAAAGAGAAGAAAATAAATAAAAAATAAGAGAGAGAGAGAGAGAGAGAGAGAGAGAGAGAGAGAGAGAGAGAGAGAGAGAGAGAGAGAGAGAGAGAGAGGTCTCTGACTAATTAGGGTGGTATTTCATCAAGGTTCTTATTATCAACAAAACAAAGCAAGGCAAGCTGGCACCTTAAAGTCTGTCTCCTTGGCAAGGCCCAGTTGACTACTTGAATATCACCTTGGAGGGGCTTGGGATTTCATTTAAAACATCTTTCTTATTCATGTTTTATAGTTTTAGATGCTACATCTACTGGCATTTTGTTAGGTTGTGACATGTATGGATATTAATTACAAATCATCATAAAAAATATATTATTAATTATAAAAAATATTATATATTTCATTACTTATCAAAAATCAAAGGGCTGTTTTGTTGACATAGCCACTGACACAATAATAAATCTCAAAAGAGCCATAAATATGCATTATTCAGTCTCAGCAGTCAATAGTGCCCTCACTTTGGTCTTTGCCAAGCTTCAACAACTCCTTCCAAGCCCCTCTTTTTCCTTAGGTAAAAGCAGCAACCTATGAAAGTATGATACGTTTGTAAACAATTTTTTTATACATCTTATAGATCATCTATGTACACTACATGTATGACAGGCATATTTTATAGCAACATTGCTTTGCTGATTTCATTTTCATGCAAAACAAATTCTGGTCAGCAATTATCAGCTCTACATAGATCTATTGAAAAATATTTTTTAATGCCCAGTCTGTGCAAAAAACAACAACAAACAAACAAAAAACATTCTAAAAGACTGACACAATGAGACTCAAGTAAGGCATCAGCACAAACAATAAAAACAGCATGACCCTGTGGAGTTTTTGTTTGTTTTTTGAAAGGCAGCAACAAGAAGAAATATTAGACAAAACTGATGTCAGTGACACTCAATTATTATATATTATATATATGCAACCAGCCAATAAAGAGATCAGAGACATAATCATGATAATGACAAAGTCAGTCACCATAGTGAGTCGGTGACAAGCAGACAAACTTGAAAAAGAAAAGAAGAAAAAAAGCCCACACACATGCATACAATCATGTACACAGACAGACAGACAGACACACACACACACACATGCTTACCATTCCAGTGACTATGTGTAGTTTTGTGCCACTTATAATTTTATCACAACTCCTGTATGGTACCAGATCTAGACTGTGGGACAAAACCACTGATGCCCAGGATAGTCTATGTCAAGACCACATGATGAAAACAGCAGCAGCCTGGGTCAAATTCAGACAGAGGGCATGGGTTGTGTGGGCCAGTCAAATCACAATTTAGTGTAAGTGTAAGCTGAGTGTATGTTCAGTACATGTGATGATGTACATGTATAACAATTAACATTCCTTTAGTTTTACATTCATATGAGAGAGAGAGAGAGAGAGAGAGAGAGAGAGAGAGAGAGAGAGAGAGAGAGAGAGAGAGAGAGAGAGAGAGAGAGGAGAAATTTACTACACCTGGCCCATGCTGGCTTAACTGTTGATTACTAGATGGGATCTTTCGAGCACCTCATTAATAATAGACTCACTGAACTCATTCTGCTTGAATCAGTGATTTTCTTAACCATACCGGGATTTTTCTGTCACGAGCACATAATGATTCAAACCAGACAAGTTCTGGGCGTTCTCTGATACGAGCTTAAAAGTAAACTTGCGCTACTCCGTAAACCATACAACATATCCAGGAAGAGGAAGTTATTAAGCAAGGAATCTTATTCGGCTATTATCTACATCATTGTCTCCAGGACAGAGGCTGACCAGTACAACCTTAAAACTGCTTTTTAGTACACAAAAAACAATTTTGCCAAAAACATATTCTCTATATTATAACAGCGCAGTACTCTGTACTTACTCTTCCATGACCGTGTCTTCTTCCAGAGACACCGTGAGCCGAAGAGAACAGACCGAGCTAAAATTTCCTCGTCGTTGAAGTTCGTCTGTCAAAAGAAAGACAGGCAAGTTTGGAGTGTTCTGAGAGTGACGTCCCTTGGATCGGTTTGCAGATGGCGTTCAACTCGTGTCGTCTGCTACTCCATGTGATTCGGTGTGTGCTAACAACAACAAAGTGTCCTGGTCTTACATAAAATGGCTAATATCCTTGGAAACTTCTGGGACACTTTAAACGCCGTTTTGGTTCACAAATATCATCAGAATCATCCAAACTGAGTGATGTCAAGCAAATAAAGCAAAAATTTGCAACAATAAGTGAGTTTATTATATTTTGTCTTACAGTATTCATTGACGTTTGGCAGTATGCATTGACGTTTGATCTAGATCTAGTTTCCGACCGCCTCCTTGGATATTATCAACCTGAGGCATCAGTTGCTTGAACAGTACATCAGATGTTGCCTTCTGGCTCAGTAACAGCAAAACCGGCCAGGGGTACGCTCAGTGTCTAACAGTAACACTAGTTTTTGTTTAGAACTGCTTCCTTTTCATCTTTCATCAACTTTTTGGACACGTGGTAAAACATTTATGAGTGTTCTGCTGCCTGGTAGTGTACAGTGAGATAGTTATATTTGTGCTTTGTTTTTATTCTTCTCGCGATGTTTGTGACAGACTAAATTGTGAGCGTGCCAGAAATGGTAGTATGACATTCACGCTGTTACTGACAGTTCTTTCGCGTGGTTCCGTATTCATCGTTAGTGATCATGTCATGTGGTCGCATTTTTCTGTGCCTGCTCGCCCGGCTGACTCTCAGCTATAAATTGCATGTGCTCAGACCTGTCAACGGCATAGTTCAGGAGCTGTGTGAGAGTCGAGGTGGACGTCCTGGGCTGTCCGTCCTAACGAGCCCTCTGGTTTCCGTGGACGTAAAGAATTATTGAACCGTGCTTCGGCATTGGTCACAACTTGTCCCTAATATGTCAACTGACATCTGAGGACATTAAGCAACACTTCACCATCACCTGTCAACGGCTTGTAAAGGTCTTGCTGTATGAAATATAAAGGATGCTTACATTTACATGCATACATAAATGAGAAAGCAAGAGAATGACTGAATGTGAAGGTCTCTGACTCTCTCTGTATAATAACCGAGTTGGTGTTTGAGATAATGTGTAGACATTCTGTTTTAAAGGTATGCTCATTACTGTCACACTGTGTGCAAGGGACTCATCCTAGATGAGGTATGTGGACTTTTTCTGTTTCCTGCCAGTTGTCCTGTACTTTTGCATGCAATCTCATTCAAAAGGGACTTTTGTTTAACCACACATTTTCACACAAAATGATTTCAGATCAGATATTTTGGCTGTTCTTGTTGTCATGGTTATTATTGATTGCTTTTGTATGGTACTGCTTGAGCAGGCTCACTGCACTTCACATGTTTTTTGGTGCATGCTGGGTAATTTTGTTTCCATAATCTACCAATCTCTGGTATGGATTACAAAATGACAGGATCTTTAACACATGTCTGTGATGTTTTTGCATGTGTATCCACATGGGGGACCTCATCTCTTATCAGGGTGGTCATTAACTGGGGCTTCCACTCTGTGTTTTTTTTTCCATTCTGCTGGCTGGACCTGCTCTGTTGATGTGGAATGACCAATGAATGTTGAATCTGTGGAACTGAGCACTGCTTTGTGGCATATGCCAGCCTCGTGCTGTGGGATTCTGCCCCTGCCTAGCCATTTGTATTGCTTCTGTCTGTTTCATTGCCTTGTTGACTTCCTGCCTCATCCCATTTATCAATCTCTTGAATGCAGATTGATCAATGCAGAGAGGTCTCACTACAGCAACTGCGAAACTGGATATTGTTTTGTAGGGTCAAATTCCACGGAAAAGAGTATAATTGCAAGGAGTTTTTACTTTTGTTTGTTTAATTTATGATTAACTGTCTGTTGATGCTTGTATATATATATATCTGTGGTGATTGTCACGGAAGTGAGTTGTTTGAGCCTTATTTCACTGTCCAGAGAGAGAGAGAGACAGACAGACAGAGATATAGAGACTCCCCCCCCCCCCTACCAAATATGTAACATCTAAACAACTCTTTAAATCAACTTTTCTTTTAGATCAATGTTTATTGTACTTTCACATTCTTTTATTTGCACACTGACCTCCAACAAAATATCTCAAATGAACATATACATATATATACCTAAAGGAAGTAGCCTTTTCAAAATGTTTTGTTCAACATCTAGGTGATAAAAATAAAACATAAAAATTAAAGCTCTTGTTTTCAAACTGCCCTGTTGATTTTATGCTCAATTTAGACAGTTTTAGGATCAACATTTAGCAGAATCTAAATGTATAAAACAGTGTCAACTGTCACAACTGTCTGGATGCTCATCTGCCTTGTCCAATGTTAATGTGCACCTCTTATGACAAACATTGAAGAAGTGGCTTGAGCAGCCAGTCTTTCTAATTGCCACCCATGAAACTGGGATTCTAAATTTAATGTAGAACCAAATCATTTTCAAGCAAAATCAGAAATTCTGACTCTTTTGTGACCTTTTCTACCTGTGTCCAACAAGACTTGTTCTGAGAAGGCTACTTCCTTTAAGCCAGAACATAATGAGAAGCAGCTGTCTGAAACCATTATACGAAAAAGACCTGATTTTTTTATTTAGATCTTTTGGGGGTCTTTTTCTTGTAAATCCATGCCAAACACATGTAACACCAGTGGTGGGTTAGGAGTATCACATGCACAAACAACCATGTAACAACTTAAGTACAAAAAAATAGCATGCAATTAACATTGTGAGACAAATTTAACTTTTTCATTAAAGTCCAATTGGATAAACTAACAAATGCTTTCACATAGCATGACAGTAGCAATTATGAAGCCGTGTGGAATGCATAAAAACTCTATATTCAGCTTTGGTCATCCACATTGTACGATGTGGTTTCTCTTTTTTTGTTGTTCTTCTTTATTAACAACATGTTGCTTGGAATTTCTGACACATACACTAGAATGTCAGTGTCATGCAGTGAAAGGACCCACATATATTGCAGATTACCTCTCACCAACCTCTGATTGACAGATGAGCTTTAGCCAATCAGCACCTGTGTACAGATGTGACTGTACCTTCCAAAATGAGTCACAGCTCAGAATTTTCTTTAAAATGAAGCAGAAATTATCAAAATTGGTTCAATGGTCTGGTTATTATATCAATCTGAAGTTGCAACCACCTCATTCTGAGAAATTGGCAAACAAAGTTTGCATCATACAGTCCTTAGCAACAAACAGGTGCAGGTTTAAAACACCTTTTAATTACATTTGTAAACATTGTTTGTGCACAAGGAGTATAATTTCTGATGCAAAAAGACTGGGCAATCTGGTTTTGCTGAAAACCCAAAATCTAACAATCATGGGAGTTCCCACCAAAAAGAAGATGCAGTGAGAAAGTGGCCTAGTATCCATCCTGACTGATTTCAAAAGGCAGGGTCACAAAGGAACATCCATTTATAGACAAGCCTGCAGGCTGTCCAGCACCACTGAAATGTAAACAATTCATGTGCCCATGCTCTTTTGCGAAGCAATAATCAAGTGCCTTTGGTCTGTGTGCCCCAAAGCATGAATTCCAAAACACACATCACGTTATTTACTTGTCTAAGTAGGTGGAGCTATCTAGGTAAAAAAGAGATGTCAATTCAAGATCAAATCAACATTGATTCTGACCACACATTCTGTCAGGCAAATTAGCATGCATTTGATTTCTATAATACTACACTTTGCCTTAAGACGATGGTCCTTTAAATCTTACAAGGCATTAAACCTGTCAAAATGCATTATCATATGTTTTGCACTTTTCTCATTGTCAAAGAAAAGCCATGATATGCAAAAGCAGTGTTTTCTTGAAGTAACAAAAGAATCAGTCAGGTTAGTTGTTTTTTTCTTTCTTTTTTTTCCGTTTATATTCCTTCTTTTAATACTCTTGTGACTTTGAAATTGGGTAAGTAAGTAACTTGGTTTTTATGAAAGTCAATGACTTTACATACTGTGAACATGTAGTGCCCAATACAGCACTGTGCCAAATTAAAAGCTTGCTGAAACATTATTAAGAAAGAAGTGAATGTGAAAGTCTTTGTTAAATCAGGAAATGCATGGAGTTTCTCTTTTGAACACAGGGCAGCCACTAGCTGCTACAGGCGTCATTTCTGTTCATGTATTGAGCAACCGGGCAAAGTGTCAACTTGCACTTCTTAAACAAAGTAGCTTTGACTTGTACTTTTCTGGCACCACTGTTACCTTCACTTTAGACTGTGGTTACTGAGACAAGAGAATAGGTAAATCTCAGGAGACATTATCATAAGATTTTCTTGCCTTAGAATCAACATCCGGGAAAGCACAGAGCTAATATTGCCGCAGTGAATAGCCAGATTCATAAACATCATTAAAACATATCCATTGTGTTGAGCTATCCATTACCCAGAACACAAAGCAGGGCTATAAACATACAACAGGTCAGAAGTGGAAAAAGAAAATGTGAACACAGCGTAAGTGACAACACAAAACCCCAAAACATTTGCGAAGTTAACCCACCTTATGTAATCCATATATTATTATGTGATTTTCCCGTATCAAAAATTCTGCCTCCTCTTTTAAGGCCGCCCTCAAGATACACCTGTTCAATAACTAATTCTAAACTGTCTTTTTCACAGCTGTGCTTACCCCCCCCCCCCCACCATCTGACACACATGTGCCTGCATGCATGCGATGTGTGCATCCATGCTGACCATGCATTACTGTAAAGCACCTTGCACTCCCACCTGGTGTGGTAGATGGGTGCTATAGAAATCCCCTTTATTATTATTCTTATCTTTAGCAAAATGAAAACATTCAACAACACTTAATATCTTTGTCTCAACTCATTCTGCTCTACGCCCCTGCTTGTGGTCTCCGATCATCATGGTGGTCATGCCTTAACATTCCAGAATCTGAAACAGATTGAGGCCCAGAGTGCCTGTGAAGCATCAACAAACCTGTAATGTTGAATCAACAAACAAGGGCATTAACTGGCACTCAAAAGATATCCCATGACCACAACAAAGACGTGAGTTGCCTACAGTAACTTTGCTGGCAAGAGGAAAGAGTGAATACAAGGTACATAAACTCCACCAGCAGTAACATAACACATATTTATGGCACCCCAGGGCACTTACAAAGGCCTACAGATGTGTGTTTTGGTACACACACACAGGATTTACCTGTACTGAAGTTTACGTACCTTGCATTTACTCGCACACCAGGTGAAAGTTACATAACTTAGACAACTTGGGTCTTTGTTGTTCTGTTCATGTGACATCTTTCAAGTGCTATTTAACTCCCTTGTAGATTCAACATTCCAGGTTTTCATGATCCAGTGAGACCTCTGATGAAAGACCACCATGATGAGAGACCACAACCCTTTCAAAGTTATATTTTTTTCTGAACTCTTTCCCTTTTACTGCATCTCTTGAGCTGACTGAAAGCAATTTTATAGACCGTTCATGGATCTGGGGAAAATCACTACTGTCAGTGTGTCACTCCATCTTTATTCAAATACTTCAACCTGACTAGGCAGACAAAAAAAGAAAAATGCACCAAAAATCCAGCAAGATCGATACATACATGCACAACTTGAAGCACAGGAAAACGTTTCTGAGTTTACACTTCAATCCAGAACTGCACACACATACACACAACAGGCAAACACACACACACACACACAAACACACACACACTTTCTCTCTCAAACTCTTGCTTGCACAACTATCACAGTCTACACACAGCATTAATTTTAAATAAAACCAGCACAGTATGCATTCACCATCAAAGAAAAATTGGAATGCATTATCACAAAAAGCACATTCATCAGAAGTATGAGAGTTAACAAAAGAGACATAATATTTGTCCATTCCATGACTATGAGTAGCCTCCCCCCTAAGCAGGATGCCATGGCGATGTTGGAGATTTGAGAGGTGAGTTGTCCTCCCTGAGTTCTGGGAACAGCTCTGTGATGATGATGTCCAACATGACGTAGCTCAACTGACAGAGGGAAAAGAGAAAATAACACAAATGATCCAAGTCCAAAAGCAGCCAGTCATTTGACTCTCCAAACACACATGCTTGCACATACAAATACATGCATGCACACATACAGACATGTGCATACATACACACCTGACACCATACATGCAAACACATGTACACACACACACATACACACACGCATATTTAATAAGTGCACACATACACATATTCATAAACACACACACACATACCTACACACTATCAACTGATACTGCCCAAATGTCATCCTTTACATATCCCAGCATACAGAGAGAAAACCTCCATGCTATATGTGTCACTGCCACAGCCAGGTTTCTTTCCCCCCTGATTAGAAATTTTGGGTGATTCCCACCACTCCCCGAGATGCAATACCCAGCCTGCTGATTATATTCTAATTACCAAGACTGGTGTACTTCTACAGAATCTGGCCTTTTTCTTCTTTTCCATATTGCTGTGAGATCTGTAAAGTGTGCATGCATGGACAGTAGAACCCCCAAAGCGAGATCACCGCTCTAGACTACTTTTTTTGAATCTCTGGATTCATATTTTCATTTACAAGCACCTAGTTTTCTTAAAAATCAATTTGGCTTGTTATTTGGGAAGGCCTTTAAAAAAGATGGATTCTACTGTTGTAGATGGAATGTTACCCTAGTTTTCAATCTTGTCCAAACTGGATGTTGAATTCAGTGCCTTGAGATGAAGAAAGAGGGAGATTTGTTTTGTGATGAAATAAGTAATCTTTGAAGAAACAAAAATTCAAGGGAGGCTAATGAAGTAAGAAAGAAAACAGATTTGAGGAAGGCAACTCATGTTTTGTAATAAAGTAAGAAAGGAAACAGTTGTGGAAGGCAGCTTTTGTTTTGTAATAAAAAAGGAAACAAATTTGTGGCAAGCAACTCATGTTTTGTAATGAAGTAAGAATGGAAACAGTTTAATAGTTTTCTGTACCTGCTTGTTCAGCTTGGGTTTCTGGAAGATGTCCACCAGAAATTTGCTCCCTTCAACTGTTTTTCTCGAGCCTACCACAGATGCTACATAACCTGGAAATGAACCAATCAATGGACTAAGTGAGTAACCAATCAGTCAGCTAGAAATTAACCAATCAATGGACTAAATGAGCAACCAAGCAGTCAGCTAATCAATCAAATATTAGTGGACTTTCAGTCTCCCCCCCGCCCCCCAACCTCCCTTAGTACTTTCTACTTTAAAAGTATTTGTTTAGGTAGAGATCAATTCATCTACAGTCTCAAAACTAAAAAGACTCTCATGCATACAATTATAGAGAGACCTCAGTTGTGCTGCTACCTGCAGTCTCTTTGATCATATTCCTTGGGTGACAGGAGCATGCAACTTTCATGCCCAGTATAAGAGAGGCAGCATGTGCAAAACCAGCAAGCTGGGACACTTGTTGCTGTTGAGTGCTGCCAGTCCACAAATTGTTTCTTGTGAAACTCAGCTTTGAATAGTAATAGTAATTGGATTTTAATGTCCTGTCAACCACACAGGGTCACCTCAGGACAGTCAAACTCAGGGCATAAGCAAATATACATTTCTAAACTCTTCTCACGTATATATCAACCAGTCTAGTCAGTCTACAAAACCAAGCACTTTACAAACATGAAACATACATGTATACACAAACATCAGACACAAACTTCTGAAGAGTTAGTCTCTTCAATATTACCCCTGTTAAAAGAATACATAAGGCTAGGGCACACTGGTATCATTAAACATTCCATCTAATTTATCAATACCAGGTTAAAGAAAAATATAAAAAAGAAATGGACAGACATAATATAAAATAAAAAAATGTTATATAAATGCATAATGGCAAATACAAGTGCCATATGGCGATTATAAAATCATGGGAACATTTGTTGTGTGTGGCCAGTCCACAAATTGTTACTTCTAAAACTCAGCTTTGAAATTAAACATAAAATATGGGAACGTTTGTTTTGTGCAACCAATCCCACAAACTGTGACTTGTGAAACTCAGCTTTGAGACTGAACACAAAATCAAGGGAACATTCTAACACAATCCTAGATTATGTATTGTTTAATTTTTTCTCTTCTACCTAAATCTATAGCACCATGAAAAGCAAACAGCTTCATACTTGGAATGTAGTCGATGAAACCATTCAAAGCCTCTTCATATCTGCGTTTCTTCTGCTCATCAGTTCTGAAAGGAACAGACACAAAGACGCAACTTTATTTTGAAGTATAAACTAAACTTTCTAAAACCTATTCTTCACATCTGTTCTTCTGGTTCTGATAAGATTTATTCAAAACACCTAAATCTTATGAAGTATACTCTCTTTCTCTCCCACTCTCTCTGATTCTTCTTCTTCTCTATCTCTCTCTCCACACTGTTTTAATATTTTCCATTGGATTTTTTCTGTATTTGTCATTGTGTGTAATGTAAACAAAATAAAAATATAAAAGTGTATTGTCAATGTAAATCTTTTGTTAATGTAAAGTTGTTGCAATGTGTGTGTGAGTGTGTGTGTGTGTGCGTGTGTGTGTGTGTGTGAAAATAAAAATTTCAAAGCATAAAAATGACACCCACAAATTCTCAAATCCAGCAAGATCAAACACAAGCAAATTACTGACAAATTCAAACAGTTCAATACTGGGTTAATCCATGCTGACTGGCATAGTCAAAACTGCTCCAACTTGAGAAATTACCTTGGTGGGTCTGTGTCGAAGAAGAGTACATCTGAATGGAAAAGAAAAGAAAAAAAGGTATAATATATACACACCATTAACAATAATAATAAAAGGGTCTGCCCACCTTCCACAGAAGTTATCAATAACAACAAAGCATGTTAAAACAATGAATAAATACGTGAGTATATATATATGTGTTATGTAAAGATGCATAGACGTGAACAGATAGATGGGCAGGCAGACAGTCACATGGACAGACAGGAAGACTGACCGGCAGGCAGGTGGACAGTCACATGGACAGACAGGTGGGCAGACAGACACATGGACAGGCAGGTGGTCACAGTCACATGGACAGGCAGGTGGCCACATGGACGGTCAGGTGGGCAGACAGTCACATGAACAGGCAGGTGGTCACATGGATGGACAGGCATGAAGATCAACAGGCAGGCAGGTGGACAGTCACATAGACAGGCAGGTGGTCACATGGATGGACCGGCATGAAGATCAACAGGCAGGCAGGTGGACAGTCACATGGACAGGCAGGTGGTCACATGGACGGACAGGCATGAAAACCAACAGGCAGGCAGGTGGACAGTCACATGGACAGACATATGGACAGGCAGGTGGTCACATGGACGGACATGCATGATGACCAACAGGCAGGCAGGTGGACAGTCACATGGACAGACATGGACAGGCAGGAAGACTGACAGGCAGGCAGGTGGACAGTCACATGGACAGACAGGTGGACAGACAGACACATGGACAGGCAGGTGAACAGACACATGGACAGGCAGGAAGACTGACAGGCAGGCTGGTTGCCAGGCACACGGACAGGCACAGACAGGTAGGCTGACAGACGGACACATGGACAGGCAGGCAGACTGAAAGGCAGTTGCACACTCCATTCCATCAAGTGTACCTCTGAGAAGATGAATTAGAGAAACCACTCTGTGCTCTTGAGAGACCTGTGCAACCTTGGTGTCAAGGTAACCCTCCAGGTAACCCTCCACTGTGGTCTTGAACAACATGCGCAGTGTGATCAAGGTGTGATGCACCCACTCTGGAATCCCATACACCTCACGGGCTGAAACATAGAACTGGTATTCATATGCACTGGCTAAACAAAGCGTTGCAAGGATTAATGTAACACATACATACACATGGGCTAAACAATGCATTGCAAGTATTAATGTAACAAATACATTTGGTAAATGATGTATTTGCTCTCCAGGAATCTGACTGCATGTAAATACGCTCAGTGTGAAGAATCCAGAGAAGGATCTCTCCTACTCCACAGCATCTCCCTTTTTACACCTTTAATCCCATCTGCTCAAACCCCCCCCCCCCCCCCCCCCCCCCCCCCCCCCCCTTCCCCCCACCTCCACTCTCATCCTTGAACCCCCTCCCCCTCCACCCCCAATGAGTGGCTGACATACCAATGTAGATGAGAGAATCAAAGAAGCCTTCCACTTCGATGGTTGTGGCCTCCGCCGGTGGTTCCACTTTGTTGAGCGGTGGAGCAAAGCCACTGTTGGCGTTGTTTTCATACAGACTGCTCACCAACTGAAACAGTTTATGCACACCAGTTTGGTTTGAAAACCCCATCAGAAGTACTTCCAGCCCTTTCTTACACCAAGGCTACAATGAAATGCTGTTATACCGTAGCTTTGTCTGTGTCCCAACACACTGACACAAGCAAGAACACCAAGGCTACAATGAAATGCTGTTATACCGTAGCTTTGTCTGTGTCCCAACACACTGACACAAGCAAGAACACCAAGGCTACAATGAAATGCTGTTATACCGTAGCTTTGTCTGTGTCCCAACACACTGACACAAGCAAGAACACCAAGGCTACAACATTAAAATGTTGTCATGCACTGCATAGTTATTTGGAGATTATCTTCAGCCATGATAAGCTTCTTGAGTAACAGCATCTACCTTCCAGAAATGGACATCACCGGCATATGGAACTAGGCAAGACGCATAGTAGCAAGCACAAGTAAGTAAGTAAATTGGTGTTTTATGCCCAGTCGACCAGTGCTGTTATCTTTGGGCGATTAGCAAGCCCCCCCCCCCCCCCCCCAACAAGATTACAATAATGACAACTGACGAAAAACACTGATTAAAACAATGTAAGCAACTGAAATAACATTCCAACCACTGCAGCTTCAGTGGTCTGAAGTCACTCCAGTTGTTTTCACCAAAGGATCAGACTACTTTCAACAGGCAAGCATGTTTGTACCTTTTCACTGCAAGTGGAGAGCATGGACGTGTCTGTTGTTTTCACCAAAGGATCAGACTACTTTCAACAGGCAAGCATGTTTGCACCTTTTCACTGCAAGTGGAGAGCGTGGACATGTCTGTTGTTTTCACCAAAGGATCAGATTACCTTCAACAGGCAAGCATGTTTGTACCTTTTCACTGGAAGTGGAGAGCGTGGATACATCAGAACCTCTCCTTTCTGGTTTACTGCACACGGGAGAAGATGATGAAAGGAATGCTTTACTCCATGAACAAATTCAGCAGGTGTTTGGTCAAGAGAACAGAAGTACAACACATCTGACAGTAACCAAAGATTTCAATAGCGTGCTTGTACAAAACAGTGTTTGATGGCATTTTTCTCTAGCTCCACGGCTGAACTCGTGTATATATATATATATATATATGACTCAAGGATCTCAGTGTCAAAACTCAGTCCAGTCATACTCTCCAGATCATGAAAATATCTAGTGCAGGAAGAGAAAAATCCCTGACCACTGGTATGCCTAAAACAACCAAACAAGGCATGGGGAAAAAGTCATTTCAGACAAATCTTTCACCAGTGTAAATCGTCAAATGTAAATCACGGTACATTGCTTTTTTGTTGCTGATCCACACTATCCTTGCTCTTTTCAATCAAAACTGAGAAGTATGACTGAGTGTGTGTGCATAAGTGCATGCATGCATGGATGCATGTGTGGATGCAACAGACCTGGATCTAACAAACTTGCATCCAAGTTCAAATACAGTCTATGACTTGCATATCCACCTCTACAAGTAGACAAGACCACTTTTTCCCTTCTTTTGAGTATACCCACCTTGGCTTTGGCTTGGGAGCTTCAGTGGACTTTTCAAAGTTGACTAGAAATGGGTCCAGGTGCTGCCCTTTCTGAAAGATAGATAGATAATTGGTTTTTAATGCCCAGTCAACCATGACAGTGACTTCAGGGCAAATCCCTTTCTGAAACATGCATACAACCAGTGGCATGACATGGGTTCTTACCGGTACCAAAGTGTGTTTGGGGAACCTTTTACCATGTGGTTGGGTGGAGGGACACCACTGGCAGACGTGTTTTGCACCTTCTCCCTCTGTCAGTGTGTATGCCTTTCTAATGCAGAGACAAAGACTCTGCTCTTGCTAACGTGGAGCCAAAAAGGCATTTGTAACAAGGACTTGATTACCATTTGGCATTTCATTATTCTGCTTTTGATATAACTTTTAGACTGAAACATTTAAGAGAGAGTCAGACACAGAGACAGAAACAGAAAGAAGAGAGGAGGGAGAGAAACCCACAGACAGTGGGAAAGACAGAGGGCAGAAAGAAAGAAAAAACCCAAAAAACACTGCTGTACCTCTTTGACTAGTTTCATTGGCACAGACTTGACAAATTTTCCTGAAAAGAAAAACACAAAACTGTAGTAATAGTAACAAACAACTGATGGAGAGCTAGGAGTGGGGACGGAGGGGGAGGAGGATGGAAATGGACATTGTCTTCTTTAACTATTCCAAAAAGCAGACGATAGCATCCTTGAGAATTTAAAGCAACAGATCTGTCTACCCCGAGAATCTGTTTTGAGAAAAAAACAGAGTAATCTGCGACAAAACAACAACCAAAGACAACACCAAAACAGAATTAATCACATCAAATTTCTTTATTCATCTGCAGCCAGTTTAAAGTATATCAGCCAAAAGGATTCTGCCTCACTAACGGACCATACCACTTATTCAGTGGAAATGATCTGCATTGCCTTCTGAAAGTTGATCATTGACTGAAAAGTGTAATCCATTTTCAAGCAGCATACTAGTGTAACATGCTGTGAAAATGGGTACAGATTACACCCAAATCGTAAAGGTAAACAGGTCTGCAGCAAGGTAAGAAACTTTCCTCTTAACTATAACTGACAACCACTACAACAGCTTTCAGTTTACAGTAAGGATGACTGTCACCTACCCACGACATCAACCTGGACACATTTCTTTTTTTACCTATTTTGATGTCAGGCAAAAAGCTGGTGGTGAACTCATCTTCAGTGGTGAGGAAGTTGTAGAGCAGTTCACTGCCCTTGAGGTGAGGTTTGGTTAGCAGTTTCTGCAACGATTATGAAAGATGGTACCATATATGTGCACATCATGTAACATACATTTATGGGGGGGGGGGGGATCTATAAGTCAGTAATCACAGAGAGGTTTGGTTAGTAGTTATTGCAGCATTAAGGAAAGACAGTATCATACATGCACACATCATATAACATACATTTAAGTGGGAAATAACAGGGAGATCAGGGTCCACAATAATGAAATTTGTCAAGTGCCTACCCCACGGCTCGCAGTGTTGAGTCATTATTGACAACATTATTCATTCACAAACTGATTCATCAAACTGAATGTCTCGTGTGCCCAAATCTTTTCCCAAACAAAAAGCACTCTTGTACATGCTCATTCAGACCCTCAGCTCCTGACCTTGGCAAAACTGATAACCACACACCTTCAGTCCCTCCGAGTCAAAGTTGTTTCTACTGCCGTCTTTCCTGCCTGAACTACAGCCCCATCCTGTCTTCCACTGGACCCTTTTAAGTTATGTATGCTGTTTCTTTACTTGCCTTTGTTTGTTATATTTAACTACTGGAAAAATACCCATATCGGCCGCTTAGTGGGATATTTGGACTGTCAGTTCACCTGTACTATGTTTTGTCTATTTCACCTGTACTACTTTGCATTGCATTTGTCAATAGTCATTTGCCTTTGCCTTTTAAATGAAATGTTTTTGCAAAGCATGGATGAACAAATCAAATAAACAAACAAAAAACTATAAAAAAAAATAAACCTTTTCTTTAATTTAAAATAAAAAATTAAAAAAATTAAAAGAAGAAGAAAAAGAAAGAAAGAAAAGGTTCAAAATTCTTTGTCATTGTTACAACCAGTTTCTGAACTAAACTATATAATTATATATGCAGAGTTGTCCACAAAAAATTTCAGTCAAGCAAAACAGTCCAAAGTCCAAAGAAGAGTAAGTCTGCTTACCTGAAGATACTGTTCAAACACATCCTTCTTGCCTTCTGTGAACTCCTGGGTCTTGGTGCCAAAGGATTTTTTTGAAGGCAGCTGGCAATCATCAAAGTCTCCTACATAACAACAACAACCACAGAGATTACAAAATACAGCACTTCTGTCAATTATACATTACTTCATAGTCAAAGACAAATTACACAATAATGTCACAACAAATTACATCATAACCAAACACCAATTATAAATTGCCATAAAAAATACATCATATCATAGTCAAACACAGATTACATACTGTTTAGATATTGTCATAAAAAACACAGTCAAACACAGATGACATATCAACAAAAATACATCATAGTCAAACACAAGTGCAAAACATATCGACCTGCCTTTTTTTTCTTTTCTTTTTTCTTTCTTCCCATACAAGTTCCAAATGTTATGATCTGGGAAGGAAAACTACCAGCTTTTGCTTTAAAGTCATATGACTGTAGTGTGTTTATTCCATTTATGAACATGGATGACACTGATCAAAACCAGTATATAACTCCTTTCCCTGAAGCTAATACATACACACATACTACATGCAATAACAACAACAACAAAAAATACCAGCAGCATATACATTTTTTTATGAATGCACTTTTCCTTAACATATATGAATGGATACTTCCTTTACTAAATATGAGAGTACATTTATGTACATGAAACAAATATGTTCATCACAAAATCTCTTCTCCTTTTCACTTGCTTTTGTCCGCAAACAACTGATAACTAAGGTTCTTAAATTTGCTTGGAAATTTCAGGTCTTAATCTGACAAAACCGAAAGCTATAAAATCAGAAAAGTGACAAAAAACAAAGATTTCGTGTCTTTTCTCAAAATGGTATTCAGCATGAAAACAAAAACAAAAATGAAGTAAACTGCATGTGACATTTTAAATTTACCATGGAACTCAGTCAGCTTCTGATCCAAAACATAGAACTCTGGGTAGCGCCTGGAAGGGAAAATAAAAATTAAAAGAATCAAATATGATCACAAAGCTTTTTCAACATGCAGGTATAATTTCCATATATAATGTTTTTAAGAGAGGAAAGCACACACATGCATGCATGCGCACGCGCGCGCGCGCGCGCACACACACCAGACTGTTTCAAATAATATCTAAATTCAATATCTCTTCCTTGAGCTTACAGCATAACAAGTTAGCAAAGATAAACCACACCTAACAGACAGGAATGAATTCACTTGCAGTAACAATACATATATATTATGTGCAATCATCTGTGTCTGTTGATTGAGTGTCTGTGTGGGGCAGCTGCAGGTAACGCAGAGGGTAGGGATTTGGAATGATGCTGACACAAAATGAGCCAACACTGAATCAGACATTGATGATACTTCATACCTTGCCACTGTCCAGTTTGATTTTGATTCTCCTGAGGACAAAAATCAACAAATATTGAATTAAATGAAGTGAGGGAAGAAAAACCTGCTTAAACTACTAGTCTGCATTTTGGCATCGAAATCATCACAGAGAAAAGACAAATTTGTGTATGTTAATATGGTGTTAAATTTGTGTATGCTAATATGGTGTATTTTGATGTCAGCTGTTTTGTTTTTTGTTTTTGTTTTAAACTTGAGTATGAAATGTACATGCCTAGGGCTCATTTGAAAAAGGGCACTCTAAGATCCCACTATTATTATGATTATTTATTATTATCAGAGACTGATTCAATATTTTCTCCACAACACATTCATAATAAAAACTACAAGCACCCTCCTGCTGTGTTATATTTACCTTGTACTAGTTGCAGCATTGGTGTGTCTGTGAATGCATAATTTTGATACAATATGATGTACTGTCTTTTTCTTTCTATATGATGTATGTAGTAGTATTTGACATGGCAATGTTATGCTCTGTCTCTGTCTGTATGATGTACAAAGTAGTATTTGACATGGCAATGTTATGCTCTGTCTCTATCTCTCTGTATGATGTATGTGGTAGTATTTGACATGGCAATGTTATGCTCTGTCTCTCTCTGTATGATGTGTGTAGTAGTATTTGACATGGCAATGTTATGCTCTGTCTCTGTCTCACTGTCTGAAATATGTGTAGTACTACACATATTTATACTACTTAGTATTTGACATGGTAATGTTATGCTCTGTCTCTATCTCTCTCTATGATGGATATAGTAGTATTTGACATGGCAATCTTATGCTCTGTCTGCCTCTCCCTCTCTC
>JABMCL010003826.1:157500-265000 GCA_018857735.1 Alviniconcha marisindica
GTTCATTTTATGTTGACTCATGTTTTGGGGCTCCTGCTAACATGTCTCCTGAATGTTCTATCGTTTTGTCTATGGAACGTATTATGGAACTGATCAGCCACAAACGAAATGTCTGGAGCTTGCCAGTGAAGCTGCATTGTACTGCATTGCACTGCATTGCACTGTGTAATCTGGTGGTGAAGGGGAAAAGCCAGTAACACTTCCTTCTCTTCACACAAGCATACAGGTGCTCCTTTCCCGCAGGGAAATATGAAGATGGGTGCATAGCTAAAACAGGAATCAAAGCTGCTTAACCCCAATGACCTAGTTTAATTAAGGCGCTAGAAGTCCATAAGTTGTTAACACAACTACTATCAGGAATGTCTTCTTAATACAGTCACCACTGCTTAAGTGTAATCCAGATAAAAATGCACATCAGATTAAAAAGTTCTTTTGTTTTGAAACCTTTGTGTAGCTGCAACTTCAGATAATATATATATGCAACTCAAAATGTGTACCTGTGTGTGTGTGTGTGGGGGGGGGGGGGGGGAGGGGGGAGGGCTGAGGGGCATGGGGGGTGGGGGGAGTGGACATAAGTGACTAAGACATTCATGAATTAAGGACTGTAGATCACTCGCCCTTTGTAAATCTTGATGAGGACACACCAAAATAATGCCCCAAGGCATGAATCAGTGTCAATCAGTCTCTCTCTCTTTTTTTTTCTTTCTTCTTTGTTTTTTAACCATAAGAAGCGGGCTGACAGATGCTAGGGCACCAGAGATAAAGTCTCCTCATGAAGAGCTTTGGTGGAGAATGCTCTGGAGAGATCAGGGGGTAATGTAACTACACTTGAAAGAATTGACGAAAGCATAGACTAGGCAGTGATCCCTGTAGTATGGTGTGCATTTTTTTTTTTAAGCCCCCCCCCCCCTTTTAAAAGTCACACTGGCCACTGAATGGAAACAGAATGAGGCCCTGAGTGCTTGCGTAAAATCAACTGTTCATTAATTCAGCACTTGAAAAACATCACATGAACACATCACCAAAGACCTGAGTCACTTACAGTAACTCTCACCTGGCATGTGAATAAATACAAGGTACATCAACTCCAACAGATTTGTAAACAAAAATGGTTTTATTGTACTTGTGGTTGTAGTGCACTAACTTTTGAGTTGCACATTTTGAGGATGTACCTTTTGTGGAGTATATGTATCTTGTATTTACTTGCAATCCAGGCAAAAATTACCACAAGTACTTTAGGTCTTTGTTGTTGTGTTTCTGTGACATCATCTGAGTACTGATTAACTCCCTTTGTTGATCTCTGCACAACAATCCCCTCCCCTCCGGTTCTTCGCTTCCATTTGTTTGTTAAATGGGCACAACTCTTGCCCAAAAAGCTGATAGTGCAGGGCCACATCTGTATTAAAAGGCTTTAAAAAGCTGATAGTGCAGGGCCACATCTGTATTAAAAGGCTTTAAAAAGCTGATAGTACAGGGCCACATCTGTATTAAAAGGCTTTAAAAAGCTGATAGTACAGGGCCACATCTGTATTAAAAGGCTTTAAAAAGCTGATAGTACAGGGCCACATCTGTATTAAAAGGCTTTAAAAAGCTGATAGTACAGGGCCACATCTGTAATAAAAGGCTTTAAAAAGCTGATAGTACAGGGCCACATCTGTAATAAAAGGCTTTAAAAAGCTGATAGTACAGGGCCACATCTGTAATAAAAGGCTTTAAAAAGCTGATAGTACAGGGCCACATCTGTAATAAAAGGCTTTAAAAAGCTGATAGTACAGGGCCACATCTGTAATAAAAGGCTTTAAAAAGCTGATAGTACAGGTTCTAGTAAGGAAAACGTCTGAAAAATGAAGAAGCTGCGCTTAAGTGGCAGTGACTGTAGAAGAAAAGACACACAGGAACAACAACTATAATAAACAAAAAAACAAAAACAGATCTAGTAAAGTAAGAAGACGAAAGACAAATGTTAGTCGAAAGTGCTGAGAAAAAAAAGACAAACATTGAACCAACTGTTACAACACAAACTAGGTTCTAAATTACCGAGAATTATTGTTCTTCAGAGACTGCAGACTACTGTTCAAGAAAAAACCAAAATGTTGTTATGTATAGATCTCTGCAAAGAATGTATATAAAGGCAATTTAATAATGAAATGGAAAAATACGCTAAGGTGCATCTTTTTTTCTCTCTCCATTTTGGGGCTAGTCACCTTGTAATAATTATTGAGCAAAATAGGTGTGTGTGTGTGTGTGTGTGTGTGTGTGTGTGTGTGTGTGTGTGTGTGTGTGTGTGTGTGTGTGTGTGTGTGTGCATGCATGAATGTGTGAGTGTGTGTGTGTGCACATGCATGCATGCATGCATGCATGGTGTGCATGCATGAATATGTGTGTGTGTGTGTGTGTGTGTGTGTGTGTGTGTGTGTGTGTGTGTGTGTGTGTGTGAGAACATGCATGTATGTGGGCAAGTGTATGAATGTGTGCATGTGCATTTGTCAATGCCTGTATATTTCGGTTTTACGTGTTTATGTTACTTTCACACTTTTCACGCACATGCAAATCTCAGCATCTACTTGCAAGTTTTAAAGGAACTGTCCACCTCTGGAAAACATATATTTTTAAACTAAGAGGAAGAGACTGAAATCTTCAAAAAGATTTTTAACAAAATCTGATTAAAAGAAGCTTTACTGACTTCACATCAAGACTCAGATATAGACAGCAGCTACTTCTCTACACAGACGTGGTAATCCCAGGCATGCAACGTGTACACAGGCTGCCAAGTACTGTTGCTTTCCAAGATGCCACCAGTGCATTTCAGCAATGGCATTATGGCACAATAGCATTCTATTGGGCGGTTCAGTGAAGCTGGTTTGCACGAGTGAATGCCATTTGTAATCTTTCATGCAAGAAGTCCCGAGAGGTCGCAGTGTCACTTCTGGGCCAATTTCTGAGTAGGCATTGCTTCATGCTGTGTGTAACAATGGAAGTTGAACCTAGAATTGCGAAGCAGTACAAATGCCAGCATTGTTGCAGTTGCAAAAATTACCAGGGAAAGGGGATGGAGGGTGGGAAAAAAGTGTCTTTGCATCATTTTTTGGCTGACCAGAAGATCGCGAGTTTGTGAAATTTTTAGTTTTGGGGCATCCTATAGCACAAGGAGCAAGTTATTGCTTGTTGCCACACACATTCTGACTATGGGCCTCCAAAAATGTCTTTAAAGTTGGCAGTGTAAAATTTGCAAATTCACTGTCACTGCCTTCCATTGTGAAGAAGGTACACACTGGAAGTAAAAGCAGCCAAGGGACTTAAGCAATGCCGGGCAGAAGTCAAGGATGTTAACAACCCTGCCTGAATCGCCCAATACAATTGAGTTATAAATGTTTGCTGCAAAAAATATGTCTGTGACATGTGTAAGTATTCCATTTAAGATCACCACTTGTATTAAACATAGACCTCAAATTTCAGTTTCTTTGTTTTAATCTCTTGTACATGTGTGACACAGTCATTTTTAAATTGTGTAATTCTTGCCACCAGAAGGGGGTCAGTTCCTTTAATTGGAAAGAAAAACAAAACAAATAAAATAAAGGAAAAAATCCCCAAACATACAGCATCTGCTTTTAGCATTCACATACCATGTGTACATATATATGCACAAATACTTGGCTAGAACAAAATAGCATGTACACTAAAAAGAAATATATATATTTATCAAAAAAGAAAAGAAAAAACAAACAAACAGTAAAAGGGTTATGTGGTTCTACATTATTGAAATCTCTGCAGGTAAACCATACATGGAGATCCAAATCATCAGCATGACTCATGTTGCCTTTTTCATGCAATGGTGAAGCAGACAACGCAGTGTCACACGACTTACTTTGGCTGCTGTCGGGACGTGCTGGAGTTGGGGCGGTCACCACAGATTGTTGAGTAGTACTGAAACCAACAACAAAGACACACCCTTGTTTTAAAGGTGCCTGCCAGGGTGCACTTGGTGCAGTGTTTTTCAAAGACAAAGTGGGACTTTTCACAGACCAAATCAAAACAAATTTCTATGCCAAAACTGACACTAAAAACTTTTCAGCTGTAAAGATACAGACATGAAACATGTAGTACAACACATCTTAGGAAATACGCTTATCTACAGGGCTATGCTACTCATAATGGCATCTAATATTGCTTGATTTGTTTAAAAACTTTTTAACAACCGCTTTAAGTTGAAGAACTTTCCAGCAATTTTCAGCTATAAAAATAAAGACACAAAAGATATATTACACCTTAGGAAACATGCTTATCTAAAGAACTACGCTACTCACACAAGCATCCAATATTGCTTGATTTGTTTAAAAACTTTTTTAACAACCCCTTTACGTTGAAGAACTTTCCAGCAATTTTCAACGGTAAAAATAAAGACACAAAAGATATAGTACAACACATCTTAGGAAATACACTTATCTAAAGAACTACGATACTCATACGGGCATCCAACATCGCTTGATTTGTTTAAAAACTTTTTTAACAACCCCTTTAAGATGAAGAACTTTCCAGCAGCATGATGACCTGCAGGACATGGCAGCATCTGTGCTGAGAACAGACATTTACAACAACAGCAGCAACCAACTGACACTGGGTGCTGATGACTCCTGAACAAAACTTTGTGTGGAAAGAATAAGGTTTTGAGTGGATTCCACTTTCCTTTATGCTATGAAGCCACAAGCATCATAACTGTCACATCATGACCAGTTACTTAGTAATTGGATTTCAACGTCCTGTCAACCTCAGAGTCACCTCAGCATGATTAAACTCTGTCATAAACAAACGCACATTTCAAAACTTCCCATAAGCAAACCTTCTCTGAAGTCACATAGATCTACAAAATCAATTGCTACATAAATTCAGAACAAAACAGACGTACACAAACATCAAACACAAAGTTTCAAAGAGCTAGTCCCTTCAACACTGCCCTTGGTAACAAAGCATGCAAGCTAGGACATGCTGGTATCATGGACCATTCTGCCTGATCTATTGATACCAGATTAAAGAATCAAGACCATGGAAGCAGAATACTTACGTCATCACTCTGATGAAACAAGGGCAGAAAGGTGTGCTCCAGCAGGTCATAGGCATGTTCATAGGCCCTGGAAAAAATACCCCACCTGGTCATGCAGAAACTCCCACATGTGTAGACATAAAGCACAAAAAAAGATAATGCACTACCAACTGTAGTGAACCGGGTCAAATCCTAGGAAAAATGGATTGCCTTATAGTCCAAAAATGATGGTACCTGGGCCTTTTCTAACTTATAATGGGGGGTGGGGGGGCCGGGGGGGGGGGGGGGGGGGGGGGGGGGGGGGGGGCCTGGGTGGAAAATGAAAAACAACAACATAACTTGTGGTGGCATTTCTTCCTTTCATTACATTTTGAAACAATGCCCTCTGTAAGAGAATCCAAACCCGCAACACCCTGAGAAAGGCAGTGCTGTGCTAGGAAGAAAAGAGAAGTGTGTGACAGACTGCTTACTTGAACAAAGGTGTGGAAGTTCGGAGGCGAATCACCTGGTCAGGCGGGCCCTCCACAACTGGAAGGAAAGAAGAACCAAATACAGAAAACCACTTATACTTCATCATCATGAATATATTTAGAAATGTTTTATCATGATCAATAGCTTTAGATAAACTTCATCATGATCAATAGATGCAGATAAACTTCATCATAATGAATATACTAAGATTTTCTTCGATTTAGTCTTCTGTAACTTCCCATGCCCTTGCATATGTGTGCTTGCAAAGTCACTGCAGTTTGGATAATTGCTCTCACTCACTCACTCACTCACACACATTGACACACACACCACACACACACACAGTGACATACACACATTACACACACACCACACACACACACACACACACCACACACACTACACACACACACACACACTACACACACACACACACACATGCACACACACACACCTTAACTTGAAAAACTATCCGTTCAAATGACACAGAAAGGAAGGACTTACTGTCTCTGAGTTCTGCAACAACCTCTTCATCAAACTTGATCCTGTCGAGGGCATCTGGCGCCACGTAGGTGCGGTACAGATCCTTGGCAGCATTATGCAGCTCCACAAACTCGCTTTGAGACACGTCAGGGCTCAGGATCTGCTTGTTGAAATCCTCTGGAGAACAAGGAGGGACACATTTGCGTATCACGTCAAACTGAAGTAAACAAACACAATACTGAATTAAAATTTTTATGAATGCACAGAAAAAAATATACACATAAGTGTCCGCAAGAAAATCAGACTCAGTGCTAAGACAAAAATTAAACAGTTAAATTCCTCTAGATGCACTGAGAGAAAAAACATTTTTTACAAGGAAGCGTACTTTGGAAAATCATACTCACTGCTACCCCCCCCCCCCCCCCCCCACCCCACCCAAACTTCTCCCCTCCAACTCCCCATTCATGAGAGCAATCAAAAAAGCAAATACATTTCCTGGATGCCTGGAGCAAGTTCAGAGAAATCCTAATTCCCTGTTGCAGCATGGCAGGTGAACACTAAAACATCACACATGCTGGTTACACTGGAGAGGAACTCTCTTGCTGCTGTGCAGCCTTCTGCAGCTGGTAAAGTAGCCAACACTTCTCCACAGCCATTGGCAAGGAGCTAAATATGTATTTCTTTCAAACGCATTACCTCAGCCTAACTACAAGGAGTTATCTCTCTCAGACCGAACACCCAGGTGCATTCGTGTTCCAAAGCAATCCAAAATTACTGTCCTTTGATACCACATAGAGTGGCCTCCCCCTAACACCTGGGGGCATCCCCTGTATAAGACCCACAGAAGCATGCCCACTGGTCATTCATAGTTCAGGAGCTGTGTGAGAGTCGAGGTGGTCGCCCTAGGCTGTCTGTCCTAATGAGCCTTCTGGTTTCCATGGATGTAAAGCTATATTGAACCATGCTTCAGCATTGGTCTCAGCTTGTCCCTAATATGTCAACCAACACCCGAGGACATTAAGCAACACAACCGAACCGAACCCACTGTCCAGTTCCTTTTTTCAACACTAATTCTGACCCCGCCCCCACCCCCCAAATTAGGAAAGTCGGTCTGTGAGGGCGCTGATGCTAAGTCCAGCAAGTCAAACTACTGACCACAAGCGAGGCAGAACTGCAGAACGTTGACCGCTGCCTCACTCTTCAGGAACTGCATGAAGGGGTACAGGTGTTCTGGTGCACCAGCATTCGTCACGTCATTCAGCTCCAGCCTCAGGCACTGCCACACATGGTTATCAGAACAAGTTAGCGATGGAGCTGTAACGTCCTGTCAACCACACACGGTCACCCCAAAATGAATCAAACATTCAAAACTCTTTTACTAGACTCTTTTGCTGGTTCACTGAACACAAGGCACAAAATCACAAATCAAAAGCTGTTCTGGACACAACACAGTCAACAGCAAATGCAATAAGTCTAAAAACAGTTGGTAACAAGGACATCTCAATAATTATCTACATTTCACCTAACTACAAGCTGCCCTGTGTGATTTAGTGGAGGTGAGGAAAATCTTTAAAATACACAAACACGTGTCTGATTCATTGTTATAATACACAATCTCACATAATCAACACAAAAGGGAGTTAATTAGTGCTTGAAAGACATCACAAACAACACATCAAAGACCTGAGTGACCTATGGTAACTTTTACCTGGCATGTGACTTCACACGTTTTGGAGCCTATAATATTCCATGGGCGCTCAACATAGGAACCTGCATCATTTGGTTGTGATGGATGAGCACGGAGACCTACTTTGCGGGACAACATGGGACACTGTGTTAGCCAAACACCAACACATTTAAAAAGTAATGAGAGGGTTAAGAAAAAAATAAAAGTGAACGGACCAGGAAGGTCCAAACTGGCATGATTCAAAAACTGAATGTATGTGACGGTGGCTCTGTGACTAAACAACTTCAGAAACTGTGGACATAAAGAACAATTTACAGATTCACTCAATGATGGCCTGGGCTATGATGAGACTCTGAGTAATAAAAAAACAGTTATGATTAAAAAGAAATTAAAAAAATTGGGCAGTAATAAAAACAATCTAAAATATATATATATATACAAAAATCAACAACTGGGCAATAGTGACGACATGACTATAAGAAGCTGTGAGTAACTTGTGTCTTACGCCCTGTCAACCAGTAAGGAAGCTGGGAAACAACAACAGCCACAACAGAGACATTTACTACCACAACTTACAGACTGGTTGGTGGCTCGAGGTGCACCAAAGTGAGCCAGAAACTGAACCCTCGGTGATGGTGGTTCTGTGGCTTGCGGAGGCTGCAACCACGACATACATGGATACAATTACATCAACATTCACACATGTAATAACCATGACATTTCACATCAAGGAAATGTTTCACAGAAGCTGCTGCTCTAAGATCAATGACAGTAACTAATGGGGGGGGCTTGGCTGGGCTTTTCACACATGTTGACCAGCAAGGTGCTGAGGTTCGGGCTGTGTCACAACCACTGACACACAAAACACAAGGCTGGGCTGTGTCACAACACACTGACACCAGCAATAACACCAAGGCTTGGGCTGTGTCACAACACACTGACACCAGCAAGAACACCCAGGCTGGGGCTGTGTCACAACACACTGACACCAACAAGAACACCCAGGCTAGGGCTGTGTCACAACACACTGACACCAGCAATAACACCAGGCTGGGCTGTGTCACAACACACTGACACCAGCAAGAACACCCAGGCTGGGCTGTGTCACAACACATGACACAGCAAGAACACCCAGGCTTGGGCTGTGTCACAACACACTGACACCAGCAAGAACACCAGGCTTGGGCTGTGTCACAACACACTGACACCAGCAAGAACACCCAGCTGGGCTGTGTCACAACACATTAACACCAGCAAGAACACCCAGGCTTGGGCTGTCACAACACACCGACACCAGCAAGAACACCCAGGCTTGGGCTGTGTCACAACACATCGACACCAGCAAGAACACTAAAGCCAAATTAAAATGTTAAGTGCTGCATATATGGTTACCTGGGGACTATCTTCAACCATAAGCTCCTTGCAATGCATAACAGCATCCACCCTGAAGAAACAGAGTTAAATCCTCCGAAGATGGCATGGCATATGGCTGCCCATGTGGTGGGGTAATAAAAACCAGTCACACACACTATCCCCTCACCTATGCACTGCATTTGTCAATGCACAACTGCATGTTCGGGGTGACACCCTGGAGCGTTCAGCTGGGGAACGCCACACCATTACTCAGGTTGAGATACTGCCACTCTAGGACTGACCTCATCAGCCACAGCATACGCTGCTCTAAAGGTTACTGATGCTGCTGTGGGATCAGTGCCGTCAGCCAGCCTCGCATCAACAATCACACATGTAATAATCATGAGATTTTACACCATGGAAACACTTCACATTTTGGACAGCATAAAAAAAATCCAAGGGAGAATTTTCAAACGAAATCCTGGATTAACAAAAAAAAATGCGGGGGGGGGGGGGGGGGGGGGACCTGTTCTTCTCTTTTTGGGCACAGCACACTTTGTGAAAGCCAGTTCTCTTAAAGTATTGATGAAGTGGAATGAACTGGATACTCACTGGAGTGTTGTCCAGAAAGACAAGCAGCAGATTGTTGACAATGTCCTGAAAGTACAGACACCATTATTTGCCTCTGTAACAGTAGCACACAAACAGTTACTCCGTCTAAAGGCTAAGCAGAAAAGGAAACACAAACAAGTACACATAGAAAATTGAAAACAAACAGTGCTTAACTCGTTCAGTGTCCTGGAGGAAAAGTAAATCTGTGCATGTCTAGCTGTGTGAGGTATCTGCAAGATTCTAAATGAAAAATCAGTTGGTGTTTTTTTGTCCCTCTAACAAGCAGTGAAAGCGGCACAGAAAAGTGTTGTTGTTTTTAACAGCCTATTGAGTAGTAGTAGTAATTGGATTTTAATGTCCTGTCAACCATACAGAGTCGCCTCAGGACAGTCAAACTCAGGTCATAAGCAAATACACATTTCTAAACTCTTCTCACATATATATCAACCCTCTGTCAAGTCAATCTGTGAAACCAGTCATTTCACAAACATAAAACATACATACACAAACATCAGGCATACATTTTTGAAGAGTTAGTCCCTTCAATATTACCCCTGTTAAAAGAGCACATAAGGCTAGGACATGCTGGTATTGTTGACCATTCCGTCTAATTTATCGATACCAGGTTAAAGAAAAATATAAAAAAGGAATGGACAGACAAAATAAAAAAATAAAAAATGTATAAATGCATAATGGCAAATACCAGTGCCATATGGCAGCAAGCTGCACATACCACCTACCAACTCCTAGCTTCTCAACAAGAGCCATACAAAAAAAGCCTAACCCTTAATGAAAAATATTTGAGAGTTTTCTAGAAAAAAGTCAGGAGAATGGACCATTAGCAGAAAAATGACAAGACAGAAAGAGCAAGAGGACTAGGCAGAAAGAACAAGAGAGGAGACAGGAAAGGGGAATCAAATGACAGCCCTGAGATTCCAGACAGGAGGAGAACATCAGACATCCCCGGCCTCCCTTCGGGGGACAGCCTATTGAATCATGTTTGAAGTGGTACAATAATCATCAAGAAACTGGAAGTATGCTGACATTTTGCCCAACTGGACGGTCTGTTGGCAGGGTGTTGAAAGGGTTAAGACAGAAAGGAAACTGGGCTAACTGAAAAAAATCATTTTCGTGACTGAGTTTTTAGGAGCAACTTACCGGGTTGGCAACAGCATCCATTGCAGGCAACAGAACAGAGCCGCAGAGAATCTCTCTCACCATTGCACATGTACTCCTGAACATGGGGAGAAAAATGCCACTGTGTTATATGTACATTCAAATTCAAAAACTACATAAAAAAAACAGGGGTTGTTACCTTGTGTGGTAAAATACCCCCTGTTGTGTGTATGGTACAGATACTGTAAGTTACTGTTATTGTTAGTGTATTATATGTCTACCTTGTTTGCACTAGGTCTGGTTATTAGAACATCAACACACCTAGTTTGGTTTTCCTAAGTAATAGCAACCCATTTTTTTCACCTGACACTCTGGCTCATGATTATGCACTGTCATATCAAGTCTGGTTACAACTGGTTGAGTGATTCAGTAGAGACCAAAGCCTGGATACACGGTCAGGTAGACACACACAGAAACAGGTAATTTCAGTACACCCCCCCCCCCTCTTCTTTGTGGGGGGAGGGTCTAAAAAAATCTTAAAGAAAGAATGAATTGTAACAACTTTCAACCATAAACAAAAATACAGTGAAATGCTTGGTGAAAGATCACCTTCATGATAGCCTTCTCTGTCCTTCTTTTCACCTGAGGGTGTGTGTGTGTGTGTGTATGTGTACATGCATGTGTGGGATGATGTTTGTGTGCATCTATATATTGTGTGTAGGTGTGATCACCTGTCATGTCTCATTCACTTTATGACATCAAAATGCTTTGACAGATTGTTCTAATCTCAGACATGCTCGGTGTTATGATTGCAGCGTGGGGAATGAAAGAGCTAAAAGAGGCGTCTCTCTCAAAGGGGCTCTACTGCACAATGCACGGCACACACCTAGAGTGAAGAGCTTGAGGTCGCAGAATGTAAGGAAACAAGTTCTCCGTCAGACGTCTCAGGTACTCCAGCTCCGCTTTACGACTCCACATGGCACAGTGGATGCCGGCTCCCAGGTAATCTAGCGTGGATTGCTGTAGGTCACTGTCATGGGGCACTGCTGTTGGCAAAGCATCAAGCAACACAGATTAAACACACGCAGACAGAAAGAGAACACACACACACGCACACCACACACAAAGACAGAAAGAGAAAACACACACACAAACTATGCCCATACACACACATACATACACAGACACACATGGTTATCAGCTTTGTTATCAGAGGATGTACTCCTTGTGGAGTTTATGCACCTTGTATTTACCTGCATGCCAGGTGACAGTTACTGTAGGTGACTCATGTCACTGTTGTTGTGTTTGTGTGATGTCTTTTGAGCACTAATTAACTCCCTTGTGTGTTGATTTATCAGATTTGGTTTTTGCGCGAAACAAAAAAACTGTACCATTACAATGATTAGCACACAGGACAAAAAAAAGTGCAAACCACCATCCAATCTCAGAACACATTGTGGACAGCACTCCACCGCACAAAGAAACTTCTGTTTTGACTTACTGTTTCTGTTGGCCTGGAGGACAGCATCCACGTGGTACAGAGCCGCCTTGGCCAACTTCTGCGTCACGATACGCGGTATGTCCACCTTTACAGGCACAACACAAACAAGGAAACCATCAGACCATTGCCTGCTCACAGTATACCTACATGGACGCTAACTGGTCGTGGCAATGAAAGGTAGCACTGTACTTTGGCTGCTCGCTTTTACTATGAGCAACAGCTTTAATTTTTTGTCAGGGGCAATCATACATGAATAAAATGATGCATGCACACACACACAGACAGGCACACATTCATAAACATGTATGCAGCCACCAACCCTGCCACCCACACAATTACAAGAACACAAATCCTTAAGTTTATAAAAACATCATACTTAAGGCACCAAAACTTAACAAAAATTAAAAGTATCAAAGTCCCACCAACTAGAGAACAGGAACCAGCCACAATTAACACATTAGAAACCTTTTTCATGCGACGGAAAAGAACAGAGGCCAAGAAACGAATGTTTGTCCGCAGTTCATCCACAAACTCTTCATCCAAACTCAGGTCTCTGGAGAGAGGGAAAAAAACAGAAGTATGTATCAGTATACATAAACAACCCAACTTTGTTAACAGCATAAGAAGTAAATAGAATATAAAGCCTTTAACAGTACTTCCAGGACAGTAAATGATGACTGCAAGTTCACCCAAGCTCAGAAACTGGGACAATAGCATTAACAACACACCCAGAAAAAGTGTTACGCTTATGTATGTATTTGAATCCAAAATGTTGCAACTGCTTTAGGTCAATCAAGAGATGCACTCAGAAAAGAAAAGAAAAAAGCCTAGAAAAAAGTCCACAATGTCACTATGAACAAAGCATGAAGTCATACCAGAAGAGCTGAGAGGGGTTAATTTTATAGTCATGAGCTGAGAGGGGTTAATTTTATAGTCATGAGCTGAGAGGGGGTCAGTTTGTTGTTGTTGTTGTTGTTTGTGTTTTCTTAGAGGAAATAAATACCAGTACTTACTTGTACCAGGTGTAGACATACTCTTTCAGCACCAAATTGATGAACTGAAAGAGTAAATGAAAATTATCAGTTAAAATGATGCACCCTTTTTGACCAAACACAGTTTAACCACATCCTTAACTTTGTTTCAGTCTTAAACATACTGGTTAAATGTGTGCAGATACATCAATTATATAATTATTATGTCAACATTCTTCCATTTACCAGGCCCTACTAGACTCAAATGTTACATTTTTTTGTTTTAGGGAGGGAGGGGGTGGAGGATGGGAGGAATGGAACTGCTAATTGAACTCTAAAATAAATTTATTTACTGAATAGTTTCCTAGGAATGCCATACTGAAGACATTTTAAAATCACTCAACCACCCACAATAAAATTCAGGTTAAATCTCGACTGTCTAAACATGTAGGCAAATCAGCGTTCACAAATACTACCTCTTCTAATGCGTCATCCACCTTCTGAGGAATTTCTAGGTTGGTCCACGGCTGAAAGGCTAGGATATTCAACTCAGGTCTGAAATTGAAACACAAAAACAAAAATGTCACCACCAGCAAGAAATTATATGTGAGCAATGGTAAACTGTGATGAAATGTTGATTATTGGAAGAAATAAGCTTTGTTTGGCTGATCACTCTAAGCCATTTAAAGGTGGAGTTTGGTTTTTAGTTCTTTTGAGTCAACCCTAGACAGACTTTTCAGTGTTTGTTTCATCATGCACAAAGCATGCGTTAGCCTTATTGCCCATTAAAAAGAAAAGAAAAAAAAGAAAAGAAGACACCGAAAGTGCCAGCACACATCATTAATGCACACATACACATAGATGTGCACATGATCTATGCTTGCAGGAATGATCTCACCAGGTCTATACAAAGGTCTATCTAAACACGAAAGTCTTGAGCTGGGTTTTGAATACAGGCAGACTGGGGAGATTTTGCAGACTAGCAGGCAACAAATTCCAGACAGACTGAGTGATGAAACTGAAAGAGCGCTGGCCAGAATGTTTCAAATTACATTCAGGAATTTTCAAAAGTAGACTGGCATGCAACAAATTCCAGACAGACTGAGTGATGAAACTTAAAGAGTGCCGGAAAAATGTTTCAAAAGACGTTCAGGAATTTTCAAAAGCTTCTCACTTTATTTCTTCAGATCCTATGTCCATGTTTTGACTACAGAAGTCAAAATGTCCTGGTTGTATGGAAACACAATTAATACTGCATGAAAACAATGAACCCCTTTTGTGACTATGGCAGTCAGCTTCAGCTCTTGGAAAAGTATGCTGTGCACTGGTTGGTAATGGTATACAATATCAATTAAAATGCTATAGCATGGTGTATAAAATTATTACAAGCAATGTAAAAAGGTAATCAATATCTTATCAGTTTTAGACTTTTATAATTTACCTGTGTCTTGGGCATTTCTTCTGGCCACACACCCTGCACACTGTTTTCATCAACGTCAGTTCATCGTCTGTGTTTCGTCGCTGAAAGTAATGAGCATAAATAAGTAAGTAACTTGGTGTTTTATGCCCAGTCAACCAGTGCGGTTATATCAGGGTGAAATTAGCATAAGTACTGTACAGACACAAAAAGATATTATATATATATATATAATATATGAAGTTCTGAGGTAGTAGCTCTGAGAGCATTTGCTTTCAATAATGTGTGGTGCATAAGGATGTGTTTTATACTGTTAAGTGTGTGTGCATGTCTATGTGTGCATGTGTACATGAATGCATGTGTCCATGTGTGTGTGCATAATATATAATTATATATATGAATGTGCATACATGCATGTTCATATGTGTGTGTGTGTGTGTGTGTGTGTGTGTGTGTGTGTGTGTTTTGAGCATAATACATGTGTGTGTGTGTGTGTGTGTGTGTGTGTGTGTGTGTGTGTGTGTGTGTGTGTGTGTGAGCTAATAATATGTGTGTGTGTGTGTGTGTGTGTGTGTGTGTGTGTGTGTGTGTGTGTGTGTGTGTGTGTAAGCATTCATGCACTATGCGTCATGAGTATGCATGCCTGTTGACATCACTGGGGTGAGGAGAGGCATAAACAAAGAGGTGTACATACAAATGGATAGTCTAAACAAAACAAAAAACCAAAAAGGAGGGGTTAAGAAAGGATTAATAACCATTGGTGCAGATCTGACACTCTCATTCTCAAATAATCATAGAAAATTAGATTTTTCACAACTGACATAATGATTTACAGAGACAGAGCACTCACATGTATACACACATACTTATCACTACATGCACGCGCGCACACACACACACACGCTAATAGTATCTCTTGTCAATGTAGTCATGCATGTCAATGTATTCCCTGTCATGGGGGCTGAACATGAACTGCAACTCATTTCTGACAAAATTAACACAAAATCAACTTATGAAGTGAAACAGAACAGTGAATAACAGTACGTGAGTTGCAGACTTGCGCTAAATAAATACACTACCTTTCTACTTCTTGAATACATCAGCAGGCTTGGTAGTATAGTTTCTGGACTGAAAACAAAATTTTTTTTTTTTAATAAACCTGTCTTCATTGTAGGTGTAAGAACTATGATTAAATCTGTTGGTGATATTATTAGAAATATTACTGTATTAGTATTACTAAATTTTAGATTTTAACCACACTGAAAGTGAAAGTCCAACATCACTCTACAAACAAAAATATTACAAAATGATATGTATCCTCCTTCCAAATGAATAAATTGTTGTTGTTTTACTACATATTTAAGACAGAGGGCTAATTAAAAAGTTTAATGTATTGTTATACTATAGCGTCATTTTCTTCTGTTTAAGTTTTTACTGTTTTGTTTTTCTTTCTGACTCAAAATCTTAAAGAAAAGTATATAAATTTATATAAAATATAAGTTATAATTGTGAACAATAAAGATTGATTTGATTTGTTACCTGAAGCAGCTGTATGCCACTGCCACTCCCATCACAAAGCACCATGCTGCCAGCAGCAGATGGAAATAGCTGAAACACCAGTAGCAATACCACCATAGCAGACTTAATGTTCAGAGTAAATTGGAATCAACAGAAGTGCTAGCAGGTCTACACACATGCTTACACTTACACTTACAGCACAAAATAGTGACAGTACTGATACAGACTGCCTCGTGCACTGCTGGTCCATATGTATAAATATATAATTCATATTATATAATGATCTAAACCTGTAGTGTGTTTGTGTGTGTGCGTGCGTGCGTGCGTGCATGTGTGTGAGAGAGAGAGAGAGAGAGAGAGAGAGAGATTAGAAGATTGTGAGAGATGGGATAGTATAATTAAACGAATAACACAAGTAAACTGCAGACAGAGCATGTCCAATATATTATAAATCCCATAGATCTGGGTTTTTTCCAAGTATTATAGATTTATACCTGAGTCTAATTACTGGCTTTTATGCTTTGTGGTATGAAAAAACATACAGACTTTATATTTTATACTTAATATAAACCACAGTAGCTGAGTAATCAAAATGGTTCTGGCTGCACCAAACAGCAATTAAACAATCATACATAGCATACATATCGGGACACTAAGCATAGTGTAAGCAACTAAAATTAAATTGAGGATGACGATCTACGTCACTGTGGGATTTCAAAGACCGAACCAATGCTGTGGTGTATAAGCAATGTTTTCGATTCCCGGTGTCATCCTACATTTAATTGTGTATACACACACACACCCAGTCACACACACACACACACACACACACACACACACACACACACACACACACACACACACACAGAGTGAATGACACATGTAATGTATACTCTTTCACTGGTTTTGGTCATTCTCTCCGGCTGACAGTCACGCCCCCCCCCCCCCCCCTTTCCCCACCACCACACAGAGCACTAAGGCCAAAGGCGAAAACTGTGGTAATCTTTCAAGCGCAGGCTCGACGTAACCACGAGCCAAGGCCCGAAATGGGTGTGGATCATGTTTATAAACAGTTCCATTATTTAGTCATTTCATATCTTCCTTGACCACTCATCTCTCAGTGTCAGTCTCACCTGTAGAAGATCAGCGTGAAGAGAAGCAACGCGGTCGTTCCTACCGCAAACTTTGTGTGTCGCTGCAAGTACAGCTTCACAAGGTACCAAGGAATCATGGTCTGACCCGACTGCTCTAGGTCTGGACACTAAACATCGTGCAAAACATAAAAATGTCAACAAAAAGTGTCCGCCAGCCTTTCCCTAAGGGAAGCAACCGCTCGCGGCTTCCTTCCAACTAAGGGCTGCAACTCGGTTCTAATTTCATGTTAGCCTGTGCAACTGGACCTATCACAAGACTAAGACTGGTAAAGTTGGATGTGGTGTGTGTGGACATAATTATAACTATGTGATTTTGGTGCAGGTAAGCCACCATAGTTGTTGGCCATCGATCTTCTTGCACCTGCATCCCTCCTTGTTTGGTGTAGATGTGTGAAGCATGTGATATCACTGACGCGGCCTTTTAAATACACTGATTACTACAGGATTTGCAATGTTCTGACAGAGCCTCCTTGACAGGAAGACATAGCTCATTAGCTGTCAACCCCTGTTGGGAGTAAACCTTAGTCCAGAGTTTGTGAACCTGTATTTCTCTTATGCAGGCTGGGGTCTTTTTTTTCTTCTTTTTTTTGCTGGTGGCAGCGGCATTTTGAATTCCAATCGGCATGTGTGGCAGTGGAAGGAGCAATGTTGTGCTAAATATGCATGCACAACTTCAAATCTCACTTCTGATGAGATTTCCTAGCATATTGCACTAGGCCAGCCAGTGTGCATTTGGTGATGGCGTTCATTGGCTGCTCGTTTGACAGTTTTTCAATCTTTTTGCTCAGTGTAAAACAACAAAATCTCATGAAAATTATGTTTTCCTGTATCCATTTTCCAGTATGGCCATATCCCCCTAAAATAATGTAAAAACTGTATTTTATACAGGTAAACTGTATGGGTTGTCAGGTATGGGAAGAAATAGAAAAAAAACCTGGGAATGATTACACATGGCCAGAGAGCAAGGAACAGGTTGTCTTAATCAACAAAATAGGGACAACACTCTGTGGCAAAAGACTCAAAACAATTGATTTGACAGTTCCACTTGCTGCATTGCAAAGGTCCACAAAGAACTGAGAGTGATACAGTGATAGTATGCGTCCACACTTTTTCATATTAGTCACTGAATCCAACTCAAGCTTTTTAAAAGTTTATTGTGGTCTTGAAGAATGATAAAACATAAAATCAGTTGTAATCACACTGAGAGTAAACAGGTATCATTACAAAACATGTAAGCATAAAAATTGTTTAATATCTAAAATCACATTGTCAAAGATACAAATAAAAATATCAGCAACATAAAAAAATTGTTGCTGTTGACAAATACCAACCAAGAGCACAGAACCACAGTACTTGAAATACAGGAGGAGAAAAAAATCCATCTTAAATGTCAGCGTATGTACCAACACATTTTCCGGAGCTGTTTTTGTAAAAAGAAAGAATAGAAACAAAAAATAAGTGCCAAACAAAATTATGTACAAATAAATCAGCATTTGCAAGTGATCTATTACAACAAATAACACCTCCCTGCCACACACTAAAAAGCAAGCAGAACACAAAAGATTGTGTGGCTAGTCTATGTGTATCAATGCTCTGTGTGTATATATGTGTATGTGTATGTGTTCCTGCAAAATGGTATGGATGTTGTCATCTTTGTATAATTTGTAGTCGCCATGGATTTCATCTCTATTTCTAATAGTGATTTGTTGTTGTTGTTGTTGTGAGCTGTACTGCTGTACAAATGTTCTCTTTTGGTGTGGAGTGGAGGGGGGGGGGGTGTGGAACTGGGTGTATTAGCTTGTGGGAGTAAGTGTGCTGTGTGCACCTGGCACTGTGGACTTGCACACTTTTAGGTGCATTTTTATATTTTTTATATAATCTTTTTTAGATTTGTGTACCAGGCACAATTTCTGTTCACTGAATAGCCAGTATGTGAGGCACGTAGCTAAGGAGCAAAGAGATTACAAAAAAGAAGAAGAAAAAAGCAGTTCATTAATATTTTTAATCATTTAAGGAAAACATTAAAGTCCTCAAGCAAGGATGCAAGTTGGCCTGAGAAAATGTGCAAACATTACCATCTACTGATTTTTTTCTTTTTTTTAATATATATATATACAAAAGTCAGTTAGTTAGTAACTGGATTTCAACATCCTGTCAGCAACACAGGGTCACCTTGGAACAATCAAACTCTGTCATAAGCAAATGCACATTTCAAAACCCTTCTCATATATATATATATATATATATATATATATATATATATATATATATATATATATAATGCTTTCTCAGGTCAGTCCACAAAACCAATCCCTACACAAACATCAAAGTCCTCAAACAATTATTTTTGAAGAGCTCATCCCTTAAAATTCAACATTACCCCTGTTGAAAGAGCACAGAAGGCTAGGGCATGTTGGCATTGTCAACCATTCCATCTAATTTATTGATACCAGATTAAAGAAAGAAAAAAAAGGGGGTGGGGGGGGGGGGTATGACTGAAACAAATAAAATCAGCAATATCAAAGTCATTTCACACTAACACAGTACGCCATGTCAAGGCATTTGAAATATAACTGTGAACTGACTTTGGTATAGTAATGTTTGAGTTACCTTTTTGTCTCAAACTCTTCTTCAGAATCTTTTTTTTCCCTGAAGCAATCTGTTCCCAAACATCTATCAAACACCAGAAGAAGAAGGGGAAAAAAAGTGTTTTCAAATTTTCTTGCATTGCATTGATGGTTTTTAACAAGAGATTCGACTTTGCACAGATTTTACAGGCAAACAATCATTAGTATGCAAAAGATCAAATACGATTCATGTTCTAAATAACATTTGCAAGTTTAGGATGCTGGAGCAATAAGAATGAACATACTTAAAATTTGATATAAAAGGTATAGGATTGCTTGCCATTCACTGCTAAAAGCGTGTTGTGAAAAAGAGATCATACACGGAGACTGAGCACAGACAAAAGGCTAGAATATGCGTAGTGAAAATGGAAGACTTACAAAATTTATCCTGATCAAAATCACACATCAAAATAACATTGTTCTTATTGGTGCAGTTTAAATAGAATCATTACAGTCATGCAAAACAATAGCATATAAGCCTAAAAATACCTGCACCCTATGAGGGCAAGGTAACACAGAAGTTATGTTATACAATGATATGAACATACCTGCACCCTATGAGGGCAAGGAAACACATAAATTATAAGATGAGCATACCTGCTCCCTATGAGGGCAAGGAAACACAGAAGTTACAAGATGAACATACCTGCACAGTATACGGGCAAGGAAACACAGAAGTTATGTTATACGATGAGCATACCTGCACACTATGAGGGCAAGGAAACACAGAAGTTATTTTATATGAGTATACCTGCACACTGTGCAGGCATGGAAACACAGAAGTTATGTTATCTATGCTGAGCAAATAATGTATGCCAACAGAAGGCCAACTCCTGTGAAGGAGAAGAAGGAAAAGCAGTCTCACTACACTGCTTCTTTCTTGCTGCTGTGTGTGTCTCCTGCTGGTGTGATGCTTGGACCCCGAGACGGGTTCATTTCTGACTCTGCGCCAATGGAACACTGAGTCAAGGGCTGACCCTGAGACTGACTCATTTCTGACTCAGCAGTGGCAGAAACTTGACTCATAAGTTGACCCTGAGACTGACTCATTTCTGACTCAGCAGTGGCAGAAACTTGACTCATAAGTTGACCCTGAGACTGACTCATTTCTGACTCAGCAGTGGCAGAAACTTGACCCATAAGTTGACCCAGTGACTGACTCATATCTGACTTGGCACTTACAGAAACTTGACTCATAGGTTGACCATGCAACTGAGTCACATCTAACTGAACAGCATTCATATTTAACTCATCATTGACAGAAACTTGACTTGTAAGCAAACCCTGTGACTGAGCCATATCTGACCCAGCAGTGACAGAATCTTGACTCAGAGGCTGACTCTGTCCCTGACTCATCTTGGACTCAGCGGTGCCATTATCAGACTCAGCACTGACGGAACATTGAGTCAGATGCTGATTTGAATCTGCATGTGTTGTTGAGGTGGATTCCTGACTTTCAGCTGCAGATGCCTCAGTCGTAGACTTTGCATCAGTGGAGGTGTTAGATTCCATGTCATCTGGATAGGCCAGCTTGAACATTCTGCATGCCAGTTTCACCAGCCGGTCACGGTACTCAATGTACTGGTGAGAAAAAAAGGAAGTAAAATAGTGAATACAATGTAGCATCAAAGTCAACATCTAAGTATTTGTTATTCATTGAAATGAAGAGGATATTAAAATTCTCAAACAAGAACAACTGCTAGCATTCTAAAACCAGAGCCAAACAATAAACGGTTCAAAAGAATGCTGATAAATAGCTTTCTTTTGAACCTTTTAAGTGTTTGGCAGTTAGAGTGGTTGCAATATGTTATGCATTAGATTTGTGGATTGAAAAGAGTTGGCTTCAAACAACCTAGAGTGATGGATTCTTACAAAACAGAAAGGTTCTCAATAACTCAGGATCCACGCAGGTGCATACCTTAAATTTCTGCTCTTACCTATACACTACATGTCACAAGTGTAACTGCACCCATGGTGTCCATACAGCCATTTCAGAAAAGATACCTGCCTGTACATTATGAATGTGCTCACACCCAAAACACATCTTTTGTTGTGACAAAAGTATGCTTGTCGCAAACAAAACTTTTGTTGTGACAAAATTATGTTTGTCACGACAAAATATTTTTGTCGCGACAAAACTTTTGTTGCAACAAATATTTGTCATGACAAACATGTTTGTCAAGACAAAAAGTTTTGTCATGACAAGCATACCTTTGTTTGTCGTGACGAAAGTTTTGTTGCAACAAAAATATGTTTGTCGTGACAATCATACTTTTGTTGCAAGAAAAGACACATTTTGTCATGACAAACGTGTTTGTTATGACAAACATGTGCTTGTCGCAACAAAACTTTTGTCGTGACAAAAAACATACTTGTGGCAGTTCCCGCCAATGATAAACCTCAAGTTTCATGCAACTGCCTAAGCCTGCAGACCTTGTGATTGTGATCAGGAACACCATGGAAACCTCGTATGGCACCGTAGCAGCAGGCAGCAATGATACCTGTGCTGTCACTATCACCTCCGTGGAACATGGCTCTGTCAAAAGAAAGAAAACCCTTTCACCCAATTAGATAACAACAGAACAAGACATTTCCTAGTCTCAAACTATTAAACACAATCAGGCTGAATATCAAATGTTCACTAAATGCCCATGTTTACTTGGTACTTCAGCAATCATTAAGTTTAATGGATGCTGTTGCTTACTCTGCAAAATTGACACAGAGTAAATTTATACACAAAAGCAGTTCCCTGTGTTCTTATTCCCCACAACAAGCAGAACAAACAGAGCAAGCTTGTGTGAGTGCATGCATGTGTGTGTGGGGAGGGGTGTGTGTGTGTGTGGGGGGGGGGGGGTGCACATGCACACATTATTATTATTATACATCACTTTTGTACAGTGCTATTCTCTGCTCTCCTGCAGACTCACTGTGCTCATGTCACATGTGATTCTGAATGAGTGACTGTATACTTTTAATGTGCATTTTTTCCAATATTCACCAAAGTGGTGTACTGACAGTGCTATCTGGATGTTGCATGGCTGGTGCCATGTGAAACTACTGCCGTCTCGGCTCACTTTCTGTGTACACTATACAACCATGCACTAGTTCACAGTGTCACTTCATCCAAAGCCACCTAGGTAGGATGCATGAGTGTTTAGCTGCAACCAGCCACCTGCACTTCTGGCAGAATGACAGGGATCTTTTGTGTGCATACATAATTGTAGTACATGTTGTGAGGTGGTAGGTCATCCACCTGCACCCTTTCATGAGGGGCAATGGCCTAAATGAATAAGTCTTCCGTGTCTATATCATAATCTGTACTGTTTATTACCTAGGGTTATAAGTACTTAAAAATTAAAAAAAGGAACACAATGAGTTCAATGGAAAAGCAATTGTTATTCCGAGTGACAACATCTCCTGCCAAGCATGGAAACCAAACCTCTGTTGCGTACCTCTTGCATAGCTCTTCCCAATCCCAGTTGGCTCCAAGCAGCGCATCATACCTGTTGCAACAGAAGGAAACGTGACTGTAGATTGATTGTAACCAACAGGACTTTTCAGTGCTGAAGATGATGCCATGTCCTTCAGCACAATCACATTTTCAGCACCATGTGTCATTTTCTCTCTCTCCTAATCTGTGCATAAAAGCAGGGTTGATGCTTATGTTTACATATTCAGGAGTGTCGTATTTATGTTGCGGCTGCATGAACAATGTGCTTTGGAAGAGAATATCTGCCTTCTTGGGGATGTTCTTGCTAAAAAAAACATCAAAAGTTTGCAATGGGAAAGATTCCCAGCTAAGACAATAAAGGACACACACATACACATATATCTATCTATATATATATATACACACACAAAGAAGGAGAGCCCCTAGCTGCCTGATTCCTAAAATTTGGCATTGAGAATAGTGATCCAAGATCACTGAAAACACAGTAATAATAATGAAACACTTTTTAAAAGTACAGCTCCACCAATACAACATATGATTATGACAATACCAGCACCCAAAACAACAAAAATCATAATAGCTATGATAATTATTATGTTCATCAAACTTTGATGAAACAACACTGTCCTTCACTCCTAGACTTCTGTAAAGTGTGTGTACGCATGCGTGCGCTCATGCATGCATCTGTGTGTATGTGCACGCTCATGCGTGTGTGTGTGTGTCTGTGTGTGCGTGCATGCACACATGTGCATGAGCATGCATACCTGTGTGAATGCACGCATGTGTGTGTTGCACAAAATCAGTTATGTTGAACTCAGGTTGATGTGTACATTATGTGTTAGCTGTTTGTTAAATTGGCAACACTGTTATTGTTGTTCTATTATGTTTGCATTATTCAGTACTATAAGCTTCAGGGCTGGCACTTTAGACATTTCATTTTCATTAAACAATAAAATGAAACAGAAGACCATACGCAATCATCGGAGCATCATGGCCACTGGAGCCTCCCCATCCACTATAGCTGACACTCTCGTAGAACTTGTCACGCTCAGCAAACCCAAACGGCTCTGGAAACACAGGATCTGATTTGCCATCAAGGATCTTCCGTTCAGTCAGGTAATCAGTCCAGGCTTTCTTGAAGTATGACCTGCCAATGGAAACACAAGGAAGCACTGGGTTTTAGACAAACTTATATTACATTATTACTTTGCTTTGCACACACACACAATCACACACGTACATACACATACATGCACATGCACACACTACATAAACACACACGCAAGCATGCATGCACACAGGCATGTACACACACACACACAAACACTCAATCTCTCTCCCCATCTCTCTAAAATTAAAGACTGACACACACACCCTCTCTCTAAAATTGAAGAGTGATCAATCAGCTGATCATCGCCTCTCTCTGAATAGAGACTATGACTGAACCATGAAAGACAACCACCGCAGCGAAAAGGCTGAATATACTGCTACAGCGTTAATCTCTGCCCCCCACTCTCCAATGCCAGTGACACTTCAGCTGATGTTGCAATCAGTTCTTACCACTCTTTCTTATTTTCCTCCACTGCCTGTCCTGTTTTCTCCACATATGACAGCGCCATTGGCAACGTGTCCAGCAGACACCGACCCCATTCCCTCAGAGGTCGGCCTGCAACAAACCACGGTGATCAAGGCTTGTTGAATACTGCGCAAAGTGAGAGAGAAAAAATCGCAGCTGAAAACTTGTTAAAATGGGCATTATGGGAGAGAAGTTTGGACAAACAACATAAGACCACAGTGTGTCTACCAGATACAGACCCCACTCTTTCTGCTTTATGACTGAATGATGACAAAAACCAAAAGCCTGGACACACTGGTTTCTAGCATTAGTTCAAACAGCGATCCCACACTTCATGCCTCCGTAGTCTCTAATAATTATGATTCATATTGTTTTTCCTGAGTTTCTGAGTTGCTAAGTATGCAAGTCCCCTTCACCTGTACAGCTCTCTATGGGACAGAAGCATGGTTCATGTTAACCGGTCATTTCTGGTATCTTACCAGTTAAGATCAGCATATACTGGAAACAAAATCAGCAATAGGTCATGCACACCAGCTGTTATTTTGCTTAAGAGGTTCTCAACAACAACAAAAAATGTAGCAGAGAGAAAGGGCAAGTAAGCGACTGAGAGAACGAACGAATGAACGAAAGATTTTTTTTATTAACGAGGGTAATGGAATAAGTACAATACTTTTTTACTTCCAACCCTCCCAGAGAGAGAGAGAGAGAGAGAGAGAGAGAGAGAGAGAGAGCGTGTATGGTGTGTGTGTTTATTTGTGTGTGTGTGTGTGTGTGTGTGTTGTAGATAGGGGAAAGGAACAGGGTGTTTGCTAGTACAGAAGTAGCACTCTCGTGGTAACATCTACAGATGGCAGTGTATCTGACCAGTTTCTGTGAACCACTTTCGCTATCTTGTAGATGTTACATTGGCCTGAAAAATGTTGAGCTGGACAGAAGTTACCTTGAAGGGCCAGGGCAGTGAAGAGAGCGGAGGCCAGGGAGCCCAAGTAGCCAGTGGGGTGATGGTGCGTCATTCGACCTGACTCCACGCTCACAGTTACCAAGTCTGTCAGATCACTTGGTCTGTAAAGGAGAAAGTTATTCTTGCAATATCAGCAGGAAAAAAAAAAGGATTAGGATTACAGAAATTCTTCACAATGTGGTACACACTAGCATTATTTGTTGTTGTGCTTGTGTAATGTTTTTTGAGCGCTAATTAACAGGTTCATACATTCAGTCATTCAGATCAAAAGATTTAATCAGAATTAAGCCCTGCTGGACTGTTGAATTAATACTGGTCAAGATATAGGTTTTCAGAACTGAATGATCAAAATAAAGAATGAAATTCGAAACAAACAACATTTTGTGATAAAAGCAGCACATACACCAACTACTTTGGTTAAGGCAAACCAAAGCACACAGACCTCATGATGAAACAGAACAGCAAGCAATCACCATCCATGGTGCACATGCACTGATACACACTGACCCTCATGGCAAATAAAAGGGCAGTTACCCTGGGTACGGCATGCTGATGCACTAAGACCTTACCCCAGAATAAGGGAGCAACTACCCTGGTCAGGGCAGACCAATGCACACAGGGTGACCCAAATCCTGGCAGAGTTGGTACACCTCGCAGACTGGCAAGCAACAATTCATCAAACATTTTCCATATTATGAAGGAGCAGACCAAAAAATGGCATGGAGCAAACACTGGATCCACACATGCAGACTGTACAACACAGAGACTGAGATCAGACTGAGATCACTTCAACCGCTCAGTGACCGACATCTTCAGATCTTGATGTCATGACGATGATGTCATTCAAGACATCAGTTACCTTGGATAGCGCAGTCCAATGCACATTGACCTCATGGCAGCTCCACAACCACCTCCCCTAGGACAGATAAATACAAATCAAACCAAAGGTGTGTTTTTTTAAATGAGCTAATCATTTCCCATTTTCATTCTCCCTTCCCACTCATTTATTGTCATTGATCACACCAGCATCACATTGTGATATGACCCTCTTCATTATTCTGAATCAGAAACCTGTAAAATGACTCACCTGATTATGCATTTTCACACCTCAATGGGGCTGATCATTCAATAAGAAATAAATGTGTAGGGGAGTGGGGGAAGGGAGTGAGGGAAGCAGGTTGGAAGCATGGATGAAGAGCCACAAGTCAGAGGTTGCTATAACATAACTTTTATTTGTACACCAACCAACCAGGAAACAGTGTCTGTGTTGGAAAAGACACAAGCAAACAAAACATTTAGAACAATGAAAGCAAATGTAAAGACTAAACAACAGCAATTATCTAATAAATACAGTAACCATGTAGTTTACCTGTGGGTTACTATAATACATGATGGTCACGGTAACTGTGACAAAATGATCAAGCACATAAGTTGTGTGCATGACTTGCACTTAAAACCCGTATCTCACAGTGTCGCGGTGAGTACAAGAGACGGCCAGTCAATTAACTGATGAACTCCCAGTATATAATGGCATACAGTAAAGTAACAGTGAAAAATACGGATTACCAAGCTCATTCTTAACTAAACAGGAAGAGTGAGAAAACTGTTACAGCATTGTTCCACTTAAGCACACAACAAGACGGGCAGTGACACAGGTGGCACTTGGGACCACGCCGTGAGCGGGAGGAAGTCAGTCATAAACTGACCGGCTCCAGCCTTGTTACTCAAAGCGTTACAGCATGTCACTGTTACTAACTAGCAGAGCATATCCATGAACAACGTCAAGCGTCTTACTGACGTGGGTAGCGCATCAAGAATCTAAGCTGTTGATCTGGCTGCGCCTGTCTGCTCAGTTAGTGAACAGAGACAAAGACCTAATTGCCACCACTGATGCGCATCGCCGGCCTGTTCGGGTACACGCACAAAGACCCGAAAAGGGTTTACAAGCTAAGCAGAGTGAAAGTATGCGCGCCCAAGACTCGGCCATACAAAAGCCGGATCAAAACAGAAATAACATGTCTCACAGTTTATACAATCACCCCTATGCACTAAACCATATTCAACTAGTAAAATGAACATTCGACAACTATGTAGTCAACATCTTCAAAGTGTTAGCCAGGTATCCCCCGATTTCATGTAGAAAAATAGATCGGTAGGAAACTAAACAAATAAGTTATAGCCGCACAGAGATCTGCACGGCCGCACAAAGGAACCATATCCTGCTGAGGGATAACTGTTTACATCGGCAAAGCATCACTCCAACAGAACATCCAACAATGGCAGCATAACATACTAGCTACATATCACCTAACCAAGGTTAGCTGCAAACATTTTGGAAACACTGGTCATCCTGTGGCATAAAGGCTTAACATTTGAATGCATAAACAATGTACACTGATGCCAAAATTACCCACATGTTCAAGAACCAAAATCAAGGCACGTTTGAACATGGTAACATTATAAACATACTTTACACCAATAAGAAACAATAGAATAATAAGCCATAGAAAAATAACTACTTACAGACTCTCCCCTGGGATGTACACATGAACACCGGCCACACTGACTGCAGCAGCAAATAAACAACCTGCCTCTGCAGGGACACTGGGGGAAAAGGGACGCTGCCGGCCAGCACACAGGTTTTAACACCTTAGATAACTGGGGCCATAAAACTCCCACCCAATCAAAAAGGATAAAGAACAGGAAAGAAAAGATTAAAGGGTCATGGCCCGGAACATGTATACATGCAATACACTCGGTTACAAATGTATAACTAATCTGACATTGTCACTCTCACTGGCTCTACTAAAACAGTCAATAGCTGCTGTATTCCTTGTTTTGTTTTTGAAAAGAACAAAACAACAACAACAAAAACAAAAAACAAAAGAAGAAAATGAAAAATTCAAAGATAATTTCCATACCATATTTTCTCAGCTAAAAGGCATTCTTGAATATAGGTCCAACCTGATTCCCCAATTTTACCCCCTTCCCCACCCCAAGCCCAAGTACAAGTCCCAAAGTTTGTATCATCATCAATGACAACAGCAGGGCCAAAACACACACGCTTGTGAACCACAAGTTACTGAAACAAATGTCCGAATTCATCACAATGTGGTACGCACTAGCGTTATTTGTTGTTGTGCTTGTGTGATGTCTTTTGAGTGCTAATTAACAGGTTCATAAGTTCAGTCATTCAGATAAGCACCCATACCATGAAAAAAAGAAGAAGAAAAAAAGTCTGAAACAAGAATGACTGCTAGCGTTCAGTGATTCTTCCGGCAAGCACTGAACACAACAACAACAAAAGATAAGTTACTTCACCCCTCATATCATTTTTCATTGTTTTTAACCATTTCACTGTTGTTTAAGTGTCGTTTTGTGGCCTCAAGAAGGGAATTTCCCTGAAAATTTGCATTGTGTTGTCTGTTCTTTTGAATCTTTTATGTGTTTGGATCCACGCATACCATGTTGAGACACAGGTAAGGTGCAACAGACTGTACAGTGCAGGGGTAAAATTTTAGGCAAAAGGTATCACTTTGTCGTGCTGAAAGTATGGTACTTTTATGCATGATTTTATTCTGGATGCAGACAGACACTTATGTTCCTTGTAGTATTGGTACGATAATAATCAAATGTTTGTCGATGCAATTTCTGCCAACCCCTCCTAACCAAATTCATTCTGTAAGTTTCCAACAACAAAAAATCTGAAGATCATACTCGGAACTGACTCATTTCCAAGACATTATTCTGGATTTGAATACAATTCTTGTAATGTCTTTGCTGAATTCTAAAGAAGAAGAAAAAGACAAGAGACTCATTCATGTGAAAGCCAGTAAGAAAAACTGACCAACTATGGGTTGGATAATACAATCCATGTAGCAGTGAGCATACCTTGGATTGAAAGGTATGCGGTAACCATTTTTCCGAAGTGGTTTAAGCTGGTGCACAGCCATCGAACAACAACCTCCTGAAAACACAGCAAATAAGAATAACACAGGGGAAAAAACTTGGTCATTACACCGCTACTTAAATGGGCTGAAACACTAGCCAGTTTACATGTACAGGCAAGAAGAGTGATTTCAATCTGACATCCAGATGCAGTGGCACTGTTTCTGATTCGCTGTGCTATCACTGAGACCTGAAAACATTTGCCTAGAACAGTGGGCCCATTCTTATAGGTGCTCTAGTGCAGTGATTGTGCTAGACATTTTTCAAACCGATGTGACAGCTGTAAGGTGGCGAAAGTGGTTCATGAAGACTATTCAGACAATCACTGTAACTGGTCACATACATGGCCATCTATACTACTATTAGAGCTCTACTAACGACCATCCTGCTCCCTTCCCCATCTAGAAACACACACACACACACGCACACACACACACACATACACAGACACACACACAATTATATGAAACAGTTTAAACACTTCCAACCTGGTGCTCTTCCGGCCATGTCTCCCATGCAGTTCTTGTAGTTCTGTGCAATCTTTGCAAACAGCTCTTCTTTGTCCAGCTGGTCTTTTACACTGGATAAGGCTGGGTGGGAACACAGGTATACTTCAAACTTTAAATGTGTAACATACAAACAAAATGCAGTCTTTATTTTCCTGACATTACGACATTTCAAAACAGTAAGGAAACAAACACACTGATGAATACTAACTTAGGCATCAACTCATATAGTGACACACCAGTTATAGTCATACACACACAGAGACATATATATATGGACACAAGTGTGCACGTTCAGAGTTCAGGAGCTGTGTGAAAGTCGAGGTGGCTGTCCCGGGCTTTCCATCCTAATGAGCCTTACTGTTTCTGTGGACGTAAAGCAACATTGAACCATGCTTCGGCGTTGGTCACAGATTGTCCCTAGTATGTCAACCAACATCCGGGGACATGAAGCTCTGCATCATCATCATCGTGCGCGTGCACAGACACACACATACACCTTAACCAACACAGATGTTTACTCTTCCCAATCAGACAGCTAGATAATTGGTTTTCAATGCCCAGTCAACCATGACGTTTTACCAGGGTGATGCTTCACAATCAACCACCTTTAGAAAATACAGACACACTAAGACCACTGTGCATGTTAAACTCAAAGATCCCACATCCACCTTTCTGATACTAGAAAGCATAACAGCTGGTGGCATGGCAACACGCAGGTAATGCATAACAGTAGAAGATGAAACAAAATGAGAATTGTGGTTACTCCTAATGGAGGAAGAAGAAGAAGCAAGGGTTACCTTTTAAAAACGTACATAATAAAAACAAACAATCAAGATTAAATACCTTCTCCGGTGGCCAGAAGCATAACGGTGTCATCACTCACCATCCAGTCAGGACCTGAGATGAAGACATACTATGAGACCACACCATAATCATACTAATAACAATCATAATGATGATGATGACATATTTAAGTGCCCCATCTAAACTGAGCCCAAGGAACATACACTTGGAGAAAGAAAATAAGCAGTAGTTAATAGATACTAACAGAGACACAGGTCTGCCAACACCAACACCCCGATACTTCTGTCACAGGACACCATCAACTCCCCTATATTTCTGTCACAGGACAACATCAACACCCCATTATTTCTGTCACAGGACAACATCAACACCCCTTTACTTCTGTCACAGGACACAGGACAACATCAACACCCCTTTATTTGTCACAGAACAACATGAACACCCCTATATTCCTGCAACAGGACAACATGAACACCCCTTTATTTCTGTCACAGGACAACATGAACGCCCCTTTATTTCTGTCACAGGACAACATCAACACCCCTTTATTTCTGTCACAGGACATCAACACCCCTTTATTTCTGTCACAGGACACAGGGCAACATCAACACCCATTTATTTCTGTCACAGGACAACATCAACACTCCTATATTTCTGTCACCGGACACAGGACAAAATCAACTCCCTTTTATTTCTGTCACATGACACAGGACAACATCAACACCCCTATATTTCTGTCACAGGACAACATCAACACCCCCTTATTTCTGTCACAGGACAACATCAACACCCCTATATATTTTTTTACACAGGACAACATCAACACCCCTATATTTCTGTCACAGGACAACATCAACACCCCTATATTTCTGTCACAGGACACAGGACAAAATCAACTCCTCTTTATTTCTGCCACAGGACACCACCAACGTCCCTGTTTTTCTGTCGCAGGACTAAGGACAACACCAACACCCCTCTATTTGTCACAGGATACAGGACAACATCAACACCCCTATATTTCTGTCACCGGACTAAGGATAACATCAACACCCCTATATTTCTGTCACAGGACAACGTCACAACCCTTTTACTTCTGTCACAGGACAACATGAACACCCCTATATTTCTGCCACAGGACAACATCAACACCCCCTTATTTCTGTCACAGGACAACATCAACACCTCCTTATTTCTGTCACAGGACAACATCAACATCCCTTTATTTCTGCAACAGGACACCATCAACACCCCTCTTTTTCTGTCACAGGACAACATGAACACTCCTTTATTTCTGTCACAGGACAACATCAACACCCCTTTACTTCTGTCACAGGACACAACACATCAACACACTTTTATTTCTGTCACAGGACACAGGGCAACATCAACACCCATTTATTTCTGTCACAGGACACAGGACAACACCAACACCCCTGTATTTCTGTCACAGGACACAGGACAATATCAACACCCCTATATTTCTGTCATAGGACAACATCAACACAACTTTATTTCTGTCACAGGACAACATCAACACCTTTTATTTCTGTCACAGGACATAGGGCAACATCAACACTCCTTTATTTCTGTCACAGGACAACATCAACACCCCTATATTTCTGTCACAGGACAAAATCAACTCCCCTTTATTTCTGTCACAGGACTAAGGACAACGTCAACACCCCTTTATTTGTCACAGGATACAGGACAACATCAACACCCTTATATTTCTGTCACAGGGCACAGAACAACATCAACACCTCTATATTTCTGTCACAGGACTAAGCGTAACATCAACACCCCTTTATTTCTGCCACAGGACAACATGAACACCCCTATATTTCTGCCACAGGACAACATGAACACCCCTTTATTTCTGCCACAGGAAACACGAACAGCCCTTTATTTCTGTCACAGGACAACATGAACACCCATTTATTTCTGTCACAGGACACAGGGCAACATCAACACCAACTTATTTCTGTCACAGGACAACATCAACACCTGTTTATTTCTGTCACAGGACACAGGGCAACATCAACACCAACTTATTTCTGTCACAGGACAACATGAACACCTATTTATTTCTGTCACAGGACAACATGAACACCCCTTTATTTCTGTCACAGGACAACATCAACACCCCTTTATTTCTGTCACAGGACACAGGATGAAATCAACTCCCATTTTTTTCTGTCACAGGACAACATCAACACCCCTTTATTTCTGCCGCAGGACACCATCAACGCCTTTGTTTTTTTATTGCAGGACTAAGGACAACACCAACACCCCTTTATTTCTGCCACAGGACACCATCAACGCCTTTGTTTTTTTATTGCAGGACTAAGGACAACACCAACACCCCTTTATTTCTGTCACAGGAAACTGGACAAAGTCAACACCCCTTTATTTCTGTCACAGGACAACATCAACACCCCTTTATTTCTGCCACAGGACACCATCAACACCCCTGTTTTTCTGTCACAGGATTAAGGTCAACACCATTACCCCTTTATTTCTGTCACAGGGCACAGTCACAGGACAGCACCAACACCCCTTTATTTCTGTCACAGGACACTGGACAACACCAACACCCCTTTATTTCTGTCACAGAACACAGGACAACATCAACACTTCTTTATATTTCTGTCATAGGACTTCTTTTCACCAACTGTTGAAAAGCTTTGACCATGTTTTTATTCCCCCTGAATGTAAATCAACAACACACATATATATATATATATATATATATATATATATATATATATATATATATATATATATATATATATAATACCTGATTGAAACAAACAACATATTTGACTGAAACAAATAATAATCAACACTCTCTTGTGCCTCTTTTTCATATTTATAAACAAAATATTCTTCAGACTGAAACCAGTTAAATCAAAACCAAAGTACACTGTAATAAATATTTTTTTAAAGCACCATGCATTAAATATATTTTAATGTTTGAAGACATGCATCCTATTCTCACATTTTACTTTGATTTTCTTCAGGCCACCCAGTAACATCAATTCTTTGTAGATCTCTGTCCCAGAGTGACAAAATTCCCAGGATCCATTTTTGTAGCCCAGGGAGTCTCCAGTCCCACTCAACACCATGGCTGCTTCATAGCGTTCCAGCACAGATGCCATCACTGCCACTGTTCTGAAAGAAATTAAAATAGTCAGTTCATACATCATACTCATGAGACAAAAGTAAACTTCTCAATAGTGTACCGTTTCTACATTTGAGAGTGTGTGTTTTTTAAGTTTTTTTTTATAGATCTGTACTTTATTGAATTGTGAAATGTTTTATTCTAATATTTACTGAATGTTTCACAGTTTCACGTTTTGTACAGCATTGACAATACAAACGCAAGACTCATGGCTTTTGCACCTTCTCTTGCTTTAGACCCCACATTTGGAATTCACTTCCACAAGACCTTAGACACTGCTCAACCCTTTCATCTTTTAAAGCCAAAGCAAAAACCTTCCTCTTCTCACAGTATTTTCATCCCAACTAATATCAGTACCCAGTTTCTGATGCAGTCATTGTATGTGTGTGCGTGCGTGCGTGCGTGTGTAATGCATGTGTTTGTTTTTCCATATAATATTTTATGTAAATTGTTTTGGTAGGACTGTGCTCTACATGTGTATAGAATATCATATTTAGGTTAATATGTATCATGCGAGAGCTCAGGGTGTTGATGAGAGCATGATAAATGTACATTATTATTGATAGTCTCAGTTTGGCTAGTTTTCTGCAATGCTGCAGGGCCTCATTCTCAATGCCACAGGGGGGACCAGTCAAGCATTGCTTTGAAGCTGGATCTGCTAAGGTTGTTATAGAGGGACAAACTGAACCACCCTATGCCGCACATTCTTGGTGTGTGGGTCCCACACCATGCAGGCATACTGAAGTATGAGCCTAATAAAGGTTTTGCATGCCGTCTCCTTCAGTTTGATTGCTCTAATCCGTAGATTACTTCTCAAGAATCCAAGCATCATTTTGACTTTAGCAAACAACATTGTTAACATGCTTGCCCCAACTTAGATCTTGATGAATGGTGATGTCATGAACCAATATGTAAAACGGCCTGATACCCGCACAAGCTCCAAACAACATCTTATATCGGTGTGCATGATACAAGATCATATTCTGGCACAGTGTCTAAGTAAGAGAAAATATCCATCTCATACTGGGTTGCACCAGACTATAAATTATAATGGTTGACCTGCTGTGTGACAGCTCTTTCCAGCCTGTCATCTTGTTATATTATTGGGACACAGCGATTCCTTGTCCATGGTGATACACACAAGCATAGGCCTACATTAAAGCCACAGACCAGAACACACGGAGTGACTCCTCACTCACTGCCCCCATACCATGATCATTGGGGAACTGTGCCACTGGTTTTTGTTGTACATATATCAAATTGTTTCCACAATTATCACAGAAAAAAAGAAGTTGTAATATGTGTGTGTGTGCCTGATGGGGGGGGGGGGGGGGGGGGGGGGGGGGCATCAATTTCATAACAGTTACACTGATCGTTACTGAGAAAATGTGCTGTTGCTTTTTTCTCTCTTTTGTTGTTGTTGCAAATTACTTCCCCAATGACCACTAAAAAAAGTGTTATATGTGTGTGTGTGTGGTGTGTGTGTGTGTGTGTGTGTGTGTGTGTGTGTGCAACCCCCCCCCCCCCCCACACACACACACAAACACCTCTCTCTCTCTCCACACACACAAACACACTCACATCATTAAATACTGCAAAAGGACTGAAAACAACTCCGACCCTTGACATGAGCAGAAGTGACGTCATATGCACATCAGACTCGCGGTCAATCACTCAGCAGCTTTGAGAAGATTTAACCAAACAACTTTTGTTACATTAACAAAATTTGCCGTTCCTCAAAATTTGTCGTAATATATGACGTCCGACTATCTAACAAGTTGTGAGCGAAAAACAAAACATTATAGGTTTACACTTGTCAACAAACACGAAGGTACCACGTGACACTTCCGGTCACATTTGATTTGAATGGCGTCGAAGGAATCTTCTGCTGCGAACATTGAAAGGTACGTCGCAATTATTGTCGTGAGGCTGACGTCCGACAATTTTTACACCGTTTATTTTATTAAATCAGCTAGTTAATAGTTATTTAGATGATCTTTTTTGTTCAGGTTAGAGCGCAGTAGGACGAAGTGTCGTTTTTAAGCAAAGGGGGAGATTTGCGGTGGCTGACGTGCTAGTATCGCAATGAAGAATTATATTGCAGCATGAACTCTTGCTGTAATTTGGACGTCCGATCACCATGTGGCGTAAAACTAACTTCCAGTTGCACAGTGCAGACATTTGTGAAATATGACAGTTGCCACCCCAACATTGCATAGCGCTTCGTTTGACAAGATCGACCTGTGAAATCGGGGACGGCCAGTAATAACAACAACAAAAAATAAAAAAATTACGAGGATTAAGTCGGTCGTCGGTTACCCCAAAATTTGGTGCTGATGACATTTGACACCTTTTTGTTTAAGTTTTGTAAGGCTACTAAGAGTCATTTACTGATGGTTTAGTAAGTACTCCTAGACTTTTTATTTTGCTTGTTTGGTTTTTTATTTTGCTTGTTTGGTTTTAGTTTAGGTTTGATACTTTTAATTTTATTGAATTATTCATTGTATTTTATGGATACATTATGTTTGTGGATAGGAATTTTTGTTGATGGTGTTTCTCATGGTGGTTGTTATTGTCTTATTATTTCAGACCAATAACTGCTGACATGACCAGGAGTAGGACAAAATTGCCCCTGCTATGAGTATGACCTTGATCATCAACTCCTCATTCAGTAGCAGCACTGTGCCTGAAGATTGGAGAACCACACTTATCACACCTGTCTTTAAGAATGCTACCATTCAAAAAAGTTCCGACCAATTTCCTTCACAAGTGTCATCTGCAACTAGTGCAAGATCCTCGCATATTGTCATCAGTATCATCATGCACTAAGACAACATCATCATAGCTCCTGAACAACATGGCTTCAGATGTGGTTGCTCATGAATGTGAAACCCAACTCCTTGGCCTAATCACTAAAATCAGTGAACTCGCGCATGACTTTCAGGCAGGGAAACTGGTAGACCTTGTGGGCTGGACTTCTCCAAGGCCTGCTTCACAAGTTGTCCCATTATGGGATCACCAGTAGAACAAACACATGGATCAAGAGCTTCCTGAGAGATCAACAAGCTGTCATGTTGATGGTATGAAGTCAAACTTTGTCCCATGGGACTCAGAGGTGCCTTAAGGCAGTGTTCTTGGCCCAGAATTGTTTGTCCTATACATCAGTGACCTAGCTGCCACAACAGCCTACCTCCAGACTGAGATTGTTTGAAGATGACACCATCTGTCAGTGCCCCACCTCCACAGCTGAAGATCAAGCAACACTCCAAAATGATCTAAACAATTTCTGTATGGGTAATGAGAAAGCAGATGGAACATGTGCTTCTACCCGGACAGATGTGACATCCTAAGTGTTACTAAAAGCAAGAGGAAACACTACCATGCTCTGCATGGCCAGATGCTCAAGTCAGACAACAGTACTCACTTCTTGGGTGTCACACTGACCTCAGACGCCACCTGGGAGACACATCAACATCACCAACAAAGCAAGCAGGACCCTGGGTTCTGGGAAGAACCCTGAAGATCAGCACCTCTTTAATAGAAGGCAAGGCCTACAAGGCAGTTGTCACACCAGTCCTGGAATATGCAAGCTCTATCTGGCACCCAAACAACAACCTGATCAACCGCCTAGAGTCTGTACAGCAAAAGGCAGCATGGTGGACACCACAGAGATGCTGCAGGATATCCAGTGTCAACAACATGCTGACTGGCTGACTAGGCTGACCATATCTCCAACATAGGTGCAGGAAAGCAAGACTGGTGAACTTTTATAACTTCCACCATCACCATGGCTCCATAGCCACTGACACCAAGTGAATAACAGGTGACTATCCCAGTATCACAGGAACCCATCATTCCCATTCCCTGTTATACCCAGTGCCCTCCTGTCAAGTGTCATACTGACTACAGGAAATTCTTCTTCTTCCCAACGCAATCAAGGATTGGAATGACCTCACTGAGGATGTGGCTGCTGTGCCCACCCTTGAGACTTTTTGTTCACGTCTTCCAAAATCAGTACCTTTGGAGTAGGCCATGCCCCCCAAGTAAGTAGTGTTGATGATGGCTAGGGCTAGGGCTGTGCCGGTCAGGGTTTTTGCCCCGGCAAGCAGCTGGATTGACCTAGTTGGAGATGTGACATACACAAAATTCAATGTTGTTTCATGTTTGTTTGTAAGAATTTTTCTTTTTCTTAGTGCTGTGCTTTCTCTTGAAACATTCAAGGTGCAGTTTCTTTTTATACTGTAGGAGGTGGTATGGTGTTTTAGACTTCTGTTAAATGTTGTTGTTTTGACTGAAGTATGAGATAGCCAGTCGGAAGTGCTCAACAGGGTTACAATGCTATAATTACAAGCCAATTGTATGTAATGCCTATCAAAAAGGAAGTTGCATGCAGTACTCTGGATGTAAGTATATACTACTTTACTACATTATGTGTATTTTTATAGCTGAAGAGAAAGTTTAATGTTGTACTGTCAAGTCTTATGACTGTCGCAAGCTGATGTTCGACATTTTATGATTCTGCAGTAAAACAAAGCCAACAATCATAAGTTGAATGTAGCACTGTGTTTAAATATATGTTTTTACATTTGTAGTTGAAGAGAATGTAGAATCTTCAATAATTATTGCACTGTCAAGTCACATTTATGACATTGTCATACTTTGCTGTAATGCTGATGTTCGACACTCGACACTTTGTGTAGTTTTTTTGTGCTATGTCAAGAAAAGAAACAAATTCCTCAAAACTGACTTTCCAGTATGTCTGTTACCTACGCTAGAATGTCTGAATGGCAGAATGGATGAAACTTTGTGTTTTTTGTTGTCAGAAAGAAAAGGTAAAATATTTAATTATGTTGGATGTCAGGTATTGCGACAAACAGTACATGTCAATATTTTTGTAAGAAGTCAGGCTGCAATAAATTTATTTGAAAATACTTATGAGGACATCCTTAATCTGTTTAAAGTGGTTGGGAATAAAAATAATAATTTACCAGCCATACAGTAGCACTTTGTGTCGCAATCCCTGACATCCGACATAATACACTTTTCATCTTTTAAAGCTCGTTTTCTCAAAAACTAATAAAGTCGTTATCTTCCACTTTGAAGTGATGATTACCAATATAGTAAACATTCTAAAAACCTACTTCTTTTTACATTATTTCATACTTTTTTTCTGACCTACTGTGTCCTCTTTTCATGCACACCTTTTTGGCACTTAGTCAAATATCGCTTAGACCAATCAAACAGATTCATATCTAGCAAATGAAGGCAAAATTTCAACAAAATTGAGTTTGATTACTGTCTGTAAAAGGCGAGTCATCAGTATTCGATTGTTTTGCCGACATCAGCAATGTAATGAGGGCGCGTGCACGTCGTTGCTCGGAAACTAGATTTTTTTTAAATCAAATGTCAATGGCGCATACATTTTGTTTCAAATTTTGTCTTTGCTCGCCTGACTGATACGACTCTGGTCCAGTTTGGATGATACTATATTTGTGAACCAAAATGGCACATTTTAAAATATCTAAGGAATTTCCGGCGTATTCTTACCGATCGTCACTTTTAACTATTTCACCGTAACCCGACCTTCTTTCGCAATCGCAGTATATGCTGCACGGCAACTTCAGAAGTTGGTTGAGCGTTGCTTTACCTCCACAGAAACCGTAGGCTTATTTGGGACGGGAGGTCAGGACGGCCATCTCGACTTTCACACAGGTCCTGAGCTCTGCACGGCAATTTCTGAAGTTTCAGTTGTTTACTACTAGTACTAGCATAGCATTCATGCTTTCGAAGTCTGCTTGTTGGGAGAGTTGTTTGCCTTTGTCGAATAATCAAACTTTCTGTTCTCCGACATCTCCAGTCATCGCACAGGCCGTAGCGCCAAACTCCGAGCACTGGTTTACGACATCCTTCCTTCAAGGAGAAGGTGCTGGAAAGCGGTGCTCGGAGTGTGAGGTAGTGCCTGTCTGTGTCCACTCAAGTTGTTTAGTGACGTGTTTATTTCAGAATTAAAAGAGAGAGAGAGAGAGAGGAGAGAGAGAGAGAGCGGGCAGAGAAAGAGAGAAGTAGCGAGAGAAGAGAGAGACGAGAAGCAGCGAGAGAGAGAGAGAGGGCGGAGAGAGAGAGGAGAGAGTTGCCCGTGGCGCTAGACTAATAGAAGTAAATCGTAGCAGCAGCAAAAAAGACGGACTGAGAAGCCGCCGGGAACTGCCGGACGGGAGAGGGCCGGGGGAGGGGGGGGGGGGAGGGGATTGGGGAACCTTCGCCGGGACTGAAGAGCCAGTTCAAGTTCCAATGATACCGTAGTGCGTTACGCACGCAGCAACCATAACTGAAGCGGGACCATTACAACTGATATTACAACATGATATTAGCGGGGACGGGGAGCACAGGATGGCCACGGCCTCGACTTCCACACAGCTCCTGAACTCTGATGAAAAGACTGAGACTAGCATGGACTACTGCCGGGCCAAGCCCCCTCGTGTTCAAAAAGATCCCGGCAATGGCAACGGTTAGGCTGATGCTGACATAGTGGTTGGTTCCGAGCGGTCGGAGTGTGTAGCACGTGTACTGTGCAGCCGGTTGGGCTCCTGCGGCCATGCCAGCCAGGACATCCAGTGCGGACACATAGGCTATTGGCAACAACTGATTTTTACTCTGGAACTTTTGAAATACTGAGTATAGCGCTTAACGGCTTATTCAGAGCCGCCACTGAGTAGTACTGGCATGTCACGTCGCGCCGTTTAGTGTGTGTGTGTGTGTGTGTGTGTGTGTGTGTGTGTGTGTGTGTGTGTGTGTGTGTGTGTGTGTGTGTGTGTGTGTGTGTGTGTGTGTGTGTGTGCGTGTCAGTGTGTGTGTGTGTGTGTGTGTGTGTGTGTGTGTGTGTGTGTGTGTGTGTGAGTAGGGCCTCATTCCCGAGTCAACTCGAGTAATCTGATTCCGTGGAATTAGGTACTCAGTGTGGCAGTCACTGACTGACGGCTGAATGCTGTTCAGCCTCTAGTCGGTCGGCACTGGCAGACGGGACTGAAATATAATGAACGACCCAACTGCATGTGGTACAACGAAGTATAAATTATCATGGACTGAGCTTACACTCACACACACACACACACACACACACACACACACACGGCACACACTGACACACACACACACACACTGACACAGCGTCTCGGTCGCTCAACTACTCAGTGAACAGGCGAGGAGTCAGTAATGGACGACCCAACACTACACTGAGAAAAGTTAGTCCCAAAACAGTATGTTATAAACAATACCTGAACCTAGATAATACCAAATACACTGTACACCTCGCTCCGCTTTTTCCGATTCTGATTCTCGGCCTCAGTATAGTCCATCTTTACTTTATTTTTATTTTTATTTCAGACCTTGGCAGCATTACATGTACTACAATATTTAGCAAGTAAGTAGGTAAAGATGGTGCTTAACATCCACAGAAACCATAAGGCTTATCAGTAGGGACGGTATATTTAGCTCTTGTGTGTTTGTTTATATATATACTATGAATTTAGCTATTAAAGAAAATATTTAGCTGTCCTGTGTTTGTTTATATACTATGAAGCTATTAAAGAAAATATAAACACTAGAACAACTAATGTAGAATGCAAGCGTTTGTGCAAAATGCTCCGTCGCGGATCAGAACTCATGTCGTACCTTTTTACCAAGTCGTGTCGCGCGGGTGTGACCATGGACTTACAAACAACTTCAGTTATCTCCCTGCTCTTGAGGCGCTTCAGTCCACAACCACAACACAGGCGATCCGCATGGTTGACCACGAGAAGCGCACACAGGAAACAGGTTGGAAACTAGTTGTACGCACTTGTTTATCTTTTTTTGTATCTAAGTTGAGGCTTGGACGACTTTTCCTCTGAGCTACAGCGAGTGACACAGATTTAGAGCTTTAACAGGTGAGTGCCTGAGGGGCTGCGGGACGCGAACGACATTGACAATTCCCAACATTCCCACAGACAGGTAGATCTTTTGCACGATCTCAACCACTTGGATTTTGGCGCAGTTACGTTCACATCTAGTTCTACAGGGTCTTAGTTCCGGTTCAGTTCAAAGGAATATCAACATCGACTGAAGAGGACTGTTCAAAACCTGTTGAGGTTCAGTTGTGCGTGTCTCGTTATTTCTTACTCTTAGAACGTTGTGCAGCTAGTTCGCAATCATTTGTACCAGTCTCGCGACGTGAATTATGCAATTAATGTTTACCCCAGATGTTTATGAGTTGGTTCTTGAAAACAATGGAAGTGAACTGAACCCAACTCTGTCTCTCAGCACTATCACTGATGTGCTCAGTGTCACTGTCAGAGACCTAGATGTAAACAGACTTGCAGAACAGTTACTATTGGCGACTATTGCCGGACTGCTTACCTGTTGGGCATGGCTGTGGATGACGGACACTTGAGCTAATCCTTCTGTTTAGTCAGAATATAAAGTTAATTAATAATGATTAATTATTGAGCCATGAGTTCATTTCACTTTCAGACAGGTCAAATACTGCTGGATGGATCACTTCAACCTTACATGACCTGTTTCATTTTATACTATAGGTGGTGGCCACTGTTTCTCATAGGCTTGTGTGGGACTGAAACTTATGGGGCTCTGTGACAGTTATAGCTGAAGGTCACAGGTTTATTATGATCTGTCTGGCTGCTTCTTAAGCTTATCCACTTCCTTTTATTGCCCTGCCTTTGTGTTCGGTGGATGCATAAAGTTTATGCTAATATTGTTTGACATGCATTGTTGGTTTTCTTTTTTGGTTAAGTGATTACCTACAGTGCCTAGAAGATTCTGCCACTTTCTCATTGGGTGGCTAGCATTGTATATGTAATGGTGTGGAGTGGTAGAAGGACAGGACACAGGCAGCGGAGTCGGTCAAAATGGAGACCACAGCAGGCGGCGACGGCAAACAGGCTTTACTCTACAGCAGCAGACAACTTTCTCAGCACCCCCAAAATCCTCACGCGCACGCATAAATAAGAGAACTGCGCGGGCCGCAAAGAACACACGCTATCGCTACAATGAAATCAGCCCTCTGGACCACAAAATGGCTGACAATTGTGTTTCCTTGGCCCGCACAAATACAGTTTCCTCAACAATAACTAAACTAATTAAAACATGAAATACATCAAATAAAAGCTGCAGTTACAACCTTTTAAACCGTATAAACAAAATGTACACACATGACTTATTTAATTTGCAAAATGTATGCTATTCGGCTTGTACATGTATGGAAATAATAATAATAATAAAAAGTAATAATTTAAGTATTTATAAAGTGCATTTTTTTCCCATAGAGACTATTCTTAGTGCGTGTGCCTTTATTCTCTCCAAGGTAGACTATTGTAATCTCTTCTACGTGTGGCTACCCACTTTACATTCTCAGTAGACTTTAGAAAGTTCAGAACTCTGCAAACACACAAATGTGATCATGTGCAACCTGTTCTTCAAGCTCTACATTGGTCCAAGCCAGAACAGACTACTACAAAGTTACTATTGCAACTTCTCTGACTTATCTCCTGCCTATTTCTTTGACCTCATTGACAAAAGATGATACACTCATTGTGTGCACCAGTTCCAGGAATTTATGTTCTTCTGCAGATGCATGCATGCATCACAACCCTCGTGTTGAATCTAAAAACCTTTGCCAGTGCTTTTTCTCTTATTCAGTTATTGTGCTCCAGTCCACAGCAGTGGCTTTCTGTCACATTCAGTGCAACTGTGCCTTCAAAACTGCATTAAAAACTATATAAGCAATCCCACTTCACAAGTGGTTTCAAATGACCAGTGTTAGTCAGCCAGTGCTGGTTGTCTTTCACTTTCAGTTTGGGCGTGACGTGCTGTGAAAATGAGCCACGTTATTATGTTACAACTTACATGATCTGTGACTGTGCACCCGGTCTCTAAAGGTGCTCAGTCCTGCAGTGCAGTCTGCAAACATGCGACTGACTGATCGCTCTCCCCATAACCATCCAGTGGCAACTGGGTTATATTTATGCACACATTACACCTAGTGCCCTCTTTCTTCAGTTTCTTTCTTCATGGTACTTGTAACTTGATAGTGTAGACACCCAGTCATGGAAAAACTGCCTGTACAGAGGTAGAAGGCAGAAGTCTGCTTGCACAAGTTTGTATGTTTGCCCCATGCAGAGAATTTGTGTACCTTTCAGTTTTAGTCTTCTAATTCTACTCAAGTGTTGCAATAGATAGTTGAACTGGCTGTGAACATGCTTGAACTGGCTGTGAACAGTGCCTTATGGGAAATCAGGTTAGAGATTTCACTTGCTACGACAATGTTGTGTAATGAGTACAAACATTCTTTTGTCTAATGGCTTGCACTACATGAATTACATACTTGTGCTTGGAGGGGCTGGAAGGGCTTGGAGGGGCTGTAGGAACAATTAGAATTGTCAATAAAATGTTATCAGTCATTAAATGTAGCTAAACTACAGATGGTTCAATAAAGTACTGTCTGAATAGTATGTGTCTGCATTGAACACTAAAAATCATGAAACAGTTTCAAATGCACCCAGTTATGTGTTTTTGTATTGATTAGGTTCAGCCTCTCCATGAGCCTTCTAAGTTATTTTGTAAAAGATGTCTCCAAATCCAATCACACTGTAAACTGTATCGAACTATTAACCTAGTTTGCATGAAAAGCAGATTTTGTTCATATCAGAAAATTTTAGGGTAATGAAAACCATTGCAGGCTTCCAAGTATCCTACAGTCTTTGAAAGTTGGGGGAAAATGATCTTTGAAAGTTAGCAAATTTTGACTTTCTGTCACTAGTGTGTGCAAATTTTAACCTTCTGTCACTAGTGTCAGAATGAAAAAGCAATAATTGCCTGACCTTGAGAATAGCATGCTAGATTAGTAGATAGCTTCATACTTTGGCTGATGCAGTTATAATGCTAAAATGGCAGTAGTTAATCTGCACCATGAAGAGAAGGGTAAACATGTATCACATGTGGTGGTTTAAAGGTGAGAACACCCAGAGAAGGTTAAAAAGTAATCTGTTGAATGTTGGATTTGGATGGGGGGGGGGGGGGGGGGGGGGGGGGGGGATCATCTTGAAAGTTTTTAATTTTGGGGTGAAAGATTTGTAGGAGCCCTTACATTGTAACACAAGTGATAGTGATGTTTACAAAAGAAGTTTTTGAAAATGTTTAATTTGATACATGCGATGCCCAGCGTAAATATTGGTGGCTTGAAAGTTGATCAGTACCATGCCTTGTTCTGGAAAAGGGTTGCTTTTACAAAGTAAGACCAGAGACACTCAGACAGTGTTAAAGGTATCTCTGGTAAGACATGAGGTTTTGTAAGATTAAGAGAGGCATTTTGTACTGTTTCCTCTGCATGAGGTACATGTGCCAATGCCATTGGCATTGTGTGTTCTTCATTTGACATTGTCTTTGTGGGTGTCCTTGACTTGTTGCGGCTTGTTGATCTATCAAGTATCATTGTCTATGACTGTATGGGAGTTTTAGATTGTTGCATTCATTGTAAATCATCAGTGTCGTGATTCAAGTCATGTCAACACTATTCTATTACTGGAATTTATACCCCTGTTGACAAACATTGGTGCAGGTGGCCAGGTCATGTTGCACTGAAAGTTTAGCCAGCGGTTTTAGGCATGCTTAACTTCCTTCCACCCTGGCACAGAGTGCACACTTTACACAAGCAGTCAAAGTCCATGTCATCAGGTGCTGTTCAGTCTCACCTTCTTTTTAGTTTTTGTTGACAGAGGAAGAGAAGAAATTGATAGTCCAGGGTAGAGAATGCATGTATACATGTGCTGTTATTACTGCTTCAGTTCTGCAGTTTGCAGTGATTTGATATAGTATGAAGGCAAGTTGATGCATGCACCACCTGGATATAAATTATAATATATATATAATATCCACTGTGCATTGAAGCTGTGAATAGACATGATATGGAAATCATCCAAAACTGAATTCCTTTGTTGAATGCAGTTAGACTTACAGTCATAGCATGCTGTAGGTGTTAGGATTGTGCATGTTTTAAATATTTCTTGAATGCAGTGGTGTGTTGGAATTGCATCCTTCTGCAGATAACTTGGAAAAGCAAAAAAATCTAAAACAAACAAAACAACAACAACAGCAAAAACAAACAAACACACACACACACACACACACACACACACACACACACACACACACACACACACACACACAAAGAAGCAAAAAGCAACTGCCTTTGACTTGATTGCTTTTACAGTTTTAGTTTTAAACCACCAATTCATAATAACAATCATAATGAGAACTACTGAAATATGTTTTTTGTCACAGAAAAACCTTTTTTAAACTTAAAACTGACATTATTAGAAACTGACTTCTGTAGCTGTATGGTACTGTGGTTGTTAGTCAACTTAGTGTTATTGTACACAAACTGTTGTATCACTGTGAGTATCACACATTTAGTAATATTGAGTAGTTATAAAACTATCATCAAAAGATGTGAAGGTGTAACTAAACATTCTTCGCTACTAATAATACATAATTACAAAGCATACCTCAACATCAGAACATCAATATAGCCCTCAGGGGTGTTTCTAGATGAGCCAAAAGATGCTTCAGTCAAAATGAAATAGTATACAGTGGAACTAGTCTTATAAGGCTACATTCATAATCAAGTGAAACTGATCTTATAAGACTGTGAGGCAATGCCATTGGATGATTTACATGAAAGTGTGCAGGTAAGGGTCTTGGGGAAAGAGTGGTTTTAAAACAACAGTGATCTGTCATCAGGGATGTTTTTTTTAGGTCAGAGAACAAAAACAAATTCTTCTCAAGTGGAGTGAATTACAATTGAGATGAAGCCACTGACAATAACAACAGCCAAACAAATTACCATGTCTCTTGCTGTTGCTCCATTCTACAATGGGTGATAGGGTCTATACACAAATATAACACTGAAGTGACTCAGAGACACAGCTTCCGACTCCTAAATCCCTCCCGCCCCCTTCCCAAACCCTTACTGCCTACATACATAAGATTATGTATTGTTTATACACACGTCTGTATGCCTATCTAGATACAGTTGAATACGCTGAAGTCAAAAATGGTTAAGTTGAACTTCACTTAGTTGAACCTTTTTAATTTCCTGACCAAAACTGCTCTTTGTATGACTAACTTTACAATGGATAAGTCAAAAACAGATCAGTCAAATTTCAACCAAGTCGAACATGTTTTTCCCATTTCCCACTCAGAATTGGATATGTCATAGTGAAGCATTTCAAGTCTGTTTTATTGTTGAATGCTCTCAGATTCCTAACTTAGCCACTGGCCTCATACAAGCTTTGTGACATAAACACTCTAGGCATGTGTTGTTTGTATGTTATTGTTTGGGCCAGTGTTTGTAGGCAGCTTGGTTTTGGTTTATCATATTATGTGAATGCTTTGTCATGATAGAATGTTCACAGATCGTCATGTCTCTGGAATACCAGCTCTTGACCGACCTCTGTGGGATGACCCTTTATCTCCCACACCCTTCTCTGAGCTGCCTCACACTGCACTTAACATTGTCATTATTGATTGCTTTTATATAGTTTTATTCTCTGCTCTCAGGCAGACTCACTGTGCTCATGTTGCCTGTGATTCTGTGATGCCAAAACCTGCCACCTGCACTTTTGGCAGAATGACCGGAATCTTTTATACATATGTGCGGCTGCAGTAAAACAGGGGTGGAACAGATACTGAAGTAAGAATCAGCACAGAAAGCTGACATTCAAGGGGGGGAAAATCCCACTGCTCCAGCGAGGACTTGAATTCGGGACCTTTCAATCATGAGTCCAGTGCTTTAACACGGAGCTGTTCCTGCTCCACTAGCATTAGCTTCTTTTATGGGGCTTAATGTCCTTGGATGTCAGGCTGACATATTAGGGACAACCACTAGCATTATATGCCAAGTATAAGCAAGCAGTGTTTGTTTTATTTCACACAGAAGAAATTTGTTTTTGTTTTTCTCTCTCTGAGTCTCTCTTTATTATTTGTTTTGTTCCATGGAGGGAGAGTGTGCAGATGCACATACAGACAGAGTTGATCTCTGATTAATACTGTAAAGTGATATAAAAGATACCAAATCACATAATTATAGCACCAGACAAACATACATGTGTGTGCTGGTGCGGAAGGACATGGGTGATGTCTGACTAATACAGTACAGTGTGTATAGCAAATACCAAATCACCATAAAACACATGCATGAGCTTCATGGCGAAAACACTTATACCTCACACAAGAGTCATAAACACTATACCATGGGCAGACGTCAAGACTGCTGCAAACATAAATCACAGGTGCCGTAATTGCGTTAATGACAATGTAGCTTTTGCAAAGAAAAACAAGAACAAAACTTTTGATGCTGTCCAAAACTGAAGCATGGTGATTGCATCACAAGCAATTGATAAAGAAAACAAAAACAGTGTTATCACCAACATCTGGAGCTGTCAGTTTACAAAGCAAAGTTGGACGAAAATAAACAAAACAAAACAACAAACAAACAAAACAAAAAACGCCAAAGTCAGAGTACATTCTGCAAGTACAACTTAAAGTTAAAAAAACAACCCGAGATAACTCGGAGAGGAAAAAAAATCCCCAGCACATTCGACTTAATAATATACCTTTATCATGTGCTCATCAATGCTCTGAGTACTCACATGATGCATATTAACCTAAATATAATATGTTCTATGTAAAACAGCGTGTTTGACTATGTTATCTATACCTACACGCTGAGCTGTTTAAATTAATAAAATTGCGTATCTGTTTATTTCCTGTTGTTCCAGGCTGTGAGTGTGATCTTTGCTGAGACAGAATGGACTGGAGAGCCGCGCTTCTCATCTCCATCTTGCCCCTGTTGACCACATGTAAGTTTGAAGAAAGGAAAAGAATGCACTGATGTGGAAATATTGATTCCATTCTGTACTGAGCAATACAGTTTTGAAATGAGTTATATATTACAGTTTTTTGTGATACTTCCTGAGTGTTTCAGTTGTTTCATGATTGCTTCAAGAGATAGAGACGAGATGGGGGGAAGTGGGAGAGATATTTTTGTTGCGACAAACACTTGTTGTGACAGAACTTTTGTTGTGACAAAATTATGTTTGTCACTCCAAGTTTTCTCTTGACAAAAGATATGTTTTGTCATGACAAACATGTGTTTGTCATAGCAAAAGTAAGTTTGTTTTGTCACGACAAAATTATGTTTGTCACGACAAAAAATATGTTTGTTGTTCCAAAGTTTTGTCACAACAAGCATACTTTTGTCATGACAAAAGACATGTTTTGTCATGACAAACATGTGTTTGTCACGGCAAAAGTAAGCTTATTGTGACAAAACTTTTGTTGTGACAAAATTATGTTTGTCACGACAAAAAAGAGAGTTGTTTGTCGTTCAGAAGTTTTGTCATGACAAGCATACTTTTGTCATGACAAAAGACGTGTTTTGTCGCGACAAACATGTGTTTGTCTCAACAAACATGTGCTTGTCATGACAAAAGTTTTGTCGCAACAAAAAGTATACTTGTGGCAGCTCCTGCCAATGTAGTCACCAACGTATGTCATGTAGCATGCCACGTGACTTGTTCATGTACTGATAGATAGAAAAGTGATTGTGGGTAACTGTCACTGTGGAATGGCAGACACCAGTGACAATGAAACCACATCCCTGTAGCATGATTATTACCCTGTCAGAGCTAGGACAATGGAATCAAAGCTGTTACATCACCATTTGTGAGATAATGACACCAAAGAATTGTTTTTTATTGCTAAGTGTAGTCTTGGTTTATCAGATCAAAATACATTACATGGTGTCAGGTGGTAGTAGGCTCAGCTTACACAGTTTTTATTGGCTGTGAGATTGTGTCAGATCAGAATCAGGTGAGACTGGAGTAAGTTTGAAACCAACATGACATGATCAGATGTTCGATGGTGAGTTCACAGTCTGTTTGTCCCCTTAGCAACTCATTGTACATGTTGCAGTTTATCACATGCTTCAAAGTGGATCATAGCCTTGATGCTGTTTTGAAATTGTCTTTCAGGTCAGGGGCAACCACTGGGCGAGCCAGTTGTGTTAACTCAGAGTGGTGGAAAATTTCACACTTCTTTGAATGGTATTGCTTCATTTTCATGTCGAATTGAAAACCTGGGATCTAGGAAGGTAAGTCTTTATCCTCAAGACATGAGAAATTCACAGAACAACAAATCAATGCTTGTTCATGCTTGCTCCTCATGTGATAAAAAATTCACAGAATGACAAAACATGTGTAGGCTAGTGTGTGCTTGTATATTTGCTCCAAAAAAATACACACAAAAATATGGGTGCATCTAACAGGAGTATTTACACCCCCCCCCCCCCCCCCAACCCCCTTCTCCAAATAGTGTTACTGAATATGCTACAATTTCAAAAAGCAAGCCAGAAGAAAGTGGTGTATTAATCTTTGCTGTACACATAAATCTGTCATAATTATGCATTGTTTGACAAGGTAAGTGTGTTGGTCTATCTATGCATATTCATGAGTGAAAGTTCAGGATTTACCCTGACATATGTAGTTTAAATCTACCAATAAATAAGAAGTGAATTGCAGACTTCAACACCAACATTAACAAAGAAGCATCATAGTGCTTTGTGTGTAACAATTTAAAAATGCCATGTTTGGACAAAGACATCTTTAGCACAGAACTCTAGAACTAGACAGAATTCTAAGTTCTGAGCAGGCTGCCATATCAAGTGATAAATCTGTCCAGGTGACAGAAAGACTCGTCTTTATTTGTATGATGTAATGTTAAGCAGGTTTTAGATTTCTTTGCATTTGGGTTTTTCCAGTGTCTGCCATTCATGTGGTAATGCAGTGAGAAAGGTTACAAATACTGCATGCAGCCCATTTTGTAGCATGACTTCCACTGACTGTTTTCAGCTGAACTGGGTGTTTGTGAAGCATCAAACAATAATATTCCATGGAACGGACTTGATGGTGGATGACCCAAGATACTCCTTTGCAATTCCTCTGGGTAGTGTATTCCTTATACATGTTTATTTTGTTACACAGCTTTGTTCTGTTCACAACAGGCTAGTGAAACTGCAGATAGTAAACATCTTTAATTCATCATTGGCGGGAGCTGCCACAAGTATAATTTTTGTCGTGACAAAACACATCTTTTGTCGTGACAAAAGTATGCTTGCCGCGACAAAGGTTTTGTCGCAGCAAATATTTGTTGCAACAAACATGTGTTTGTCTTTTGTCGTGACAAAAATTATTCTTGTGGCAACTCCTGCCAGTGATATAATTCCAAACTTCTGAGTACATGAAAACCTAGAAATTATTACTGTATACTTTTTTCTCTTTTTTTAAGACTATTTTATGGGGTCTGATACTTGTGTCTGTGACAGTAAGAGAGGTGGGACCTGTCCATAGATTGATGATTCTAGTGGTGAGATTGACATATTTCAAACGTACAGTGAACATTTTTGTATGAAGAAAAAAATGTGGATCAAAGCTTGAAAAACAGCACTTTGAGTTTGTCCAGAATTTAGGCTCAACACTGTATTGCATGCCTGCACACTAAGTACATGCAGGTATACATTAGCTCTCTCATCCATTGTTATAACAATGAATACATCTTCATGCACTCACACACACACACACACACACACACACACGCATACACACACACACACATGCATATACACACACACATATACTTACAGATTATATTTATAACTATAGTTCATTTTGTGTCTTGACACACTGTATGTGCCACTGCTCAAAGCCATTCCTTAAAGGAAAAGTCCAAGGTTGTTAAGTATGCAAAGTGACCATCGAAATGATTGACAAATGAGTCTCTAGTTTGAGATTTATTGAAATAAAAAAATAAAAAAATAAAATTATGTCGTTTTTTCATCGATTTTATTTTCTGTAGGCTGGCCGAGACTGTTGTCTCGGGCTCTCCATCAGTCACGTGACTTTCCTCGGAAGTGACGTCAGTCTGGGGAGTCAGTGCGGTTGCCATCTTAGATTGTTCATTGAATGTGTATGCGTGTGGTTGACAAAAAGCTCTAACTATGCCTGCCTGCTGTATTGCAGCAAACTGTAACAACTCACAAGCAACCCAAAGCATAACTATGCATGAGTTCCCGACAAGACGACAAGAGAAATACAAAATGGCTGCCCTAATCAGGCAAGCTAACAAGCAGGTACGAAATGGCCAATAAACCAAAGATAAAAAAGAAAGAACGCATGGTGAAAAAGAAGGGGAAAAGAGAGAAAACAACAAGAACACTTTCTAAAAGAAAGAGGAGGCAAGTAATGTCAGCGAGCAACGGGACAAAGGCTGGATACATGTAATCCGTGTACACAATACAACCCATTTAGCAGTGACAACAACCCGGCAGGGCAACAGACTCTCACGAACTACCCCACATACAGAAAGAATGAGAGGTCTCATTAAACATCGAGACTTCACCCTCACTCGTACATTGTAAATGAACGATATAATTCAAGAAACAAAAGGGCAAACCAAGAGAAAAAACAGTGAATGGCAAGAACTGGTAACTAGCCCAACCCCAAACGCTACCCAGGGAGGCCACGAAATCGCTAGTCTATTGAACTCAAACGAACAAAACTTTTTACATATGATGAAACAAACAAGGATAAATTGGGAAAATAAAATTAAACACCCAATAAAAGGCAGGCTCCCCGATGAGGTCTAGCCTGTTGTGAAAGCAGAGTAAACAGAACGAAAAAGACTGAAATGCCATGCACCTAACAAGGTTTGAAAAAGATGAAATAACAAGGAGGAAGTAAATAAAGGCCCAACTACTGACAATGGCGTCGGATCTTCATCCTTGGAGATTCGAACTGGAATTTTTTCAAAGTCGGTTACCCTGTGGCTAATAGCCATTTTGCAGCGAATCCCCAGAGTGTCGTAGTGCGCATATGGGCACATGATTTTCAGCGTCATGGCGACACTTTCGGTACGACAGAAAATGTCTTTTCATGCATTTATAACCCTCAGATCACAATTTCACCTGCATCATTGTTTGAGAAAAAGAAAAAAAAGAACTTTCTTAAAGTTTTCTTGGGTGCTTAGTAATAATAATGCACCATATTTGCAAGCAGCGCAATCTGTGACTCAAAGTGATGAACAGTTGAAGCAGACTGATTACATGCGCATCAAAATGTAAATTCTCGCTAACCCTTGATACCGTTCTGGACTGTGTGTGTGACAGATGGCAACACGTACACACTTCAGATCTATCCTGTCAGAGAGCACGACCAGGGTATTTACAAGTGTGAAATTGATGGCACAAAGCTGGGAGCTACGCTGGAGCTTGTTGTTGAAGGTGGGTGTTTAATTAATGAACTGCAAATGTGTTTGTGTAAGCACCTTGGCGAGACTGGTGTCTTTATGGCAAGACTTTGTTTGCCTTTGCTTGTTTGTTGGGTGCTGCCATTGAAATGTTTTCAGATCTGATTTTTGTACTGCACGAGAAGTTCAATTATTCTTGGCCCTTTAGCGATGGTTGATTAGTACTAATAGGGACCTGCAATATTCTTTTAATTTAAGTTAGCAGGCCAGGGTTTGTAAATGGCTTTTTTTTTCTTCTCTCTCCAGTTTTGTTGTTGAATATTAGTGAATGTTTTGGATCTGATGCGTATGTTTGTGTGTGTGTGTGTGTGTGTGTGTGTGTGTGTGTGTGTGTGTGTGTGTGTGTATAGTAAACTTTGGATTATATTGGAATAGGATGAATAAGTTTAAAAGTTAAACTGAAATGAAGGCATTGGAATAATTAATCAATAATAATAATAAATAAATATAATAATATAAGTATTTTTAAATTGCAAAATCTTGTCCCTAGAGACTATTCTAAGTGCATGCACACACACACACACACACACACACACACACACACACACACACACACACACTGCACTCATCATTCCTCATACCTTTGAAGATGGAATGTAGCTGCCCAAGTTGCAGGAAAATTGACCTCTTGCTTTTAGCCCGATAACTCCACCCACTTAGGCAAACAGAATAAACAACATAACATGTGTTTGAACTTGCACTTCAAACCGTACATTCCCAAGACACTTATCAGTTTTCGAAAACAGCAAAGGTGTATGCTTTGTTCACATTGCAGTGGCCCTTGAACAGCCTGTGCCCTGTTTAAAGTGGTGTGTTTGTGTGCAGGTACTGAATGGCTAAGGCTCATCTCATGATGTCAGTTAGAGGGTCATGAAAACTATTAAAATGGTCACACAGGCAGTTTGTTTATTGGAAAATGGGTGTACTACTACCTCCATAAAAAGAGGAACACATAAGAAAAATCCTTCATCAGAGACCACTGTTTGTACTAGTTATTAACCACTTTTTCTAAAACTCTTTCCTTCGTATTTTTGTGCAACACTTTCCCAAGTTAAAGTCCATTTTTGTTTGATTTTGTTGTTGTTATCGCATTTATAGAGTGCTGTTTTCCACTCTTAAGCAGACTCACTGCCCTCATCTTTGTGTGGTCTTAGAAGATGGTTTCCACTGTAACAGAATAGCTAAGACTATAAATAAATACCAGTGGAAAAATGATTGACCTCCTATGCTGTGTGCTGTAATTTTGTTGGAAGTGGATTTTGCACATGACCAGATGCTGTATCATTTCAAACAGATTTCATGCATTTATGACTTTGTTCTGTTTTACTTGAAACAGGTTCCTCCGTTTCGCCGGATGTGGAAGGTTCACACCCTCCACTGAATCGCACAGGTAAACCAGACTTTTGTAGCCCCCTCACCCCTAATAAAATTGGGGGAAAACGGGCAACAGCAAACAAACAAACTGAAACAAAAACAGAAAGAAGGAGGAACAAATAGAAAAACGCTCAGGCCTCACTGCAGGGCACCAGACACTGTGTGGTCACATTTGAATGAAACGGGGGACAAATTCAGGTGTGGGCATTTTTTATTCATCTTCTGACCTGTATGTTTTCTTACTTGAGAATACTTTTCACATCTCACCAACATCAACATGCACTGAAGGGAGTTAATTAGGGTTCAAAATACATAACACAAGTACGGCAAAGACCTGAGTCACCTACGGTGTAAATACAAGGTACATAAACTCCACCAGAGGTACCTATACCTCTGGTGGAGTTTATGTACCTTGTATTTACATGCATGCCAGGTGAGAGTTACTGGAGGTAACTCAGGTCTTTTTTGTTGTTGTACTTCTGTTATGTATTTTGAGTGGAAATTAACCCCCCTGTGTGTTGATTCTGCACGAGTGCTCTGGGCCTCGTTCTGTTTCAGATTTGTGACATCTCAGCATAGATCCTTCCCCCCCCCCCTCCCCCCCCCCCCCCCCCCCCCCAGCTTTTGTTCTCCGCTCTCTGCTTTCATCTAAGACCTCAGTCTGCCATCTGACCAGTATTGTCATATATATATATATATATATATACATTCTATTGATAGAATTTGGAACAGCTTTTTTCCCTGTCCAATCCAGGTAGGGTATTGGTAGAAATTGCTGCAGATACATTGTTTTGTTCTGTGTGTGTGTGCATGTGCATTTGAGTCTTTATTGTTGAAACATATTTCTATGTTTGAAAGAATTTGTAAGTTCTTAGGGCCAGTATGGGTCAGGTGCACTAAGCACACATAAAAAACAAAAAAACAATTGTCAGGATATGTGCCCATCAGAACCTAGCTAGTAGTACCATAGTCTTGACTAGTGTGTGTCTCACCTCACCTTGCTGTGGTTCTGTGCAGGTTGCTGTCAAAATCAGGGTGTCAACGAGGCATGCTTGCCAGTGTGTGACACCACTACTACTCTGACCTTGAACTTTACCCTACACTGTGCAGCTGAAGTGTCAAAGCTCATCTACTGTGGCTCAGGTATGTTGTCTGACCTATAGCCCTGCACCAGGTAGCAGCTAACAGGTCTTCTGTCCATTGTGAAAAGCAGTGCCCCAGTCCTGTTTGCATTATTTTGTAAGAGTGGCGTACGGCAAGCCGCTGGTTCACCAGTTGTTTGTATTGTAGAGAATCAAAGCTTTGCCCACCATGCAACAGTTTTCCATGACAGCATTGGAGGATAGATTGCTTTTTCCTTGTTTTCTGTGTAGGTGAGCAACTTTTCAGGTGTAGTAAAAGTTCACGCTGAGAAGGGTATGTGCATGTTTTGCTGAAATCTGCACTTTTGTCAGAATGACTGGGATCTGTTACGGGCTACTGCAGTAACACGGGGGTTGAATGGATACCGAAATAAGAAGTTATCTCTGGAGAGAAAAAAAAATCTCCCACCACTCACTACTGGTGATTGAAGCCAGGACTTCCTGATCAGGAGTCCAGTGCAGGACCACTAAGCTATATCCTTGCGCCTAGATTTACCCAGGCATACTCCGTGAGGAATTAACTGGGGTTTTTTTTCTTCGGGGGGGGGGGGTAGAGAAGGGAGAGGTCACAAAAAGTGTTGGCCTGTTTGTTTATATGTACTGCATGATACGGAATGATGGCATTGGCAGGATCAGATGAGCCAGGGTGTGAAAAGATGATCAGGAGACCTTTGAGACTATATAAAAATACATATACCATGAAATTGTGTCCTCCACAGTGTTGGAGAGAGGCATGTGTCCATGTTTTGGGTGTGACGTACATGCATTAACAGACTGGCAGAAACATGTGCATGAAGACAGACAGACACAGAGATACACACAGACGTACATATGCTCAGACATTCATGCACACATACACTCAGTCTCACACATGCGTGCATGCATCGCCCCCTCCCACAGTGACACACAAACACACACACACACACACACACACACACGCACACACACTCGCTTGCATGCACACACTTGCACACATATCAAGTGACATCTGCAATAAACAAAGTGAAAAAGAGAAAAAGAATGTTGATTTCAGATGGCCGAAACCATGAAAATTGTTGTGCACGATCCGAGGTGCCAGCAGATTGCCTGCTGCTGTGTAGCAATGACCAAGAGAAGATGTCACAGCTCAGCAACAGTGAAATGCACTGCCTTAACCACACAGAATCAATCATCTCCTGCTATGAGTTTGGTGGAGGTAAGTGCTGCAACTGTTTTGCAGGAAAACCTCCATGTATTGGAGTTTTCCTTTGGATAGTGGCGCTTCCTTGTACAGTGCCCTCCCAAAGCACTTTACAAAGTGGAACTCCCTCAGGTACGTGTACAGCAGAGGTCCCTTAGTCCCTTGCACAGTTGAAGTGGAGCTCCCTATGTCCCTTGTAGTAGTTGTACAGCACATCTCCCTGTATCCCTTGTTAAGTAGTTCTTCCTATGTCCCTTGTATAGCATAACTGCCTAATTCCTGTGTTAAGTAGGTCTTCCCAAGTCATCTCCCTGTATCCCTTGTTAAGTAGTTCTTCCTAAGTCCCTTGTATAGCATAACTGCCTAATTCCCATGTTAAGTAAGTCTTCCCAAGTCATCTCCCGGTATCCTTTGTTAAGTAGTTCTTCCTAAGTCCCTTGTATAGCATAACTGCCTAATTCCCGTGTTAAGTAAGTCTTCCCAAGTCATCTCCCTGTATCCCTTGTTAAGTAGTTCTTCCTAAGTCCCTTGTATAGCATAACTGCCTAATTCCCATGTTAAGTAAGTCTTCCCAAGTCATCTCCCTGTATCCTTTGTTAAGTAGTTCTTCCTAAGTCCCTTGTATAGCATAACTGCCTAATTCCCGTGTTAAGTAGGTCTTCCCAAGTCCCTTGTACAGCAGAACTCCACAAGTCTCTTGTTAAGTAGTTCTTCCCAAGTCCCTTGTAAAGCAGTTCTTCCCAAGTCCCTTGTACAGCAGAGCTCCACAAGTCCCTTGTTAAGTAGTTCTTCCCAAGTCCCTTGTACAGCAGAGCTCCACAAGTCCCTTGTAAAGTAGTTCTTCCCAAGTCCCTTGTACAGCAGAGCTCCACAAGTCCCTTGTTAAGTAGTTCTTCCCAAGTCCCTTGTACAGCAGAGCTCCACAAGTCCCTTGTAAAGTAGTTCTTCCCAAGTCCCTTGTACAGCAGAGCTTCCCGAGTATGGAAGGAGAGGGTTCCACTCCCTTCATAAAGAGCCTATTAGGTGCATCCTTTCCAAGCCAAAATCCAATTTTTGACCCATGATGCTAAACAGAGAGCAGAGGGGTTATAAAAATCTCAACCTGGTGGGGACCATTATTATGTTGGTTGCCTAGGTCAGACAGGCGTTTCACTACCTGAGAAGCTCATCAGTGCTTCCCCAGTGCATAATATTGGTTCCCTAAGATGAATGAAAGTGCTTTTGTATTGGAGAAAAAACAAACAGACTAGATCACCTGCATCCAAACCATTTTTTGCTTTCAGATCTGTTGCCTACCCCTCCCCAGTCTGTGTCTGTGCTGGTGGTGTACAAAAATCCCGGCTACTTCTTGGTGGTCAGCTGGAAGCAACCCAAGGACAACCCTGGTGCTGTCACGGGGTACAAAGTGTCCTATAAGAAGTTTAATGATGCTAAGTTCAGAACGGTGAGTGCTGTGAAGAAGGTGTGCATTGTGTGTTCCTTTCATGTTGTATTTTCAAATTTTGTGTATTTTGCAATAAAAAAAATTGTTACAAAAATGGAGTAAGAGATTTTGAAATGCATTTGTTGTTGGTGTTTGTACAGCATTTAAACATTTGGGGAAATGGGAAAGGTGCATTTTTGGCCAAGGTCTTGGACAGTATTGGAATTTCGTGATGGTGAACAGTAAACTTGTTTATTTTGACTCTGTGTGTGTGTGTGTGTGTGTGTGTGTGTGTGTGTGTGTGTGTGTGTGTGTGTTTGTGTGTTTGTTTGTGCATGCATGTGTGTGTATGTGTTTATGCATGCATGTGTGTGTGTGCCTTCCTCTTGTAAACAGGAGACTTTTTATTTTGACACTGTGTGTGTGTGTGTTTTCAGACAGGACTGCTGAGTGCCACCGCTTACCAGTATTCCTTGCGTGTGGAAGTCAATGCATACTACACTGTCTATGTTGTAGCAGTGGCCAACCACGGCTCCAGTCAACCCACTGAACGCATCACTGCTGTTATTGCAGAAAGTAAGTGTGAATGTTATGTGCTAACATATTGACAGTGTGGATGAAGACAGTAAAGGGGCTTCTCGATACTGCACAAAGTTGTTTGGCCTCACTTTGTCAAAGGTACATCACAAGTCGTGTTCAGGGCTTAAGTACCTTAGGCCACTTCACCAGGTCCTCACTTTGTCAAAGGTACATCACAAGTCGTGTTCAGGGCTTAAGTACCTTAGGCCACTTCACCAGGTCCTCACTTTGTCAAAGGTACATCACAAGTCGTGTTCAGGGCTTAAGTACCTTAGGCCACTTCACCAGGTCCTCACTTTGTCAAAGGTACATCACAAGTCGTGTTCAGGGCTTAAGTACCTTAGGCCACTTCACCAGGTCCTCACTTTGTCAAAGGTACATCACAAGTCGTGTTCAGGGCTTAAGTACCTTAGGCCACTTCACCAGGTCCTCACTTTGTCAAAGGTACATCGCAGTTCTTTTTGAGGGCTCCCCAAAATGCAGAAACCATGCGTAAATCTACAGTGAACCCTCAAAATCACGTCTTAAAATTTATAACTACATGTAAGGTTAAATTAAATCTTTATTGTAGGGTGTGGCTACCCTTTAAAAATGTGCGTGACATCTCTAGAACTTTTGACAGTGACGTAAATGCATAGCTCTGTCCATTCAGAAGGCTTGATGCCTTCGGTTCAACAGTTAGTACAAGTGTTTCATAAGGCCAGTGTTCATTGGTGGCTGTTTTCTCCAAATCCAACCAGATTCTTCCACTGAGGAGAATGAAGAAGTATCAGCAGAAACAGGTGATAGTTTGATTGCAATCTTGAAATACTTTGTTTGTAGTTGGTTGGTTGAAAAGGAAAGATCTGTCTTTTTGAAGGAATTTATTGCACACACCAAAATGTTACTGGAATTATTTTGAAGAAGTTTTCTTAAATTCTTTTTTACTGTTACGAAATGTGAATGTAGTCTTGTCTTACCTTTGGGTTACATTTGAATTGCATTGCTTTGCTTTGCAGGTGCTCAACCTGGACAGGCTAAGGATGTGTTGAGTAAGTGGGTCTTTTTCCTACCTTTGTTGCATGCTGTTTGTTTTTTAGTATTCCGCAGGTAAAACTACAAGGTTCACCCAATGTCGGGTGAGACGGTAACACGTGCAGCTGTTTCCGTGCTCTGGCACATGCTGTTTTGCACACAGCTACAAGTGCAGTGCTGCCCTTGCTCCGGCAGCTGCACTGTGACTTCAGGGATTTCAGCAGCGGAGTTTGTCATGTAATGAAGATTACTGCAGCTGAGAGTAATCCTGGCACAGACCTCTTGCACAAGAAACACTTTGCTTCAGTCCCAGCAGTGTGGCCAGAGAGAGTAAGATGCTGGCAATGGCAATGTGAGCAGCCTCCAACTGGGGCCATGTTAGCGCAGGGATACCTGTTTTGGTGGTGTTCACACACACACACACACACACACACACACACACACACACACAACACACACACACTGACTTGCACTGTCAAAAGTGTTTACAGAAATGGACAGTGGGCTTCATTTCTTTTTCCACCCCAGTTTTCTTAGCCAAAGAAATCAATCGACATAGAAACCTTTTATTACACAATGTTTTTGTGTATGTAGTGTTGTGATCATGATACTATACAGTATAGGAGTACTCTCTTTATTTCCATATCCCCCCCACCAAAAAAAACCAACCAAAAAACTCTTGCCATTCACCACACAACACTGACATTCTTGCTATGAACAGGAACATATATTACTGGAGTCTTGTGTTACATCATTATCTGGTTTCTGTGCTGCTAGCTGTTACAATGCAGGTATCAGGCACTACAAAGACCAAAGTGATCAGCACTTTTTCCCCACTGCATACAGTCAGAAATTGGAATTTAGGTCAAGGTGACTCACAACATTAGAAAAAAATGTATCAGTGTACAAATCATTACCACTTGTCAGTAGAATCCGTCCATCCAGTTTTGATACCAATATCATTTTCAGTATGCGTTTATTTTGTGGTTTATGCCATCATCAGATATGGTAACTGCTTGACAGTGCTGGAGTAGCAGGGACAATTCAGTATTTCCTAGCACTTGTATCCAGTTAGTGACAGCAATCACATAGCAATGAAACATCCTGCCTACAGAGTTTGTTGTTTTTGCATTGTGCGTTTGCAGCATGTTGCAAGGAGCGCAAAGTGTCGACTCAGTGCCAGACTAAACTGTGTCATCCCCGGGTGTGGTCCACCTTCAACACCACTGACATGCTGGAATGCCACTCATCTCTCAAAGACATCTTTTCCTGTTTGGCTGGTAGGTTGAATCTTTCAAACCAGCAGCAGGCCTTTTGTGTGTCATCACATACATGTAAGCTCACTTCAACTCCTCAAAAGCACGCATAAAACCAGTGGTACCTTTCTGATGGCAGATCACGGTAGGTTCGATCATGTCATGATGAATCAACAAGCAAAGCAAGTTAATTAATGTTTGAAAGACATCACATGACCTGTGTCAAATTTCATCCTGAAGTAAACATTGTGCTTGACTGGGCGTTAAAAATGAATTATCTATCTGTCTAGCTCTGAAAGTGCAAGTCACACATTGAACAACAGTGTTACTCAAGGAACTTAACAACCCTAATAAAAAGTGAATGTGTAATGTTATTGTTCACCTTTAAATGTTTGGAGAGATGACTGGCTCTGACAGTCATAAAGTATGAGTCACACAAGGGCTGCTCTCCATAAAACAGTCATATTGCTCTTGACTGTGATATAGCTGGGTATGCCATATCACCATTTGTACCATGCATAATGCATGTTCTGGCTTTTATTTGTCATTCTTAAAACATGGGAGGGGTGGGTGGGGGGTGCAGGATTCATTAAGTGGGAAAATTCTTTAACCCAGAAGCATTCAGAGAGTCAAGAATGCCTGGATTTTATGAAGATTCTATGACTATGTGCTCTCTCTTTTACTGAAGCTATTTACACTAACATGCATACATGACAAACACAGCAAGGGCAACAGGATCACATTCAGTCTGTCAGCTACTTTGTAAAATACTTCCACTCGGCACTTTGAACTGCAGGGTAGGCGCTTTATAAGTTTTCTCTAGTAGTAGTATTAGAATATATATATGCTTGTGTGTGTGTGTATGTGTTTGTGTATTCATGTTGTATGCATTGAATTTGGACAAAATGTGCTTGTAAAGAATGTGTATGCGCTTAGGGTCTGTGTGGGTTAGGCGCTTTAGTCTAAGTATTCATTATTATTATTATCAGTTGCCAGACATCAGGTTTTTCTGTCAGTAGACTGAATTCCATCAATTGAGGAGTGAAAGGGGCGAATCTTGAGAAGACAGAAATCTACAAGACAGTACTTTCTAGGGCAGTTTTTTTAATTTTTGTTGTTGTCTTGTTCTATTTTTGGTTACAGGTTTGTGCATTGTCATTAAAGTGATATTTTGGAATCAGATGTGTGAATCACTGTTGAGGTGTTGTGTGTTTGTTTTGGTCTTCTGAGGACAGCATGAATCAGATGTGTGTGAATCACTGTTGAGGTTTTGTGTGTTGGTTTTGGTCTTCTGAGGACAGCGCGAATCAGATGTGTGAATCACTGTTGAGGTTTTGTGTGTTTTGATCTCCTCGGGACAGGGCAAATCAGATGTGTGAATCACTGTTGAGGTTTTGTGTGATGGTTTTGGTCTTCTGAGGACAGCGCGAATCAGATGTGTGAATCACTGTTGAGGTTTTGTGTGTTTTGATCTGAGGACAGCATGAATCAGATGTGTGAATCACTGTTGAGGTTTTGTGTGTTGGTTTTTGGTCTTCTGAGGACAGCGCGAATCAGATGTGTGAATCGCTGTTGAGGTTTTGTGTGTTGGTTTTTGGTCTTCTGAGGACAGCGCGAATCAGATGTGTGAATCACTGTTGAGGGTTTTGTGTGTTGGTTTTTGGTCTTCTGAGGACAGCGCGAATCAGATGTGTGAATCGCTGTTGAGGTTTTGTGTGTTGGTTTTGGTCTTCTGAGGACAAGGTGAATCAGATGTGTGAATCGCTGTTGAGGTTTTGTGTGTTTGTTTTGATCTCCTCAGGACAGCGTAACAACACGGGCTGCTGCAGAACAAACAACGTTCCAGACGGTTGCCTGGGAATGTGCAGCGGAAGTCCGCCACCCTTCAACAACTCCCTCGCCATCTGTATCCCCAAGTTGTCCATTATTGAGGCCTGCGTGCAGCAAGGGCTGGGTAGGCTGACAACATGCCTGTCTGCATCCGTCTCTTTCTGTCCGTCTGTATGTGACTGATATGTATGACGGTGTCTGCATGATGTCTGCTATGTCTTTTGCTGTGTCACTGTCGGTGAGTAAGATTTTGATGCTGAGTTACGAAAAAGGCAGCTGTGTTGTTTGAATGGGTATAGCACTGGATGTGGGTTCAGGAGGTTGCAGGTGTGTTTCTTGATGGGATATTAACCCCTTCACTGCCTCAGCCAGTAACATTTCTGGGCTGAAAGATGCGCAGACGCGCTTGCAAAGAGTGTATTTTCTGGTCCTACAACAGATCTACTTTCAAATCTGAGCGTTTTGATGAAAATCCTTTCGCATGCCAGTGTGAAAAAGAAGACAAAGATGCTAATGAACATTCTTGTTTTGGTGTAGGCGTACGCGTATTCTGTGTGTTGGTATTGCTCTGTGCTTTGAGCCACAGCATAGGCATTTTATAAATTTCCTGTATTACTTTCTGATCGTTAATTTTCTGTGATTTTTAGTTGGGATATGTTCCGAGTAGAGACAGCAAAGTGTAGGAAAGTACCAAACACACAGTGTAGTGGTTAATGTTGTGCTCGGTTTGCAGTGTTCGAGCCTGGTGCACCACAGGCGGTGACACTGACCAGCGTGGGAGCACATACTGCCGTGGTAACGTGGACTGCACCCACCGTTAACGGCACCACTGTCAGTGCCTACTATGTGCAGCTGCGTCGTGGGAATGAAAACGCTGCGTGGGTGACTGTGGTGAGTAGGGGGGGGGGGGGCCAAGTTGGACAGGAGGCAGACCATTTTGAGTTCAGAGATAGTAAAGCACCAGCATGCGTACCTTTGGTCCATGTGCCTTTGGTCCTAACAAGATTTTCATCACAGGGAGTGTGACTTTGGGAGGAAAGGTTAAATGCTGTGCTAATTCTACCATTTTCATAGCATATTTTACTTTTTCACTGGGATAAAAAAAATAGGTAGCTTTTTTGTTTTGTTTTCTAAGTTCAAGCTATCACTGTGGCAGTCTTCATCATTTTGAGTGACCAGACTGGTAATTTGATCTGTGGGGGAGGGGGGGGGGGGTTGTCCTTGGGCGCATTTGATGGAGTGTTTGCTGTGGTTGGATGGGTTTGAATGTAAACATAGATGTAGGCATGCAGTGATGTCAATTTTTGTCAGAATGTGTCATTCCATAGTGCCTAGAGCAGTGTGTTATTTAACACTAAGGGGCGTTCAGGACATGAAGCAGGACACTGTGCTAAACAAGTTTTCAATATGATTTTTGTTTTTTATTGCGGGGTATTTATTCAGAAACATTCTGCAAAAGAGTGGGGGAGAAAGAGTGGAAGGTATATATATATATATATATATATATATATATATAGATCCTTTTGCTCTCCCTTCTGCACACCTTTGCATCAGTATTGTACTTTTTGTAGTTCTTATGTGACAACTGAAACAGGAGCAGAAACATATTCTTGACGCATCCTAAACTATATGGATATGTGCTTACACAGAACAATAATAATTAATATCTAGTTTGAATTTGATTGCAAAGTGTGTGTGTCTGCATGTGTGGGTGTGTGTGTATGTGTGTGTGTGTGTGTGTATGTTTGGGTGAGTGCATGTGTGTGTGTCAGTGCATGTCAGTGCGCACGCGCGTGCGTGCGTGTGTGTGATTGTGATATTAGCTGTTTTTGATCATTTTAAACTCCATGCATGTTGATGACTGACTCTGTTTAGGGAGAGGTGACCGGAACCTATATAGAACTGCTGAACTTGACAGAAACAGAAACCTACTCTGTGCGAGTGATTTCTCAGGGCACCAATGCCAGCAGCCTTCCCTCAGCCTCTGTCAGGTTCACCACTTATCCAGGTGAGTTTCTTCTTTTCTCTCTGCATTCCTCTGTTTATGGAGGTAGTGTCTTCTGCCTCTGCAGTCCTCTGTTTATGGAGGTAGTGTCTTCTGCCTCTGCAGGCCTCTGTTTATGGAGGTAGTTTCCAGAGGGTGATCAACTGTGTGCTGTTTTTTCCTGTGTCTGACGATGGTATACCTTTGGCATGTATGAAATTCTCCTGCGATGCCACATTCTGTCTCTGAGGGTTGACTGACTGTGTGCTGATTTTTCCTGTGTCTGACAATTGTACACCTTTGGTGGGGGGGGGGGGGGGGGGGGAGAATTGCTAGATGAAATTCCCCTGCTGCGCCACTTTCTGTCTCTGAGGGTACTGTTTTTTTCCTGTGTCTGACAATGGTATGCTTTTTTTTGCCTCACAGATCTGTTTCATGTGTTACATTTAAATAAAAGAGTTGCTCATTTTCAGGAACTGCTACTGTTTCCTTTGTTCAGTTTATTTCTTGTGAGCAGTTTGTTTGTTTTGCTGCAAGTAAGTTTAAAAACATTATTTCTCTGAAATTGGTTTATTTGTATTGGTTGGGGTGGTCCATCAGTAAATTTCAGTTGTCTGAAATCTGTTTGTTTATTTGTATTGGTTCGGGTGGTCACTTAATCAATTTCAGTGTAAATGTGTGTTTGCAAGCGAAGTTTCAATCTTAACGTGATTGTGTGTTCACAGAAATGACGGTTCCTGGTACTGACAGACCGACCATTGCGCATAACATTACACGTGAGTACCTTTAGCACCCCACATTGCATGCAAGTAGATTCATTTGCTGCTTTCTCTCCAGAACCAAGGTCTTTTCTCTGGATTTTGTTTGGTAAGAGTCTGTGTGTAAGACTTCACCTACTGCTGAAATTCTTTTGTTTTTGGCATGGTAGTGATCCTGAGTGCCTCTATCATGGATGGCTCTGTGGTTGTGACCATTGATCCAGAGTGACTGTCCTGGATGCGACTGTGACCAGTGATCCTGAGTGCCTTTGTAATGGAAGGCATGGTGTTGTGACCAGTGGTCCTGAGTCCAGTGATCCTGAGTGACTGTCCTGGATGCGACTGTGACCAGTGATCCTGAGTGCCTTTGTAATGGAAGGCATGGTGGTTGTGACCAGTGGTCCTGAGTTCAGTGATCCTGAGTGACTGTCATGGATGGCACTGTGGTTGTGACCAGTGATCCTGACTGACTCTGTCATGGATGGCACTGTGGTTGTGACCAGTGATCCTGACTGACTCTGTCATGGATGCCACTGTGGTTGTGACCAGTGATCCTGATTGACTCTGTCATGGATGCCACTGTGGTTGTGACCAGTGATCCTGACTGACTCTGTCATGGATGCCACTGTGGTTGTGACCAGTGATCCTGACTGACTGTCATGGATGGTACTGTGGATGTGTCCAGTGATCCTGACTGACTCTGTCATGGATGGCACTGTGGTTGTGACCAGTGATCCTGACTGACTCTGTCATGGATGGCACTGTGGTTGTGACCAGTGATCCTGACTGACTCTGTCATGGATGGCACTGTGGTTGTGACCAGTGATCCTGACTGACTCTGTCATGGATGGCACTGTGGTTGTGACCAGTGATCCTGACTGACTCTGTCATGGATGGCACTGTGGTTGTGACCAGTGATCCTGACTGACTCTGTCATGGATGGCACTGTGGTTGTGACCAGTGAGCCTGAGTGACTGTCGTGGATGGCACTGTGGTTGTGACCAGTGATCCTGACTGACTCTGTCATGGATGGCACTGTTGTTGTGACCAGTGATCCTGACTGACTGTCATGGAAGGCACTGTGGTTGTGACCAGTGATCCTGACTGACTGTCATGGATGACACTGTTGTTGGGACCAGTGATCCGGATTGACGCTGTCATGGATGGCACTGTGGTTGTGACCAGTGATTGTGAGTCCAGTGATCCTGAGGGCCTCTGTCATGGATGGCACTGTGGTTGTGACCAGTGATCCTGAGTCAGTGAGTGCCTCTGTCATGGATGGCACTGTGGTTGTGACCGTTGGGCCAGCCACACAGAAAGTGTAGGGTGTCATTGTTTTCAGAGGAAAAAAATAGTTGTACAGAATTGAAAGTTGATTTGTTACATGTAGTATAAAAATATGTTCATTGCAGGCATGTGTGTGTGTGTGTGTGTGTGTGTGGTGTGTGTGTGTGTGTGTGTGTGTGTGTAAAGTTGTATCGTATTGAAAGTTAATTTGTTATATGTAGTATGAAAATATGCTGTTTGCAGGTGTGTGTGTGTGTGTGTGTGTGTGTGTGTGTGTGTGTGTGTGTGTGTGTGTGTGTGTGTGTGCCCTGAAATTTTACAGGCTGGGGCAGTGAAGGGGTAAGTTAGTGATTTGATCTGATTTTGCACAAGATCCCCTCAGAATGAACTCTTGAAGCTGTGAATCCTTATCAGCAGCAACGTGGAAGCATCAGCTATGATGGACAAAAAAATCTGAAACCTAATGCATGATTCCTCTTACACAGCATGGTGGCACTGGCAGTGCAGAAATGTATTAATTTATGTGCTTTGACTGTGTTTTTCACAGGAGAATTTGCTTTTTCTGTTCATACCAGAATGTTGCGTGGACTCCGGAATGCCACTTGTTTGTGCTCAAGGGTGTCACTACAGGGCAAATATGACAGCCTACTACGCTCTGGTTCTGCAAACTTGCATGATGCATATTGGGACTGTGCTTACTTGTGCTGCAGGTTTGTTGGTGTGTGGTGTGTGTGTGTGTGTGTGTGTGTGTGTGTGTGTGTGTGTGTGTTCACATGTGTAGTCCTCTGTGAGTGTAGGCCTGTGTGTGTGTGCATATATGCATTCATGTGTGTATGCACATGTGTGTGTGGTTGGGTGTGTGCATGTATGTGCGTGCGCATGCATGTGTGTGTGTGTCTGAGAGAGAGAGGGACAAAGACAGAGAAGCATGAGTATGAGTGTGCATGCATGTGTGTGTGTGTCTGAGAGAGAGAGAGACAAAGACAGAGAAACATGAGTATGAGTGTGCATGCATGCAGGCACTTAATGAAGAGAGATCATGTGCTATACCTTCCACTCTTTACCTCACATTCTATATAGCGCATTATCGGATTGGCAGAAGAAAAGTTGGTGTGATGTTGCAGATGGTCGTGATCACACACCCTGCTGCCGTCAGCGTGAAGTCCAGGAAATTTGCTATGGACTGTGCGTGCACAACACACCAGGCCCGCTGGATCCCGCCTACTTGGCCTGCATGCAGGACACAGCCAAGGTCGTGATGTGCTACCAGGAAGGGTTGGGTGAGTGAACTGTTATCATAATAATTGGAAATGACCGGGCAAAATAACCCTCACAAGTGGCTTGCTTCTTGGGAGATCTGAAGTGTTGAGGAGCTTGAGACTCAAACTCGAAGTCGAAAACTTTAATACTCAAGGATAGTAGTGTTAGGTCCATTTAGACCTATCTAACAGCCAGTCCTTGCTATACTACAAATGCAAATAAGTGCAGCGGAGCTTGAGGCACCACTTCTTGGCTCAAAGCCAAGGACATCATCACACCATCGATAGCCTGGAGGAGAGAGGCGTGGAAAGAGGAAGCGCTAGACAGTCTTCCTTGAAAGAATGATAGAGGGCCATCGTCAGCCAGATGAACATTGGAACTGTTTCAAGAGCAGCGTTAGGAAAACTGCTGAGACAACACAGAGCGCATATGGGCTTTTCTGAGCACACAGATATAATCTTGAACTGGACTGATCTGAACTGAACTTAAAATAGTAATCATGGGAGATTTCCAGAACATCAGTGCTTAGGATTAGGAAGCACAAGGCGCTTTGCGGTGAACAGTGCAGCTCGAAAGTAGGAGGAATGATAACTAAATGGATAAATAGCCTCTCTCTCCCACCTGTCTCCATTTCTTTCCTCCCCCTTCCCCCCCCCCCCCCCCCCCCACCCCCCAAACACACACACTGAAAAAACACCATGGTAGTCACAATCATAACTCATTCAGCAGTCGAAATACTGTTTGATTCTTTGAACATGAAGGTTAAATGGTTGGATTTAAAAGGTGAAAATGATGGGCTGTGTCTGTGAACTCTTTCAGGACCGCAGCGGGGGATTGCGGATGTAGAAATTACAGTCCCATTGGTTAAGAAGCCAGATTTGATGTTCTTCCTTTTAAAGCCCAGAGTAGGTCAGAATATAGCTATGCATGCTTCACTGACTGCTAAGAGTTTGTTCCATGTCCTAATTTCTCTCTACCATGGCCATTCACCTTTTCTTTTTTCTCTCAAAATCATCCCCCCCCCCCCCCCCCCCCCCCCAGTGTTGTTTGGCACTGCCTATCATCTGCTTCATGTTTGGATTGTCTGGTGTCTTGGTCTCGTGCATTTGGGGGGATTCTGGTCAAATGGGGAAAGGGTCAACATCAGTCAGACCAACATTAGAATGGTTTCGAAGGCATCATTGTAGAAACTTCTGAGACAGGTGAGTATATTTGGGGGATTCTGGTGAAACAGAAAAGGGCCAACATCAGTCAGACCAGCATCAGAATGGTTTCAAAGGCATCATTGTGGAAACTTCTGAGTCAGGTGAGTACATTTGGGTTTTGCAGAGGGTGTTGCATATATACCATCTTGAGTTGAACTGAACTGAACTTGTTGTTGTCAGAGAACCTGGTGAGAATGCCGGAGGAGGTGAAAGTGACCAACCTCACAAGTCACATGATAAGGTTGGAGTGGAAGCAGCCGCAGACTGGTCCGAAACCTGAAAGCTACCATGTCGCCTACACCAACCTCATGACCAGCGATGCCGTGGAGGTTCGTCATTGCTGTAGTTTGTGTGTCCAGCCATGGCTTGTGGTTGTTGTGGTTGGCAGATCCATTGGTGGAGATTTACTGCTTTGTTCGGTGGTTGGATGTTAGTTGGTTGAAAAAGATTTTGAGTGTCAGAGAGTGTTAAAGAGTGTGAAATAGTGTATGCTGTTGTAAAGAGATGAGTAAATACTACATAGGGAACTTCCTGCTATGTAAGACCACTGTAAGACCATATCTATTTTTGTCACTTTTAAACATTCAGATTTATACCGCCAAAATTTTCACACTTATAAGGGCTGCTGGATATAAGGTGTATCCTCCTGAAATTTGGCTCAAAAGCAAATCCATGCTCCCAAATATAGGGTGCAGCTTAGGCAGTCCTCTAGCCGGCAAGCAAAACATGATGGAAACATGCGTCAAATGCAAAGAAAAGTGCTGTAAAGTTCAGGGAAATTGGCAGTTCACAAAAGGTTTAAATTGACCGGTAGTGCGTACGTGGCATCATTTTCTAAAGATGAGCAGCACAGCGGACATTAAGCAGCTGGCTAACCAGTTCTCACCTGCCACAGGACTGGGTAACGGCATGAAGTTGAAATCAAGGCTGCAGCCATTTTAATCTCATTTGTAATGATGTCACAAGTATTTTGTTTTTGGTTTTGCAATCTTCCACCTGTGAGTGAATGCTACTGTATGCTGACAGCATGATACGTTGTGGGGGAATTCAGGCAGCTGACTCAGCCTGATATTACCGTAATGGTTGACTGGGCATAAAACACCAAGTTACTGACTTACAGGCAGCTGAGGGGTCACAGCTGCTGGAAGGAGTAGAGTCTGACCTACGTCTGTATGCAAAGAGTTTTAAAAAAATAAAGTCCCGGTGAATCGACCTTTACATATGAAATGGTATATGATGAAGTCATGAGGGGAAAAGACTTTCTAATGGCCTGCTGGGAGTGTGGTCACTGATCAAAGGTGTCACTATAGCGCCAGTTTATCTCTCTCTTCATCATATTTTTCAGAGCAGTACAAGTGGTCTGATGTTCATCTTGCAAAATCTGGCTCCAGCTTCTGAGTACACTATCACCGTAGCCTCTTACCTCAACAACTCCTTCAGTCCCCCCACACAGAATGTCACCGTCTTCACCCCAGCGATTGGCAAGTACTCGTGACAGCACAAGGCTCTGTTCAGACTCTTTGTTGATTAGCGTCATGTGGAATCCTTTACAGTCAGTCTGGTTGTCTCAGTTTCTCTCTCGGCCCAGCACTGAAGGGTCAGTAGCCTTTGGGGAGTTTAGCAGTCTGAATCGTGGCTGCAGAATACTGTTAAAAGGCTAGGTGCATGGGGGGGGGGGGGGGGGGGAGGGAACAAAGTGGGGAGAGAGAATATCAAATATAGCTACTAGGTTGTGTGTGTGTGCATGTATATGTGTGTGCATGCAAGTGTCTGTGTGTCTGTGTGTATGCATGTGTGTGTGTGCATGCATGTGTGTGTGTTGTGTGTGTGGGGTGTGTGTGTGTGTGTGTGTAATCCTTTACAGTCAGTCTTGTTGTCTTATTTGGCCAAGCACTGAAGGGTCACTATCCCTTGTGTGTGTGTGTGTGTGCGTGTGCGTGCGTGCGTGCGTGTGAATGTCTATAATCCTTTTACAGTCAGTCTTACTCTCTCAGTTGACCCAGCACCAGAGGGTTAGTATCCTTGGTGGAGCTTACAATCTTGAAGGGTGGCTGCAGGATGCTTTTAAAAGGCTAAGTGCATAGGAAGGATGGGGTTGGGGGGTGTAAGGAGGAGAAAGAGTATCAAATGTTACTACTGGCGGTATCCTATGTTCATTAGTGTGTGTGTGTATGTGTGTGTGAATGTGTGATTCAGATATATAAGTTCACTCTTTTCTTTACTGTCCCCATTCTTGGTATTTCATTGAACCCTTTGTGCCTATACTATGCCAGTGTTTGTTGAATGGTTTGTATGAGTGAAAATGCTGGAAATGGCAAACTGATTATCTAAACAGACTGTCAGTTAAGTTACTTTTACGTGGAGTGCCACATTGCAGTTAACGTTACGTTATGTTTATGTGTGTGCGTGGGTATGTGTTCACAAGTGTGCTTTAACATTTTGCGTATGTGCTGTGCTGTCCAGTACGCATGGACACTAATGACGTGTGCTTGTGTGTGCAGATTCAGATCGCCCCTTTGTTCCCCATCCTCCAGGGGACACGGGTCGTGTGCTGTGGAACAACAGAACCCGTGAGTAGTGGCATTGGCTTTGCGTGCATCAGATGTTACTTGCTTTCCTCAGCTTAAACCATGACGTTCACCCAGTGTTAGATGGGAAGATCATGATGATGATAATGATGATGATGATAATTATGATGAAGACTTGTAGAGCATGAATACATGTTATGCTGCAAGAGCATGCTCATAGTGCTTTTTAATTTTTTTTTAATGAAGAGTCACTGGTGCACAGTCTGAGCAGATGTAATTTTCTGAGAACAGGTAGCATGGGCACACAGGCCTAGGTTTACAATTGCACAGTCTCATTTAAAGGTTTTACCACTCTGAAGGGGAAACAAGACAGAGAGATCCATTGGTTTTTTATATATATTATTTATGGGCAGCATCCATGCTTAACCCATCAGATCTATGTCCTCAAATGCGAGGCCTGTACAGTGACATAATACAGAGTGAGTGTGTATGTGTGTGCATGTGCATACGCATGCATGTGTGTGCACGTGCATGCACTTGTGTATGTGTACATGTATGCAAATGGCTCAAAATGCTGTGTTTTTGTTTGAGGGCATGCTGTGTGAGTATTTGGTTCAAGGAAATATGCAGCTTTTGTGTCTTTGTGTTCAGACTGCTGCAAGTCTGGCAAGCTTTTGTTTCTTTGTGTTCAGATCGCTGCAAGTCTGGCAAGCTTTGATTTATTTCTGTTCAGACTGCTGCAAGTCTGGCAAGCTTTGATTTATTTCTGTTCAGACTGCTGCAAGTCTGGCAAGCTTTTGTTTCTTTGTGTTCAGACTGCTGCGAGTCTGGCAAGCTTTGATTTCTGTTCAGACTGCTGCGAGTCTGGCAAGCTTTGATTTATTTATGTTCAGACTGCTGCAAGTCTGGCAAGCTTTTATTTCTGTTCAGACTGCTGCAAGTCTGGCAAGCTTTGATTTCTGTTCAGACTGCTGCAAGTCTGGCAAGCTTTTGTGTCTTTGTGTTCAGACTGCTGCGAGTCTGGCAAGCTTTTGTGTCTTTGTGTTCAGACTGCTGCAAGTCTAGCAACATCAGCAAGGCCTGTCAGCCGCTGTGCCTGAACCAGCCAAGTGGAGCAGTGGACTGCAGCAAGGAAGATCACAACATCCTCACATGTGCTGCAGGTAAATATGCCTGTCTGATACAGCGGAACTTGGTACTGCAGCAGAAGTTAGAAGATTGATTGATTTGATTGCTTTTATAGGACACTTGTCTGTGTGATACAGCAGAACTTGGTACTACAGCAGGAGGTGGTAGATTGATAGATTTTGATTACTTTTATATGACGTACTTGTCTGTATGGTGTAATGGAACCTGGTACAAGGATACAAGGATATTTATTTGCCTGTGACATTTAAGTGTACACAGGAATTTGTCTGCGTGATGTTCCATTCATGTAGTGCATTAACAAAGAGACAAAACATTACAGTTATCTATGTATGAAAGTTATAAATAAATCAAGTTAAACTCAACAATGCTACTGTGGGAGTTAGGAGATTGAGTGATTTGATTGCTTTTGTGTGGCGCTATCTCAGCTCAAGCAGACTCATTTGGCTCTGATTGCTTGTGACCACAGCTTCACATAGTGTGATGAAATATCCACCAAAGTGGTGTAGCCTACTTTCAGTGCTAATTGGTCGTGACATCTCTGCTGCCGTGCTTTCCCTTAGGGGGGTCACAGACTGCAGTGGGAAGTTGTGGCATTCTTGCTTGTGCTTGAGGCATTGTGTTAGTAAAGTAGTCAGAGAATGCTGTTCTGTGTCTGGTGTTTGGTTAGGTTAGTAAAGTAGAGAATGCTGTTCTGTGTCGGGTGTTTGGTTAGGTTAATAAAGTAGTCAGAGAATGGTGTTCTGTCTCGGGTGTTTGGTTATATAGGCTAGTAAAGTAGTCGGAGAATACTGTTTTGTCTCTGGTGTTTGGTTTGGTTAGTAAATAGAAAATGCTGTTAGCTGCTAACTTCTGTCTCTGGTGTTTGGTTAGGTCAGTAAATTAGAGAATGCTGTTAGCTGCTAACTTCTGTCTCTGGTGCTTGGTTAGGTCAGTAAAGTAGTCAGAGAATGCTGTTAGCTGCTAACTTCTGTCTCTGGTGCTTGGTTAGACTAGTAAAGTAGTCAGAAGAATGCTGTTGAATTTTGAGGGATATGTTATTAACCACTGACAGTTCATTACTTCTTGCAGACGGCAAGGACCATAGAGTCTGCTGCCAGGAGAATGGCTTGCCACCAGAGTGTCTGCCTCTCTGCAGCGGCCATTCGGCCACCAACTTCTCTGTCAGATTGGCCGGATGCCTCGCCGATACCAGCCTGGGCATCATAACGTCTTGCTTCCTGTCTTACTCAGGTAATGTGTGAATGAATGAATGAATGAAAATTTATATATGGCACATAAAACTTTTACTTTGCCTGTTCACAACTTTTATCTTTTATTATTATTAGTTTTAGTCTTGAGACTTTTTCAGTTCACACAGAGATATTTTAACAGGGGAACTGTGCAAGAAGGTTTGGTGACACACTCCAAGCAGCTGTGTGACGACTGTCGGTTCCTGCGTAAAGAGGAACAGGTGGGAGGAAGCATTACAGGCCTTGTTGATGTTGATAGGAGAGGAATAAAGTAAACATGCGGTAGTTTCAGGGTTCACCAGTTCTTTTCTTGTTTTTCCCAGCCTGACTCCGTCATGCTTTACGGTGCCATGGGGTTGAATGGCTACAAAGTGAAGGTAGACAAACATTTAAGGCCTTTTTGTTTGTCTGTTCACATGGTGTTTTTGTTTTTTCAGGCTTGCTGCCGTCCATGCCCTACAGTTTTACTGCAAAGAGTGAATACAATTCCACGGTTCGGTTGGAGTGGACGCCTGCCGAGAACTGTGACCCCAACACTAACCCCTGTACTTACGATGTTCACTACTGGAAGGCTGATAGCAAGAATCTCTCTAGCTATACAACAGTGACGGTGAGATACAGTTTGGATGGGTGCAGGTGTTGGGGTGGGGTGGAGGATGAGTGTTGTGTATGTGTTATAATTGATTTGACCTCCCATGATTCTGTGAGGAATCTGATCACATGAGAACTTTGCGTGCGAAATCACTTTTGCCTACGTGCGGACATGCTGGTGCATTAGTGTTAAGTTTTGGGATGGTTTTGACTGAACTGTCCAGGCTCTTTTTCTTTCTTTGAAGTTCTTGGACCATAGTAATTTTTTTCCATTGTGAAAGTACTTTGAGCCAGAGGCAAACTAAATCCGTTTCCTTTTCTTTATTTTGTTTTGTTCATGGTAATGATGATGAATGAAAAATGAATAGTGTTCATTCCACACACATTTTGAATAAAACTGGTTTTGTAGAAGTTGATTGCATGAAGAGTTGCTACGAGAACTCCTGTCAGTGAGCTCTTTTGGTGACAGAGCCTTTATTATAAGAAAATATGCCTTTCAGAGAGACAGAGAGAGAGATTCTTGGATTTTGACATTCTGTTAGGTGCTCTGGTTCACTTCAGAGTGAAGAGACAATGTGTGTTGTTGATTGCTTTTAAATAGCACTATTCTCTGCTCTCAAGCAGACTCACTGCACTCGCATGTGATTTCTCACAAGTGACTAGCTTTATAGAACACATTTTGGAATATCCACTGAAGTGGTGTACTTGCGGCGCTGACATGGCTGGTGCCATGTGAAACTGCTTCTGTCTCAGCATGTTCTGTGTACACCATACAACCATGCACCATGTTACTTCATGCAAAGCCACATATGTAAGGGGCACGCGTGTTTAGCTGTAACCTGCCACCTCCACTTTTGGCCATATGATCAGGATCTTTTACGTGCTACTGTGGTAACACGGAGGTGGAACAGATAGCAAAATAAGAGTCAGCACAGAAAGTTGACCATGGAGAAGAAAATTCTCCTGCAGGGACTCAAACCCATGTCCTTTTAATCACAAGTCCGGTGCTCTAACCTCTGAGCTATCCCTGCTTTCCATGTTGTGGTGTTGGTCTGGATACATGGATTTAAAAAAATTTAATTCTGAAACAGGTGTGACTCCCAGATTCTGAGAAAGACATTAAAGCATGTGCTGGGTTGAAACTGAATGCATTTTGTTTTTCCATTGAGACAGTATGAAACAAGATGTAACTTTTTTCTTGGCTTCCTTTTTGTTTGTGTGCCTTTCCTGTATGAGCATTACAATGTACACTGTACAACACACACGCACATTATCATTCAGGCATCCTAATGCATTTTCTAACTCCTGTTCAGGTATGTTTGTGCACACCTCTGATACTGAATACGAGTTAAAAAAAGAATATGCACTATGATACTTGAATGATAATGTGTGTGGTGGTGGCGTGAGGAATAATCCAAATTTTGCAATGTAATGTTTACTCTGTGGAGTGGTTTTGGGGAGCTCTAACCTGGCAGTTGTGATGCAGGTATTTGTTCAGTACTGAATTTTAGCTGCTGTGTAATCTTCTAGCTGTGATGTATGCGTTGCATGAGGCTGAATCACCATTTATGGTTGTAAGTGTTTTGATATATATTGAAAATTGTATGTATATATATTATTATTTTTTGCAGTCTGTGACATCCCCTTATGATGTGACAGGACTTCCCAGGGAAGAGAAGTACACCTTCACTGTCACTGCCCGCAATTCCTACGGTAGTGGGGCTGCTGCTCCATGGCAAACTCTCTACTTTGGTGCCCTCAGTAAGTGAATTGCTTTGTGGCAAGCTCTCTACTTTGGTGCCCTCTGTAAGTGACAATTACTTTGTGGCAAACTCTCTACTTTGGTGCCCTCAGTAAGTGAATTGCTTTGTGGCAAACTCTCTACTTTGGTGCCCTCAGTAAGTGGCAATTACTTTGTGGCAAACTCTCTACTTTGGTGCCCTCAGTAAGTGACAGTTGCTTTGTGGCAAACTCTCTACTTTGGTGCCCTCAGTAAGTGACAGTTGCTTTGTGGCAAACTCTCTACTTTGGTGCCCTCAGTAAGTGAATTGCTTTGTGGCTTGAACTCTACCTTGGTGCCCTCTGTAAGCGAAAATCACTCCCTGGCAAACTCTACCTTGGCTCCACCAGTAGGTGGCAATTGCTCCCTGGCAAACTCTACTCTGGCTCCATCAGTAGGTGGCAATTGCTCCATGGCAAACTCTACTTTGGCTCCATCAGTAGGTGGCAATTGCTCCATGGCAAACTCTACTTTGGCTCCATCAGTAGGTGGCAATTGCTCCATGGCAAACTCTACTTTGGCTTCATCGGTAGGTGGCAGTTGCTCCATGGCAAACTCTATTTTGGCTCCATCAGTAGGCAGCAGTTGCTCCATGGCAAACTCTACCTTGGCTCCATCAGTAGGTGGCAATTGCTCCATGGCAAACTCTACTTTGGCTCCATCAGTTGGTGGCAATTGCTTCATGGCAAACTCTACTTTGGCTTCATCGGTAGGTGGCAATTGCTCCATGGCAAACTCTACTTTGGCTCCATCAGTAGGTGGCAATTGCTCCATGGCAAACTACTTTGGCTTCATCGGTAGGTGGCAATTGCTCCATGGCAAACTCTACTTTGGCTCCATCAGTAGGTGGCAATTGCTCCATGGCAAACTCTATTTTAGCTCCATCAGTAGGTGGCAATTGCTCCATTGCAAACTTTATTTTGGCTCCATCAGTACGTGGCAACTGCTCCATGGCAAACTCTACTTTGGCTCCATCAGTAGGTGGCAGATACTTCATGGTAAACTCTACCATGGCTCTCTTTCTCTCTCTCTCTGGCCTTCAGTTCCTGGCCAACTCATGTAACAGTCTATGTTTGTTTGGGTGTTCCTTTCTGGAAAATGTGATGCTTTTGTTAGTTGTATTTAGTACAAATGCAAATATTAATATGTGCTTGTAATTACTGAATTACTGTTTTTGGCTTGCTTACAATTGCTGTTGACTGTTCTATGATGCAGTTTTTGTCTTGCGATCATGTGACCTGTGTATTGAACTGGTGTAAAAGAATTTTGAATGTGTGCTTGATCCTGATGTGATCCTGTGTGGTTTTTAAAATCCAAGAACTAACATTAATTTGGTGACTTTAATTTGGTTCTCCCCATACATGACAGGTGCTCTGTGTTTATAAAAAAAATCTTTTGAAAATGCTCTTCACTAACTTCTAAATAATTGTGTGTGTGCGTGTGTGTGCTTTTTTTTTGCATAAATATGATGCCCTAGGTAATCTTTAATGTATATGGCGTATTAGGCTTTTTATAGTTTTACTGCTTCTGAGTGAATTTTCTCGTGGGGACAGTAAAGTTGTATCAAGGGGATGTTTGAATCCAAGAATTAGCAAAGTGTCTCTGGTTTATCCTCAGGACCTGATGTCTCCATTGCCCTGCGACCCAAGCTTGATGCCTTTGACCAAGGAACAACAGTTACGCTGGTGTGCGATGTGTTCGGCTTCAAAGAAGCCCCCAGCATCACATGGCGTCTGCGCGATTATGTTTTTAGTTCAAGTGCTCGCATTTTGCGACTGGAGAATGTCAACAAATCCGTGGAGGGCAACTACAGCTGTACTGCCTCCTCCTCTGACATTACTGCAAGGGCAGAAATTTACGTTAATGTTCGCTGTGAGTATGTGTGCTGTCAAACTTCTCAGAGCATACTTTGTGAGGTCTGGAACCAATTTTAAAGTACAACATTGCAGCCTGTCTGTATGTCTTTGTGCTTGTCTTTAAGTTGGATTCTTTCTGTTTTTGTCTCTCTCTCTGTCCTGTCTTAGTATGTCTCCGTCTCTGTTTCTGTCCTGTGTGTCTTAGTATGTCTCCCTCTCTGTCCTGTGTGTCTGAGTATGTCTCCCTCTCTGTCCTGTCTGTCTTAGTATGTCTCCCTCTCTGTCCTGTGTGTCTGAGTATGTCTCCCTCTCTGTCCTGTCTGTCTGAGTATGTCTCCCTCTCTGTCCTGTGTGTCTTAGTATGTCTCCCTCTCTGTCCTGTGTGTCTTAATATGTCTCCCTCTCTGTCCTGTGTGTCTTAGTATGTCTCCCTCTCTGTGTCTGCCCTGCTTGTCTTAGTGTGTCACCATCTCTGTCCTGTCTGTCTTTGTATGTTTCTGTCTCTGTCCTGAGTGTCTTAGCATGTCACCCTCTCTGTCCTGTCTGCCTTAGTATGTCTCTGTCCTGTCTGTCTTAGTACTTCTCTGTTTCTGTCCCGTCAGACCTAGTATCTCCCTCTCTGTCTCTGTCCTGTCTTAGTATGTCACCCTCTCTGACTTGTCTGCCTTAGTCTGTCACCCTCTCTGTCCTGTCCGTCTTAGTCTGGCACCCTCTCTGTCCTGTCTGTCTTTGTCTCTGTCCTGTCTGTTTTAGCCTGTCTCTGTCCTGTCTGTTTTAGTATGTCTCCCTCTCTGTTTCCTGTCTTAGAGTGTCTCACTCTCTGTTTTGGTCTTTCTGTCTTTGTCATATGGTCTGTATTTGCGCCAGTCTTTATTTCTCTTGTCTTTTTGTCAGCCTCTTTTTCTATCTTTTTCTTTCTGTCTGTCCTTGGCCAGCTTAAACTTCACACAAGGTTAAATTAAAAGTTTTGTAGAGAAATTCTTGTTTTCTGTGTCCGAGCTTTGCATGCTGACCTTATGTATTCTTTATGCCTGTGTTGATGACCACAAACCACTTTTAAGGTCACACAGGGGGGCTCAAAAAAGGCATATTTTCCAGTTTGGAATACAAGTTGATTTAACATCATCTCTTCCTGTTTGTTTCTTCTTGTAGTCAAACCGCAGTTTGAGTACTTCCGTGTGGACAGCGTCAGACCTGGCATTGGAGCAGAAGCAGTCTTGGCATGCTGGTTCCGAGGCCATCCATTCACAAGGGACCCCGTGGGTGTCTGGTCAAAAGATGGCCAACCCATTCCCCAGACCTCGCGACATTCAACCTCCGCCAAGTCTCGCTTTCACACTGGGATCACAGCTTTCAAGCTCAAAATAGCTAACGTTGTGCAGTCCGATTACGGCACTTACAAGTGTAATGTCTCCAACCAGTTTGGATCTGTTTCTGCCACAACCAAGCTGATGGGTGAGAACTGCCCTTGTTTTGTGGGTGGGGGGTTCAGGTCTTTCTGATGAGATGATGCAGTTTTCACTGCGCAGGTGTTTAACCCTTTCAGTGCCTAGCAGCTGAATATTCAGTCAGGCTTAGCATGTGTGCTTCCGGTTGTCTTGCTGGTTATGACTGAACAGGTTAGTGATTATTACTGAATATTTAAACTATGACTTTTTTGTGCTTTTCTTGCCTGTGAGAAGAGCTAGAATTTAAAGAAAAAACATGATCCACTCAGAAGACTTTTATGTGCTTTTCTTGCCTTTGAGAAGAGCTAGAATAAAAATAAAATAAAAAAATGATCCATTCAGAAGCTTTAAGTTACCTGGCAAAGGTGTGCAAATTTCCTTCTCCTCAGCACTGAAAGGGTTAAATCTTTGTGCCTTTGATTGATTGTTTTCCCACAATCTGTCTCTGTCTGTCCCCACCCCATGTACTGTTTTCCCCATACTCTGTCTCTGTCCCCGCCCCATGTACTGTTTTCCCCATACTCTGTCTCTGTCCCCTCCCCATGTACTGTTTTCCCCATACTCTGTCCCTGCCCCATGTACTGTTTTTCCCATACTCTGTCTCTGTCCCCACCCCATGTACTGTTTTCCCCATACTCTGTCTCTGTCCCCGCCCCATGTACTGTTTTCCCCATACTCTGTCACTGTCCCGTCCCCATGTACTGTTTTCCCCATACTCTGTCTCTGTCCCTGCCCCATGTACTGTTTTCCCCATACTCTGTCCCCGCCCCATGTACTGTTTTCCCCATACTCTGTCACTGTCCCGTCCCCATGTACTGTTTTCCCCATACTCTGTCTCTGTCCCTGCCCCATGTACTGTTTTCCCCATACTCTGTCCCCGCCCCATGTACTGTTTTCCCCATACTCTGTCTCTGTCCCTGTCCCATGTACTGTTTTCCCCATACTCTGTCTCTGTCCCTGCCCCATGTACTGTTTTCCCCATACTCTGTCTCTGTCTGTCCCTGCCCCATGTACTGTTAGACTGTTCTCCTTGCATGTGTGCTTATACATACAAAGCCAAGCATTGTCCTCCTTCTACACTGTCTATCTCTGTGTCTTCCATCCCTCTCTTTCTCTGAATTTATGCATGTAGTGATTGACTGTATCCCACCTTATCTTGCGCCATCTTGAAAGCGTTCTTTTTTTAAACAATGTTTTAGGGTGTCATTTTGCATTGTTGTGTTAAGCTGGTTTTTGTTTGATCTCATCAGTGTGGTTGCTTGAAGTTGATATAGGTAACTTGGTGTTTTATGCCCAGTCAACCATTACATTTGAAGTTGAGCATCATTTATTGAGGTTGTTGTTGAAGTGTTGCTTTACATCCACAGAAACTGTAGGCTTATTAGGGATGGGAGCCCAGGACAGCCACCTCGACTTTCACACAGCTCCTGAGCTCTGATTTGTCTGTAAAGTGCTGACGTATTTCACTCACTCAAACTTGTCAATACTAGAGGGGGGTGGGGGGGGGGGGGGGGGTGTAGAAGCTATTCACTTTTAGATCTACAGAGAATCCACTGAATAAGTGCCTGGTATTTGTGTATTTTTCAGATCCAGTTACAGTGCCCACTCCCATACCACCAACACCATTGGAAAAGAAAAACATTACAGGTAACTGGTGGCTGTTTCTAACTTCTGGTTTTCGCCAGCTGAGGAGTGTGTTCCTTCACCTGCCATGATAGCTCAGTAATCAATTTGTGTAGTTCACAATAAAATGTTGATTTTTTTTGATTTTTTTTTTTAATCCTCTTGTTCAGAGTAGTCCAATTTAAGATGCATTAAGGGAAAAATATAAACACACCAGTAGAGGAAAAAAAATTAAATCAGATAAAATGGGGAGAGACATTTTCAAGCTTAGCCCTTTTTGAATTTACACCCAAACAAAGGGAAACAATCAGTGTACACCCAAACAAAGGGAAACAATCGGTAGTTATAGCATTCCCCAGCTGAATGCTGAACACTCTGGGGTCACCTGGTGTACGCAGCTGTGCACTGACAAATACATTCCATAGAGTGAGAGGATTGCCTGTGTGACAGTTTTTATCAGGTTCTTAGGGTCCTTACAGGTGCTTACAAGTTGAATTTACCAAGGAAGGCCTTATAAGTCCTTACATTTGCATCACGGTCCTTATAAGTCTAGCTAATGCTGAAAATACACATGGGTAGTTGTAAAAGCCTCTCATTTTTCTGAGTCAGTGACATTGGATGGTTCCACACATTTACTGAATTTTGAAATCGTTTGGACATAGGTTGAGACGATGTCTGAAGCAGATGATGCTTTCCTCCATGTTCATGGTCATGAGATTACACAATGACCTCCAGGTCAGCCAGTTTGGTTGCAGAATTCAAAATCGAACTGTACAAGAACCTGAGCTAACAGCAAAGATGCTGGGAAAATGTTCATTCCAAGAACGCTGGCTAAAGGACAGTGCATACCAGGAGTGGGTTCTAAAAGATAAACTGTACAAACACTATGCTTAATGCATGGCATGCAAAATTCGGCTCATTTTTTGTGTTCCTTACTGTTGCGATGGTCCTTACAAAATCTAATATTGGTCCTTACAAGTCCTTATAAGGTCCTTGTTTGGTTGTAGTCCAAGCCCCTGGGAACCATGTTTTATTAAAATACCCTGCCACATGGGCAGTGCGGCCACACACTGTCTTCAAAGGATTTATCTCCCTTTCTTGAGGCTGGGTGCTGCTATGCACGGTGCTTATGATGGCTGAAGATCGTCCCCACATAACCAGGCAGTGCATATATACTAACATTTTAATGTGGTGTTCTTGCTGGTGTTACTGTTAGTGTGCTGTGACATGGCACAGCCCGTGGCAGTCAGTCAGCAGTGAAATGGATGAAAGGCTGGGACTGTACAGAGCAAACGAGTTGAAATGCAGGTCAGACTGCTCAGGAGCGATAACATGACGGTCAGGTATCCTATCAGGATGCTGGGGCAAAACAATCTGGAGTGAAAGTTGCGTCTGTCATTTCTCTGCTTTGTTTGTTCTTCCCCAGCGTGCTGCAGAGCCAAAGGCGTGATTGACATCTGCATGCCGCTGTGCACCTTTGAAGTGAGTGCGGAAGAGGCAGCCAGCAACCCTGACACATACGGAGTATGTCTCCTCTACATCAGTGAACTCATTGAGTGTGCTGCAGGTAAGGCAGGTGTATTTAGGAACAGTATTTTGACCAGGTAAACTTCAGTTTTGTGGAGTGAATTGACCACCCATGTTATAGCTAGCAGTGGATTCCTTGGGTCTGTCAACCCCCCCCCCCCCCCACACACACACACACACACACTTCCCATGCTTGCACACCTTGGGGAATCAGACCTTCATTGTTAATAGGTACGATAAATGACAAATATTTCAACTGTATTTCTGAAGCATTTTGCCGTGTATTCTGCTGGTATTTTCTCCCTTTAGAATTCACTGGTGTATCTATCACTTGATCAGTTGTAAATTACAAAGTAGCTAACACATTGTTTGTAAACATGCAAGTTAAGTGACTGAGCTACACATCTTAGCAAATCAGCAAGCACCAGCTGAACTGTTGTTGTGTAATTATACAAACTGAATCTTCAAAAACAAGAGTGAAGGTAGGCAACGATTGAATGGTCTGTTATGCGTTTGCACTGATTATTATCATTATGAAATAAGTAAACATGGTGCTTTACGTCCACAGAAACCGTAAGGCTTATTAGGGACACACGGGTTGTCTAATGGCTTCACTCCTTATATACCCATGTTGCCTCTTTAATGTCCACAGAAACCATAAGGCTTATTACTATAATATTAGGGACGGAGATCAGTGGATGACTGATTATTAACAACCATTCTGAGTGTTACCCGTTGCCTTCAAGGTTCAAAGGTGACATCCCTGCCGTGCTTTGAGTTGAAATTCTGGATGCAGCCAGGACATTGCTGGGTTAGGTCTGGTGATGTGTTGCCTCAGTGTGACTAGCTTTTGTTTTTGCTTTGGAACTTGTTGTGTTCTTTGTGAACTAGTTCATGTGGTGTTTGCTGACAGATGGAGCGGACCACACCCTGTGTTGTGAGAAAGAGGTTGTTGATGGCCTCTGCCTCCCTTTCTGCAAAGGGGAAGTTCCCCCAATGGAGGACATCTTTGCTTCTTCCCATTTACTGCAGTGTGTGCCAGAGACGCCAGCAATCCTGGAGTGCATGGAGAAAGGATATGGTAAGCATGGTTCTCTCTGTGGCGAAACCCTAGAAAGGAGATGGTAAGCAGGTGTTTTTGTCTTCTGTGGTAAAACCCCAGAAAGGATATGGTAAGCATGGTTCTCTCCGTGGTGAAACCCTAGAAAGGAGATGGTAAGAATGGTTCTCTCTGTGGTGAAACCCTAGAAAGGAGATGGTAAGAATGGTTCTCTCCGTGGTAAAACCCCAGAAAGGATATGGTAAGCATGGTTCTCTCCGTGGTGAAACCCTAGAAAGGAGATGGTAAGAATGGTTCTCTCCGTGGTGAAACCCTAGAAAGGAGATGGTAAGAATGGTTCTCTCCGTGGTGAAACCCTAGAAAGGAGATGGTAAGAATGGTTCTCTCCGTGGTGAAACCCTAGAAAGGAGATGGTAAGAATGGTTCTCTCCGTGGTGAAACCCTAGAAAGGAGATGGTAAGAATGGTTCTCTCCGTGGTGAAACCCTAGAAAGGAGATGGTAAGAATGGTTCTCTCCGTGGTGAAACCCTAGAAAGGAGATGGTAAGAATGGTTCTCTCTGTGGTGAAACCCTAGAAAGGAGATGGTAAGAATGGTTCTCTCATTCAGACAGTGATGAAAATATGGTAATGGAAGAATACAGTTGGCAGTATGAATACTGTGGGTGTGCAGTGTGCTAGAATAGGTTTGACTGTGGCTGTTCAAATAGTGTTGCTGTGAAACATGAGGTGGGAGTGAAAGGGTCAACACTGGGTGTGTCTTAAAGACTCTTATGCACAAATAGAGTAAAAGGTAACAGTGCAAGTGGTAGAGAGGTCGAGTTGGCAGTGAAAAGGTTAAAATGGAATTGTGTCAAGATGAGATATAAGCTGGTGATATATGTGGTATGGCTTGGTGTTTAAAAAAAGAAGAAGAAGATTAATGTCCAGTTGAGATTATGAACTCATAATAAAAGGGTTAGCCCTGACTCTTCTGTGTAGAGGTATGAATGATCTGTGTAGAGGTATGAATGATCTGTGTAGAGGTATGGATGGTCTGTGTAGAGGTATGAATTTTCTGTGTAAATCTAAATGTATGAATGATCTGTGTAGAGGTATGAATGGTGAATGATCTGTATAGAGGTGTGAATGATCAGTCTGTGTAGAGGTATGAATGGTCTGTGTAGAGGTATGACTGATCAGTCTGTGTAGAGGTATAAATGATCTGTGTAGAGGTATGAATGATCTGTGTAGAGGTATAAATGATCTGTGTAGAGGTATGAATGATCAGTCTGTGTAGAGGTGTGAATGGTCTGTGTAGAGGTGTGAATGGTCTGTGTTGAGGTATGAATGATCTGTGTAGAGGTATGAATGATCAGTCTGTGTAGAGGTATGAATGGTCTGTGTAGAGGTATGAATGGTCTGTGTAGAGGTATGAATGATCAGTCTGTGTAGAGGTATGAATGGTCTGTGTAGAGGTATGAATGGTCTGTGTAGAGGTATGAATGATCTGTGTAGAGGTATGAATGATCAGTCTGTGTAGAGGTATGAATGGTCTGTGTAGAGGTATGAATGATCAGTCTGTGTAGAGGTATGAATGGTCTGTGTAGAGGTTTGAATAATCTGTGCAGAGAGATGAATGATCTGTGTAGAGGTATGAATGATCTGTGTTGAGGTATGAATGATCTGTGTAGAGGTTTGAATGAGCTGTGTAGAGGTTTGAATGAGGACTGAGTCGACAGTGACAATGGTAAAGCTTGCTTTGGTTGTTGTCAAGATTAGGTTTGAGATGGCAATGAAAAGAGTAAATTTTGCCTGGTATGTTGTTGAGATAAGCTGTTAGCTGGCGAGCAAAAGGTTGAAACTGATTATCTTGTCAAGATGATATAGGAGCTTGCGCTGAAGTTGTTAAAGGTGAAACAAGCTGGCATTGTGATCTCCGTTCTGTTGCAGACAAGATTCCAACTGCTCCACGAAACCTTGTCGCCTCGTTTGTCAGCAACAGGATCAAGATTGCCTGGCAGAAACCCAGCAGAAATGCCGACAAGGTCACCAGTTACACTGTCTACTACAACTTCTCAGGCAATCCCCAGTATCAGACGGAAACTCTCGTAAGTGTGAGATGACTGTTTTTGTTGGTAATATAGATTGCAATTAGGGTAGGTTACCTAACACATTTGCTACCTAACCCAGGTAGCAGGTAAGGTAGTTGCTAGTTTGATGCCCAGAGAAAATACTGGATTGCTGTATTCAAGGTCAAGATCACAGCTAGAGTTAATTTCTATTACTGTTTGTGAGCATATCTTCTGGACTGATGAACTTCTTGCCATGATGTCTGGTGATGCATCACCATCAGTTTGAGGGGCATGTGCAAAAAATTGCTTTGTCATCGTCAAGGTCAAAGCGAAGGCACATTTTAAAAAAACGTTTTAATGACCACTTCTACTGTATTTTCTGGACTGCTGATCCTTTTGCAACCAAACTTTCTCAGTGGTGTTGGACAAGGTCACAACAAAGGTTTTTAATCTGATGAACCGCAGACTTTTTTGTCAGTGAGCATGGTGTGGTGTTAATATCACCATGAGCTGGATTGTCATTATCGCTGTGCTGTTTTCAAGGTTGAGGTCACAGTGAAGGCTGATGTAATCAAAATATTATTTTTTGAGCATATCTGCTGAAGTGCTGATCCTCTTGCAATGAAAGTTAGTTTGATGGTAGCCAGACTTTTGTGGAAAGACTGGATTGCTGGGTAAAGTCAGGTTTTAATTTCCAGTCAACATTTGTTTTAGACAGTCTGATGCCTTTGTGTGCAGATCTTAGACCAGGCACTTATTAATTGTTTCAATCGAGGAGCTGTTCCAGCTTTCTGTTTCCTTTTTTCCACAGACAAGTACTGTTGGCTTCAACCATGTGTTAAGGAACACTGATGTGGATCACATCTATCACATCTGGATGACGGCTGAAAGCTACAACAATGGGCGAAGTCGACCAACCCCAATTGTCTCTGTGACATCCTATGGTAAAAGCCTCAGTGTTGTCTCTGTTTGTGCTCGTCACTTTTCTTGCATTTGTGTGTGTGTTGAGTCACAGTCCACCCCCTACCCACCCTTTCTTCCTACCCCCCCCCCCCCATCTCTCCCGTCTGGAATCTCGGGGCTGATTCCACTTTGCTATCTCCTCACATATTTTTGTACACAGACTTGTTCCACTTTCTGTCTTGTCCTTTTTTTGCTAATGTGTAATGGCCACATTCCCTTGACTCCACCCCTACCCCCAATTTTTTCTCTCATTTTTTCTTGTTTTGTTAACAGATAAGCTTTTTTGTATGGTTCTTGTTGAGCACCTTGGGGATGATAGTATGTGAAGTATGCTGCTTGAGCACCTTGGGGATGATAGTATGTGAAGTATGCTGCTATGTGGCACTGGTATATATTGTAATACATTCATGTAAAAAAAAGAAGTTATTATTTCTGTTCATTCTTTTCATATATGTATTTAAAAAAAAAAAAAGTATTGATAAATCAGGTCGAAAGGTCAATGACACCAGCATGTCCTAGCCTTATATATATGATTTTTGACAAGGGCAATATCAGAAGGGACTAACTCTTCTCAAATTTGCCTTTGATGTTTGTGTAGGTGTGTTTTTACATTTGTGTTTGGACTGATTGTGTAGGTTGGACTGGATTATGGTTTTGCCTGTGAGAGGAGTTTCAAAATGTGTATTCACATATGACAGAGTTTGGTTGTCCTGAGGTGACCCTGTGTGGCTTAAGGGCGTTAAAATCCAGTAATCTCGGGGCTGATTCCACTTTGCTATCTCCTCACATATTTTTGTACACAGACTTGTTCCACTTTCTGTCTTGTCCTTTTTTTGCTAATGTGTAATGGCCACATTCCCTTGACTCCACCCCTACCCCCAATTTTTTCTCTCATTTTTTCTTGTTTTGTTAACAGATAAGCTTTTTTGTATGGTTCTTGTTGAGCACCTTGGGGATGATAGTATGTGAAGTATGCTGCTTGAGCACCTTGGGGATGATAGTATGTGAAGTATGCTGCTATGTGGCACTGGTATATATTGTAATACATTCATGTAAAAAAAAGAAGTTATTATTTCTGTTCATTCTTTTCATATATGTATTTAAAAAAAAAAAAAGTATTGATAAATCAGGTCGAAAGGTCAATGACACCAGCATGTCCTAGCCTTATATATATGATTTTTGACAAGGGCAATATCAGAAGGGACTAACTCTTCTCAAATTTGCCTTTGATGTTTGTGTAGGTGTGTTTTTACATTTGTGTTTGGACTGATTGTGTAGGTTGGACTGGATTATGGTTTTGCCTGTGAGAGGAGTTTCAAAATGTGTATTCACATATGACAGAGTTTGGTTGTCCTGAGGTGACCCTGTGTGGCTTAAGGGCGTTAAAATCCAGTAACTAATTAACTGGCTCTTACCCTAAAATCCCAGTCTGGCCTAAGCTCATAATTGTTACTGTGTATTTACTGCTTTATTTATCACCTGTCAGCTGTACTTTTTCACATGTTCATTAGAAAGACAACAAAATTAAAGGGGGAGGGGAGGGGTGTCAGCACAACAATCCAGCGCTGGGTTTTTCAGGTGTGTGTGAGTAGTGTTGAGGAAGGACATTCTCTCAGAGTCTGCAGGAGAAGGTTCCCAGGTGCAGAATTTAAGAAGGCTCAGGAGCCAGAGTGGTGCTTTGTTGTGTGATCCGTTCATTCGTGCAGTCCCTCATCGGTTAATTCCGGTTGATGTCAAGTGTGTATCTCGTTCCTTTTGTCAAACAGATGATGCTGTGCCTTATTAAGCATCTCTCTCCTCAGGTACGCTGCCAGTGCCGCCGACAGGTGTGATGGCCATGAGGATTGATGGTACAACCGTGGTGCTTGAATGGCAGGAGCTGCCTAATTGGTCACCACCTCAGGAATCCTTTGCCGTGTACTACAAACCCGTCAACACCGTCAGATACCAGAGGGTGACTTGATTTCTGACTTGCTGAGAGCTTGCGGTCTCAACTTTTTCTTTTTGGGGAAAGGTTCATTGATGGCTATATATATATATATATATGCTTACCATTTTGACTGTCAAGTGGATATTGATAATGTACAGCACTGTGAGCTCATACATTTTTACAGGGTATAGCACTATAGAAGAGTTATTATTATGATGTTTAGACTGTAAGGTGATACCTTATTCATCAAATTTGACCCATGTGCCTGATTTGTTGGTCATACCTTACATGTGAGTAAAATTCAGCATGCATGCTGAGCTGGGCATTCTCTTTCCTCTTTTTTTTTTCTTTTTCTTTTTGCCATCAGGCTCTGTTCTGCAGTCATCTTTCCTGTTGTTAGTTCCAGTTGTTATTTCTATTTTCTGTTGTCCAGAAACTGACCCAGGAACTCAGTATTGTGCTGACAGGATTAAGACAGATTTTCTGTTGACCAGAAACTTACCCAGGAACTCGGTGTCACGCTGACAGGACTAAGACCTATTTTCTGTTGTCCAGAAACTGACCTGGGAACTCAGTATCATACTAACAGGATTAAGACCTATTTTCTGTTGACCAGAAACTGACCCGGGAACTCAGTATCATGCTGACAGGACTAAGGCCTATTTTCTGTTGACCAGAAACTGACCCGGGAACTCGGTATCACCCTGACAGGACTAAGGCCTATTTTCTGTTGTCCAGAAACTGACCCGGGAACTCAGTATCATGCTGACAGGACTAAGACCTATTTTCTGTTGTCCAGAAACTGACCCGGGAACTCAGTATCATGCTGACAGGACTAAGACCTATTTTCTGTTGTCCAGAAACTGACCCGGGAACTCAGTATCACGCTGACAGGACTAAGACCTATTTTCTGTTGTCCAGAAACTTACCTGGGAACTCAGGATCACGCAGACAGGACTAAGGCCTATTTTCTGTTGTCCAGAAACTGACCCGGGAACTTGGTATCACACTGACAGGACTAAGACCTATTTTCTGTTGTCCAGAAACTTACCTGGGAACTCAGTATCACGCTGACAGGACTAAGGCCTATTTTCTGTTGTCCAGAAACTGACCCGGGAACTCAGTATCATGCTGACGGGACTAAGGCCTATTTTCTGTTGTCCAGAAACTGACCCGGGAACTCGGTATCACACTGACAGGACTAAGACCTATGACACAGTATGTGGCCTATGTCAGAAGTAACAGCAGAGCTGGAGAAGGACTGCAGTCAAAGCCTGTCAGGTTCACCACTGGGACAGAGGGTATGCATTCTGTGTGTGTATGTGTGTATGTGTGGTGTGTGTGTGTGTGTGTGTGTGTGTGTGTGTGTGTGTATGTGTGTGTGTGTGTGTGTGTGTGTGCATGTGCATGCCTACATATGTATATTGTGTTCTGGTGTGTGTGTGGGGGTGTGTGTGTGTGTGTGTGTGTGTGTGTGTGTGTGTGTGTGTTGTGTTCAGGTGCATGTGTGTTTGTGGTGTTCTGATGGTATGTTATGCATGTGTGTTAACTCTTCATGCATACATGTGTGTTCTAGCCTGTGTTTGTAAGTGTGTGTGCATAAATGGATTTGTAGGGGGGGGGGCAGACATGTAAAAATAGACTCTTTTATGCAGCCTAACAGCATTGTTATGCTACACTGAACTGTAGGGAAAATGTTAAATTTACATTTGCTTTCATTAACATCATTGTGGTTGTTTCATTATAAAATATAATTATCTTGTTTCTTTCCTTAACGTCATCTTGTGTTTGTCTGTTAACATCATCGCTTTTTTCCCTTCCAGTTAACATCAACTTGTGTTTTTTTCCCTGTTACCATCAACTTGTGCTTTCCCCATTAACATCAACATGTGTTTTCCCAGTTAACATCTTGTGGTTTCCCCCTGTTAACATCATCTTATGACCCCCCCCACACACACACCTTAATGTCATCCTGTGTTTTATTTCAGTTAACATGATCTTGTGTTTTTTCCCTGTTAACTTCATCTTGTGTTTGTTTTTTCCAGTTAAGATTATCTTGTGTTTCCTTTGCTGACATCATCTTGTATTTCTTTTGTTAACATCATGTTTCTGTCATTAAAATTTTCTTGTGTTTCTTTTGTTAACATCTTGCGTTTCTTTTGTTAACATCATCTTGTTTCTTTTGTTAACATTAAGATGTGTTTCCTTTGTTAACAACATCTCATGTTTTTTTCATTAACATCATTGTTTGGATCCTTTCGTGAACATTATCTTATGTTTTGTTGTTGTTTATGTCATTTTGTGCTCCTTTTGTAAATGTCATCTTGTGTTTCTTTCATTAACATCATCATCTTGTTTCATTTGTTATCATTATCTTATGTTTCCTTTGTTAATGGCATCTTGTGTTTCTCTCATCAACATCATCATCTTGTTCCTTTCGTTAACATTATCTCATGTTTCTTTTGTGAACATCATCTTGTGTTTTTTCCCTTCACATCATGATCCTGTTTCTTCATTAATATTATCTTGTGTTTCTTTTGCTAACAGCATCTTGTATTTCTGTGTTAACATCATCATCTTGTTTCTTTTGTTAACATTATCTTGCGTTTATTTCATTAACATCATCATCTTGTTTCTTCTGTTAACATTATGTTGTGTGTCTTTTGTTAACAGCATCTTGTGTTTCTGTGTTAACATCAGCATCTTGTTTCTTTTGTTAACAGCATCTTTCGTTTCTTTTGTTAACATCATCATCTTGTTTCTTCTGTTAACATTATGTTGTGTGTCTTTTGTTAACGACATCTTGTGTTTCTTTCTGTCCTGGGCCATCAGGTGTAAAAGGACCAGAAGCTGAAGCACAAGGTAGGCATTTTGTGTTTTTATACCGCCTGCAGCGCATCCATCCCGTCTTTCAAGGCCACCCTAAACCACAAGAGGTTTTAAAAGAGGGGCGGGCCTTGGTTAGGGGGTCCTTTGGCATTGGGATGGGGAGGGGGGTGGGAGGGGGTGATGGTTGAGGGGGGTCTGAACTGCAGTTTGGGGGTAAAGAGGAGGGTAGGGGCTGAAATTGGATTTGAACCTGCATTAATGCAGCCTTCTGATTCTGAAAAGAGTACCTTTGTCTCGTGGCTCAACCATTTGGTTAACTATGAACGCAGAGTAACATGTAGAACTGTGCCTGCAGCCTCACATTCCACAGCACTCCTACCGGGGACCAACTACTGAAATAAATGTTGGCACAGACAGTGGACTCTGGAGAATAAAATTTGCCCATCTTCCTTCAGATGATGCTTAATGTCCTCAGATGTCGGTTGACATATTAGGGACAAGCTGAGACCAGTGCGTGTGCATGGTTCAGTATTGCTTTACGTCCGCGGAAACCGTGAGGCTTGTTAGGACGGACAGTCCGGGACGGCCACCTCGACTCTCCCACAGCTCCTGAACTAAGTCCATCACTCCTACCGGGGACCAAATACTGAAATAAATGTTGGCACAGACAGTGGACTCTGGAGAATAAAATTTGCCCATCACTCCAGCAGGGACCAAACCTGTGTATTGTTTTGACAGAGGCATGATCTGAAAATGTGCACATTAGTTTGTCTTGTCTGATTATAAAGCTTTGTTTACGAAAATATGATTATGTTTTTAAAATTGATTTAGTGATTTTTTTTGGTCCTGCACCAGATCAGACCATGTGTGTCACATGGCGTGGGTCCTGAGTGACGGAGCCAGGTGCAGGTTGCTTAAGACCTGAACTCCTCTCACCCAGCGGTTGTGGTGGTTTTCAGGTGGTCTTGAGGGAGGGCAGGTAGCAGGCATTGTGATAGCCATTGTGGTCGTCATTGCTGTCATTGCCGTCATTGCCGTGTTCCTGGTCAGGTGAGTGAGAGTGCGTGTGTGGCTGTGTGTGTGTGTGTGTGTGTGTGTGTGTGTGTGTGTGTGTGGTGTGTGTGTGTGTGTGTGGCTGAGAGAGAGGGAGTGACAGAGAGTGTGTGTGTGTGTGTTTGTGGCTGAGAGAGAGAGGGAGAGAGAAAGAGAGAGAGAGGGTGTGTGTGTGTGTGTGTGTGCGTGTGCTTGCATTTGTCTTTGTGGCTGAGAGAGACAGAGAGAGAGAGACTGAGAGAGAGAGAGAGAGAGAGAGAGAGAGTGTGTGTGTGTGTGTGTGTTTGTGGCTGAGTGTGTGTGCTTACGGAGAGGTGAGGGGGGTTGTAGCTATCCCTCTGGCTCTCCTGGTAGTTTTTATCTTAATACCCCCCCACCCACCAAAATAGGCCCCAAAACAAAGCAAAACTGTTCACAGTGCTAGTGACACAACTTCCTGCATTACAGCATAGTACGGGGTGCTTGTGTTTCTGCACTGCTGCACATTTTCACTGCTTCAGTGATGCTCATTCTCACCACTCTCTTCTGGCAGGGGTCTCGCCAGTGGGAAACAGAAACTGACAGATACTGTGTCCTTTGAAAATCCAGGCTACGGAAACCAGCAAGTGCATGTGAGTATAATTGTACAGGTGGCTGAATGGTAGTGTCTGTTTTCTTGGGATTGAGAGGTTTGGTTGAATCAAAGTTTTTGTGTTCCTCATCTCCCTTCAGCTGCATTTCTTTTGTTTGTTTTGTGATTGGGCATGGTAGTACATTGTATTGTTCGGACAGTCTTTTAAAGAATTTGGTAAACTGAGATGCCTTGTTCCAGGCCAGAAAAGTCTGAACCGTCGATCTGTGGAAGGTATAAAGCTATAAAATAATATTTTTTTTATGTACACAGCACTTTGAACCAGTGTGATAACGTTTGTCTGCAGCTTCATGATCTTGAGTGAACTTTGTTTAAACCAAATGATCAATTCTTTCTTGAGGATGTACCTCTGGTACCTTGTATTTACACGCATGCCAGGCGCGAGTTACCATATGCGACTCAGGTCTTTGTTGTTGTACATGTGTTATGTATTGTGAGCGCTAATTAACTCCCTTGCATGTTGATTCAGTTCCTTCTTCACCCTGTGCAATTTGTCCTCATTCTCTAGATCAGCAGCCTGCCTGGCAGCCTGCCTGGTGACAACCCTTACGACTCTGTCATGCAACCCCAGGCAGAGCCGGAAAAAGATGGCAACTACAGCTACGCTCGTCTCCACGAAGACCAGGCCGCAGCAGCAGCTTCGAACGCAGCAAAGCCTGGCACAGAAGGGGATTACCCCAACACCCAGTACGCCACTCCGGCCGACCCCAGTGGCATTAGTGTGGCTGTTGAAAGCAATGGTACGCCTGCTGTGGAAGTCAAGAACGAGTCCATGACGTAGTGATCAGGTGAAGGGGAGAGCACAGCTTTTAACCTGCAGAAAGAGTGTTCGTGAGTGGGATTGCAGTAATTCTAAAGAAAATCAAACAGACAACATTCTTTCTGCGCAGGTTGGCTCTCTTTGACTTAGGCTGTCTGGAAGAACTGCTGCCTTGGTACTTACTACCCACCCAGAAAAACAAGTGTTTGCTTGGATCATTATTTTCTCTCTCTTAGTTTTCCTGTTGTTGGTGGTTTGTGTGTGTGTGTGCGTGCGTGCGTGTGTGAGGTGTTGTTTTTTGGGGGAAGAGGGGTAGATTTTGCCGAGTAAGTTTTTTTGGTGTGTGGGTTTGTGTGGGTTATAATTATACAACATGCTCAAGGGGACCCAAGTGAAGAACAATATGGGCCCTGTTGATGGGAATTGGGGTGGAAAAGAAACACTCGCACTAAGTTTTCAGTGGATTTATGGATTAATTTGTGAACAACTGATGTTGGAGAGAGACACGGCTGTGAGCACCGCCATTTTGTGCTTGGTGGTCCGTGTCTGTGAGTCGGGGTCAAGATGGGCATGTGTGGCAGAAGTGTGTTACATCATGAGCCAACCTTTTTGTGCTCTTCATTAGCAAAGAGCGAATCAACATGGCTGCATCATGAGGAGTGCAGATTCAAAGGAGAAAAGCACTTCTGTTGCATGGATGGTGGTGGAACAACTATGGGAGCATGAAATATGCAAATAAAAATTAATATTTTGGCCTCTTTTTTTCTTTTTCTTTTTTTACATTTTCAGGCCGTCTTGCGTCTTTGCTTGGGGTCTCTTTATGAAAGGCTAACTAACTTGATTACTGAAGATGTACTTACAGTGTGCGAGTGTTGATCGATACCAGATCCCTTCCACCAAAGATGTGTACAAAAATATATATTGTGTCTGTATGTGTTCTCAGTGTTCGCACAATATGCCGGGAGAAGAGGTGGGAGAGCTGCAGCAGAATGTATTTAACCCTTTTTGACCAGGCTGTGACTACAGTTGTAACAGCAGAGCAGCTGTAGTGGCAATGAACAACAGCAGTCCATTCTCTGCACTAATCCACCTTTTCCCAAGTTGAAACCAGGTCTTAGGCATTCCCTCCTAGACCCTTTTGATTGCATTCCGCGTCACTGAAGGCATATTTTTTATGTGGCTATTGAATTTTTTGCAGAAAAGTGGTTCAAGGGATGGTGGTTTGTGTGTGTGTGTGTGTGGTTTTTGTTTTTTTGCAATGGAGAAAATTCATCAACAGCTGTTTCTGCATGGTAAATATTAAGAAGTATAAAGGATCAGGTTTTGAATCAGAAAATGATAATTTTGTTTAGAATCAGACGAACAGGACCAGGACACACTCAGTAGTGGTTATTCAGCTAGCATATATCACCTTGAAGTTTGTTTTTGTCAAAATGTTCACCTTCTCAAGATGGTCGCCAAACTGTCATGATAGCCCACATTTTGCTTAGATCATGCTGTGCACTGTCAAATCTTTTTCATTCTGCAACATTTGGTGCAGCTTGTTACAGAAACACTTGCATTATTAAACATTAGTAATCATGATAAGTAATTGTTATTAAGTGATATTGTCTAACAAGGGTTAACCTCACTTGCACTGTGTTGACAACTAATGACAAAAACATAGTTTGCATGCAGTTCAACAAACTTGGATTGTCAAGTACCCCATGCTGCTGTAAAGGCATCACTTAAATAAGCAAATAATAACTATATATACAATGTAATATATACACATAAAATAATAGACACAATGTCCTACAACAATGCAAACCGACACCAGCACCCCCACACCCTCCCCAGTGAAGTTTTTTAAAAAGTGTTTGATTTTGGGGGATATTTTTTGTTGTTGATCACTTTGTGGCAGTCTCAGACCCTGCAACAGATTTCACAGTGGCAGCACTAGGCCAGGAAGGGTTACGTCGATTTTATGTGCCTGATAGTCAGAATACATTGTTTAATCAGATCCAATATTTGATGTTATATAATTATACAGAGAGAGAGGGTGGGGGGGGGGGGGGGGGGGGGGGGAGAGAGAGAGAGAGCTTTGCCCATCATAGAGCAGCAGACAGTTTGAAGTATCAGCTTGCAGTCAACAGGCTCTTTGCCAAGTATACAGACAAACAGCTAGGAAATGTCAAAGATGTCTGCAAAAGTCATCATCCACAATGTAAGTAGTTTGACAAATCACCATCGACTTTCTGAAATTGTTTCCTGACTTTATTTGATGAGAATATAAAACATATCACACTCCTGACTTCGCACGGTTGTTTAACCTTTCCGTGTGAGCGTAGATCAGAGCATTGGGAAGGCTCTTTAGCCATTATATTACCCATACATATCATGAAGGCTCCTGAGCCATACATTTCATCAGGGATATGAATATTTATCTGACAAATGACCACAGCAGAACAGAAATCCTACTCGGGGCTGAGATGGGGGAAATGTATGTGAGGGGCAACAAATATGGAGCATTGAACTGGATGTGCAGAGCAGCAGGTCAGTGAGGGCTGGTAGGGATGATGTGCTGAACAGAACACAAATGTACACTGTCAGAATTGTTGCTTTGTCTCTGTTCATTGCTGTGTAGCGGTGAGGGCTTTTTTTTTCCGTTCATTTTGGAATATTGAATTTAAAGGAGCTTTCTTGATGACAGTACAGCCAAGCTGCCAAATTTGAAGCACCTTCGACATTAGTGTGAGTCACAGGATGGTGCAGAGTATAAAATATTTGACGTCATTTTGTCTTGTCTTCCTACACTGCGTGATCATGATGCAATGTTCACGGCTTTCCTAATTCCTGTATCAGTAACTTATGGCAGAGAAACAAGCGCTGTCATCCAAGTGATCTTCTATGCTGGACAATAACTGCAGTCATAAGAATCTTGAACATTCCAGTATTTGTGTATGATTGTTACATTCCAGCTACATGAGGCAGTAATGATGTGAGGGCAAGGGGCTCACCAAGCCATCCCACGCTATCTACTTCCAGGTCCCCCCCACACCTCTCCCAGAAATAAAAACCAACCAACTTTTTTTGTTTTTTTTGCGCATCAAGCCATCTCATGCTATCTACTTCCAGGTCCCCCCCACACCTTTCCCAGAAATAGAATAAAAACCAACCAACAAACATATTTTTCTCCACACAGGCTGATCAGTCAAATGCTTTAATTTTATTTCAATTTTTCTGCTCAGGCTTGAGATGTTTCCAACAATTATCTGAAATCAGACAATGGTGAGAGTGCAAATCCTACAGTTAGGACATGTATGAGATTTATTAATACGGGGTTTGGGACCGTACCATGCCTTCTTGATCTCCTGTCTGTAAATCACTGATGCATGTCCATAAATTTTGATATAAGTGGAGACACGCAATGGACTTGAGTGAAGAGAGCAAGGCATCATGGTTGGAAGTTTTCACTGATTTGTTACTTCAAGGCCATGACTGTATGGATTTCTTTCTAGGTATTAATTCTCATGCATGCTGTGATGTCACACATTAGTGATGAAGATTTTTTTTATTATGTGATTTTAATGGTTGGCTTTCTTTCACTTCTGGCTGTATCAGCATACGTGCATGCTGTGGATAAAATAAAATGTGCCTAGCGGAGAGTGGAGAGGCCCACTGAGATTAAGATGCTTTGTATGTTTAACAGAGTAGCGTATGCAGTAGCAGTAGGTACAGTAGTGTAAAATGTGTGTCAGGGTGACGAGAAGGAAACAGTTTGATGGTTTGCCTCAATCCCTTGTTCTTGAACTCAAACTGAAACATATCATGGATTTTACTTTTTGAAATCAAAACTGAACATATCTTGGATTATTTTTAGTTTTGTATGAACACTGAAATTTATTACCTATTGGCTATATATATATAAACAAATTGTTTCTGTGCTGTTGCACAAAAAGGGTGATAAAAACTATCCCGGATTTTTTATTTTTTTAGAGGATGTATCTCTGGTGGAGTTTATGTACCTTGTATTTACATGCATGCCAGGTGAGAGTTACAATAAGCGACTCAGGTCTTTGTTGTTGTACTTCTGTGACGGCTTTCAAGTGCTGATTAACTCCCTTATGTGTTAATACTTTCCCTGGTTGTGATATTTAGCTGTAGTTTATGTGGCCTGTTTCCATTGTTTAAATATAACATATTTCGGCAGTAAATGTGATGGTTGGTTATCATTCAAGTACATTCCAAAGTGATATCTTTTATTTTGAAGAGGGTAGGGAAAAAAATTCATTATTTTCAGCTGACCTGAGTATAGACTGCTTTTTGGGAGGAAAGAAAGAAAGAAAGAAAAGGTCTTTTGAGGATCCCTCTGGTGCAGCATATGCTGCAATTTATGCTTTAGGAGTCCAACATTTTTTTTTTAGGTAATCCAAAATGCATGTAATTGCTGACATGAGGTAGCAACAGTCTTACCCCCCCACCCCCACCCCCACACCTCACCCCACCCCCTTCTCTCAGTTCTCTCTTAAAAAAATAATTTACAAAATGCTGTTTTAATTATATGTAACTTGGTAGTATAAGATTGTCTGATGTAGAGATAGCATTGTTAATTATAATTAACATAATTATCACTCACAGAACCTTTGGGATGTAGATAGCATTGTTCATAATTATCACTCACATAACTTTTAAGGTATAGATAGCATTGTTCATAATTATTGCTCACAGAACCTTATGAACCATTGTTCATAATTATCACCCACAGAACCTTTTTCCCTGCTTGAGTCTGAGAAGTAAATAATTTTGTATCAACAGAAATACTTACCAGATTTGAAGAACGTGTATATCAGACTTATTAACAACAACAACAACAAAACTAAAACGACGGCCACAAAAGCAAACAAAACAAGAAGTTGTTTGTGCAGGCTTGTTCTGCTTGTACTCACTGCTAAAACTAAAACGACAGCCACAAAAGCCGACAAAACAAGAAGTTATTTATGCAGTTTGTGCAGGCTTGTTCTGCTTGTACTTCTGCTAACCAATCATTTTTGGCTGGTTTTGTTTTCAATGGGCGACTTAGCTGCGGATCGCCCCGCTTGGTGGCGCTGGGCATATTTGGGGCTTTGACAAAGCTCAGGTCAGCTGCAAATGATCTCCCCTACACTAGCCAGGTGGCGCTGGGCCTATTTGGGCAGTGCAATGCTCAAGCCAGCAAAGCCGCTCATTGTGATTTAGTATTTTTATATCCCGAGACTGTGTTGCAGTTGCATTTGTACCAGTTTCTACAAATATCTCTGTAGCAGCAGTAATGCGCTTTTTGAGACTTCGGTGTATATTTGAGGTGTACAACTAATACGTTCTTAGATCTGACAAAAAATTGGATGATGATTTCTCTGTTGAAGTTGTTTGATCTTTGCATTATGATTGTTTAAAGTTGTCTGATCTTTGTATTATGATAACCTTGATTGAAGTTTACTCCGTTTCCTTCTTCTCTCCCAGTTTTGATAACCTTGATCAAATTTCAAAGTCAGCTGTGTGTGAAAGGTGACACTAAAAACTGTGTTTTATTGCCAGTTTTTGTGAGTGTGTGTTTTTGCAATCAAATCAGACATTGTATGACAGTTGCCTGTCACGATCATAATATTCTTTGTAACTTAAGGGAGAAAAATGACTCACTTTGTATTTAAACGGAAGCCTTGACGTTAGTGTTTTTTTGAATAATGTTTAAGCAGATTTTTGAATCTCGGCATTATGGTTGCTCATGGTGATCTATGCATTTTCATGCAGGCTTTTGTGACATTTACCAGTTTTTAGAGCCACAAGAAAGTCAGAAAGTTCTGATGAAAGTTATGTTTGACCTGTTTTCAGTTCACTTTAAAAACTGGTAAAACATAACTTTCCTTAGGACATTCCAACTTTGTTAACTGAGTGTTTGCTAGTTTTCTTGACGGTTGTAGATTCAGATTTTTTTTTTTAGACTGGCATTATTTTGATGGGTCTTCGTCAGCTCATGCTTTTTTGAGATTATTCATGCAGTGCTTTTTGAGATTATGCAGGGTTTTTTGTTTTTGAGATTATTTGCCAGTAATGACTGAGTTTCTTGAGATTATTTTCCAGTAATGTTGGATGTTTTTGCGGCCAGGTATGCTATACCTTGGAACATGTGATTGTACATGTGCCTTAAACAGATACCTGAATATTTGTCATTTTGTTCACCTTTTTGTTTCCTGCCTTTTGATACTCTTTATCAAGTTCTTGCTTTTCATAAGTGTGAAACTCACAAACTGGAAACTTAGCATCTTTTCTTTGTTGGAAGTTTAATGTTTATTGTGCTATATGGCAGTGTGGTATACTTCTGTTTGGTACTTAAATATTTTATAACAGGCTTTTGTTGCAAATCTTGTTTTGGGGCAACACAGTCTGTGGTTGTGACTTTATTGCAGCATGCTTCTTCTAGTTGCAAAGTTTCTATTGTAGGTGTCTTGGTTTCGGCATGCTAAACTTTTTGTTCTTTGTGCGTGTGTAATCTTGTTGTTTTGTAGATGTTTTGGTCTTTTCTTTTTTGTTGTTTTTGTTGATGTTGTTGTTGCTCTACTGGCCCTTTTGTCAATTTAGTGAGAGAGAGAGAGAGAGGTCATATTTAAAAAAAAAAATCTTTCTCTCTATACCAGAGCACGTACACATTTTGCCAGCTGTCTAGTTCTTGCCATGAATATTTTAACACAAATTCAGTGACTCTCTTCTTCTCTCCATCAGCCTTCCTGTCTACCCCCCACCCTCACCCCACCCACCCCACCGCCCTCACATTCCCTCCTCTCCTTCCCTGTTTGTAAGAGATGAGAGTGGATGTGCATGTACTGGATTTGGTTTTTGTATTTTGTCAGAAAATGAGTGATTGTTTGGGTGATTTATATTTTTTTATCATGTGGACCACTTGTATCTTGCATGTATGAATGTAGATTTAAAAATGCCAAGGAACCGGGTTAATTGTCTGTGCATGAATAGAAACCAAGAAAACGATTCTTGTTTTTATAACCGTCACAGACATGCTTTGATGATTCTGAGTCCATGGATCTGAATCGTCCAAGTTTTTTGAGCATGGATTAAAAGAAAAAAAGAAAAAAAAGATACAATATTTTGTTTTTGCTGGACTTAATTAATCCAGTTGTGAATACAGTGTATTATTTTTTGTTTGATGCCGTTTAACCAGAAATATTATGTTTGTGATGCATTAACCTGGCATTTACATAGTTTGCCCTTTTTTTCTTTCTTTTTTAGACATATTATGGTTTATATTTATCTCAATGTAATTGTGAAGGTTTCTTTGCTGTCAGTTTTCATGTACTTTTTTGTAAGTTTGTTTTTGACCCTATCACTGCTGTCCTCCCCCCCCCCCCCCATACACACACACACAGTACCCCCCCCATCACACCCCACACCTACTCCAACCCACATTTAACTTTCCTATTGTTTTTGTTAGAAAGTTATTAATAATCAGAACACCCCAAAATTAGAGTGGTTATCACAATAACAGGGTTATTTTAATAAGATTTGTTTTCTCTTATGTTTGAAGGACCTGTTTTTTTGTTGTTGTTTTTTATAGATTTTTTTTTGGGGGGGGGGGGGAGGGGTGGTGGGGTTGCTTTTCTTTTTTCTCTTTTTGTTTTGGTGAAGCACAGTGTTGCAGCTTGTTTACTCAATGCATTATTCATTATCTGCCCAGCACACATTATTTTTGGCCCACGGAATGCTACAGAGAGTTTGGCAGGTTTAAATCACAGAGCTCTTTGTAGAAAAACCAGTGTTATTGGTTAACAGAAAAAAGGAACCAGTATGAATCTCAGACTGTAAGACTGTAAGTCTTGTAAGACTTGTCTAACTGTCTGGCTGTGCTTTGGGTTGTGCTTGATATATTATGGTACAGTGCTACTGCTGTTTACGTTTGTACATTTTCCTGGTGTAGTTTTCCAGCTAGTGCTTTCAGTTTGTGGTGAAGATGGCAGTTCATGCCATGTCTATCCTGATGGCAGTTTAAGTCATGTCTTCCCCATGAGCTGTTCTGGTTGAGTTTAGGGCATCTTGTTTTCGGGTGTTTTTTGGTTTTGTTTCTTTCTGTGCTTAAAATATATATATATATATATATACGTTATAATGATTGTGTTTGACAAAATCATTCCATGGCATTGGAAAAAGAAGTGTTTCTCCCAGTCCAACACTTGTCCTTATGTAGGTGAGAAGCCAAGTATTAATTTAACCAATTTGACACTTTGTTTAAAACGATGCAGAATTATGTACACTTACAGGACTGTATTATATAGATCAGAACATTTAGACACTACAGTACCAACAGGGGCAATCATATTTGAAGAGAGGTCAGTACATATATATAAATCAGTACATATGTTTCTATGTGCAGACAGTTAAATAGATGGAACATCAACAGAACAAGCAGTGTCGGAGCACTAACTGGAAATTCCTTTTCAGTTCATATTGTTCTCGTACGCATGCGTGCGCACCCCCCCCCCCGTACGTACACACACACACACACACACACACACACAGGCTCTGTAGTTGTTTCTTTAACACACTAAATATTCTTCGGTCTCTAGCTGTCTTTCCTGAACAATTAACTGAGCAGAGGTTCGCGAGAACTGCAGACAGCGAGTCCAGCTCTACTACCGTGTAATGTCAAAGCCCGCCGGGACCACTCAGATACCTTATAAAAAATATATAAAAATCTATCATTATTATATATTTTTTCTTCTAACTTATAGCTCGCACACTTTTTTTTATTTATTTTTTATTTAATCTTTCTAAACAGCTCTGCCTCGACCGCGCAGCCCCCCCCCCCCCCCCCCTCTCACCCCCATCCCCACCCCTCCGGCTGTCCCTACTGTGAAAATAACAGGGGTCACGAGAGCGAAAGCGAGATTAGGAACAGCATTGACCCGTTTCCACGAGCTAGGCCACGACGGGTTAGGAGATCGAAAGCGAGGTTGGAAATGTGTACTAAAAATAGCTGCCCAACCTCGCTTTCGCTCTCGTGACCAACCGTGGCCAGGGTCATTAAGGACGACTCCTTGGTCAGTACTGTAACACCGTGTCCAATCTCGATTTAAATTTTGTGCCCCTTCCCCGCCCCCACCCCTTCCCCTTCCCCGCCCCCCATCTCTTCGGTTTCTCTCTTTTGATAATGGTCCACTACTACAGAAGTAATCACAAGGCGGCCCTTTTAACATGTGAATGATCCTGCTTTGAATTCAGTTGTCATTTGACCATGTGGTACTTAACTTGGACACCAGTGATGCATTGGTTACTCAGACTCTATTTTTTTATACGTCATCTTTTCTAGGGGGAATTGATCTTCAGTTGTGTTTACTTCTCAGAAGAACAAAGATAAGAGTGGAGTATTTATGACTGTTACATTGTATCTCATCTGTGATTCTCTAACATATCATGATTATATCTGATCTTTTTTGGATTTTTTTTTTTACAATTTGTATTAGAAATAAAGTAACATCTGGACTTCTTGCTTTGTCACTTTATTTTTATTTCTATGACCACTTTGAGCGCCTCACCCCGAGATGAGCCCTAAGCGCTTCACAAAGGCAACTATAGCGCTGTTCTCTGCTTCCGAGAAGACACACTGCGCTCTAGTCGTATGCGACTCGAGCTTTACACAGTGCGTTTTGAAAATCCACCCAAGCGGTTACTCCGTTACAGCGCTATTTAGCTTTTACGTGGCTGGTGCCATGTGAAACTGCTGCCGTCTCCGCGCATGTTCTGTGCACACCATACAACCGTTCACCATTTTACAGTGTCACTTCATTCAAAGCCACCTAGGTAGGGTGCATGTGTGTTTAGCTGTAACCAACCACCTGCACTTTTGGCAGAATGGCCGCAATCTTTTACATGCTACTGCGGTAACACGGTGGTGGAACGGAAAGTTGACCCTGGAGAAGAAAATTTTCCCGCCGCTCCTGCCAGGACTCGAACCCGAGACCTTTCTATCACGAGTCCTGCGCGCTCTACCAGTGTGTTATCCCCGCTTTTAGACCGTGTTTTTTGTTTGTTTTGTTTTTGTGGGGGGGGGGGGGGGGGTGAAATAACACACAGACGTAGGTGTTTTTTTTCAGTGTGAGTTTTGCGCTCCATCGCCAAGTAGCATCAACAGCTTGTCTGGGGAAACGACTTTATTCTCATTTGATCTGCTAGATTTGATTTAACGTCTGAAATAGATTTACACCAAACAAAGCAATGCAGGTATTAGCTTTAGAAAAAAAAAAAAAAAAAAAAATCAGTTCGTTTAAAGTGAGGGAAAACAAAACAAAAAACCACTCCCGCACACACACGCACGCACGCACGCACGCACACGCGCGCGCGCGCGCGCACACGGTTCGTTTAGAGTGAAGGGGGGAAAATCAGTTCTTTTGGAGTGAGAAAATAGAATTAGTTAGAGTGAGAGAAAAAATCGGTTCGTTTAGTCGGAAACAAAATCAGTTCGTTTATATACAAAGACATCATTATATATGATAAAAAAATCAAAAATCAAAAAAATCATTGGGAATACCTCAAGGCGATGAAAATAAAAACGAGCATTACTAGGTCTGCACGTTCGTTAGAAACCACAGACACTGAATAATGTCTGTGTTAAAAACAGACGGTTTCTTAAGGTCTAAACACATACTCTGACGTACGATTTGCGTCACACGCTTCATGGCTTGTGGGAACACGCTCAGATAAATATCTTTTTATTGACGTAGGCATATATATATCTGCTGAACATTTTCCTAATGCTCCCGTTCGTAATAAATGTCTTGCTTTTATGCTGCTTATTCAAATTGAACTGTCCTTTTCTCTGTTAGAAAACGACAGGTGAAACGGCCCTATATATAGCCTACCAGCGCAAGCGCCAAACTGAGATCTTATATTGGCACGTCCTACAGCTATAGTCATCATATACTGTACTGGTGCAGCACCTACAAATACGAAACTGCAGAGGTCGTCTTAGTGAGTAAACATGGTGCTTAACGTCCACAGAAACCGTAAGGCTTATCAGAGACGTGAAGAAGGGGGGGGGGGGGGGCGGGAGGGAGACTATTATACCTATCGCTGCACTGTCACCACCGGTACGATCAGCTTAAACCCCTTCACTGCCATGATGTCACTAGAAAAACGACCCATAAAAGTGCTAAATTTAAAACCCTTAAGCCTTTTTTGTTTTCGTTTTCTTTTTTCACACTGGCACGTGAAAGGATCTCCATCAAAACGCATAGCATTGAAAGCAGATGTGTTACAGGACCGGAAAATACACCGTTTGCAGGCGTGTCCGTGTATCTTTCAGCCCGGAAATTTGACCGGCTGGGGCAGTGCAAGGGTTAAAGCCATGGACCTATATATAGGTCCATGGTTAAAGCCACTGCCTCCCGTCCCTAATAAGCCGTACGGTTTCTGTGGACGTTAAGCAACATGTTTACTAAGCCACTGCCATAGTTCAGGAGCTGTGTGAGAGTCGAGGTGGACGTCCTGGACTGTCCGTCCTAACGAGCCTTCTGGTTTCCGTGGACGTAAAGATTTATTGCACCGTGCTTCGGCATTGGTCACAACTTGTCCCTAATATGTCAACTGACATCTGAGGACATAAAGCATCACTTCATCATCATCATCAGCCACTGCCACATAGTTCAGGAGCTGTGTGAGAGTCGAGGTGTCCGTCCTGGGCTGTCCGTCCTAACGAGCCTTCTGGTTTCCGTGGACGTAAAGATTTATTGAACCATGCTTCGGCATTGGTCACAGCTTGTCCCTAATATGTCAACTGACATCTGAGGACATTAAGCAACACTACCTACCTAGCCACTGCCCACAGTTGAATTAGACCTAGGTGACGACGTGGCCATCCAATGGTAACGGGCACTCAGCAGCGCTAAATCTACATCTGTCGGTTTGTGTATCGAAATCCCTCTAGTTAGCCGTCTCAGTCCCATTGCGGACTCGTGTCACAGACCTGCCGTAACTAGCGATTCGAGTCTGACTGACTGAACCGTGACATGCCAGATTAACGTCATTGTCAGATGGAAACCTGTATCCTCAGTTGTAATGAGCGGAGTGTATCATTAATTATAAATCGGCGACACGGTGTCTGTGTGCACCTATTTGCCCAGTGATGAACAGAGGCCAGGGAAAGTTACAAATGTTTATGCGTTTGATGAGAGAGAGAGAGAGAGAGAGAGAGAGAGAGAGAGAGAGAGAGAGAGAGAGAGAGAGAGTGGGCGTGTGTGTGTGTCAGTGTGCACGCCTGCGTGCATGTGTGCGTGTGTGTGTGTGTGTGTGTGTGTGTGTGTGTGTGTGTGTGTGTGTGTGTGAAAATGTGTGTTGTGTGTGGGGGTGTGAAATACACACACACACACGCACGCACGCACGCACGCA